>CM062572.1:6352104-6705898 GCA_031468815.1 Morus bassanus | reverse complement strand
TAACAGGCTGCCAGGGAAGTGGCTGAGTCACCGTGCCTGGAGGTATTTAAAAGACGTGTAGATGTGGTGCTTGGGGACATGGTGTAGTGGTGGCTTGGCAGTGTTAGGTTAACGGTTGGACTCGATGATCTTAAGGGTCTTTTCCAACCTAAACAATTCTATGGTTCCAATACCTGGCTCCGTAACTGGTGTCACCGGCAGAATTTTGGGGTTTTTGATCACGGGTCGGTCTACATGACACCAGGCCGGCTAGCGACAGGCGGGGCTCACCTTTCTCAAAGGGGGAAAAGGAACTTTGCGCAAGAGTTAGCAGGGCTCATGGAAAGAGCTTAAACTAGATTTGAAGGGGGAAAGGCATAAAACCAGGCTCGCTAGAGATGAGCCTGGGGGTGGCACGCCAATGTTTGAGGGACGGTGTGCTTACGACGTCCTTCAGTCCGCTCCACGATGTGCTGAGTACGCTGGAGCGCGTTTGAAATGTCTATGCTAATGCGCGCAGCAGGAGGAGTAAAGAAGAGGAGCTAGAAGCTTTGGCCCAGTCCCAGAGCTAGAACATCATCGGCATACGCAAAACCTGGTGGGATGAGTCCTGTGACTGGTGTGCCGTGACAGATGCTTGTAGGCTCTTCAGGAGAGAGAGGCGGGGCAGACAAGGTGGAGGGGTAGCACTGGATGGAAAGGAGGGGTTGGACTGTCCAGCGCTTGCAGCTGAGGACGGCATGGTTGAGAGCCTCTGCCTAAGGATGAAGGGGAAAGCAAATAAAGCGGATGTTGTTGTGGCAGTCTACTATTGACCAGCCAGCCAGGGCGATGACGCAGATGAATTGTTCTACTAGGAATTAAGGGATATCTCTAGATGAACTGCCCTGTTCCTTATGGGTGGTTTTAACTTCCCAGGCGTCAACCGGGAATATCATACAGCGGACGCAAACAGGTCCAGGACATTCCTCAAGCACATTGAAGATAACTTCTTGGTGCAGGTACTAAGGAAGCCGACCAGGAAAGGTGCCCTCCTAGAGTTGTTGCTTGTAAACAAAGAGGGACTGGTGGGCAACGTGGTGATTGGTGGCTGTCTTGGTCACAGCGACCAGGAAGTAACGGAGTTTCCAATTGTTGGCGATGGGAGGAAAACTGCCATCAAATCTTGGAGCCCGGCTATGGGGAGAGCTGACTTGGGGCTGCTGAAGGAGCTAGTTAGTAAGGTTCCCTGGGAACCTGCTTTCAAGGGTATTGGGGTCCATGGATGCTGGTCACTTTGTAAGAGCCATCTCTTAAGAGCGCAGGAGCAGGCAATTCCGAGGTGTCGGAAGTCAAGCAAGCCAGGCAGAAGGCCCGCTTGGCTGAGCAGGGATCTTCTTCTAGAACATAGGTGGAGAAGGAAAGTGTATGGACATTGGAAGCAAGGACAGGCGACAGGGGAGGACTACAGAGGTGCTGTTTGCCACTGTGGGGAGAAAATTTGTGCGGCCAAAGCTCGACTAGAGTTCAGGCTGGCCAGCACTGTGAAGGACAACAAAAAGGGCTTTTTGAAATACGTTAACAGCAAAAGGAGGATCAGAGGTAACGTTGGTCCGTTACTTGACGAGGTTGGTCACCTCACAAACAGGGACGCAGAGAAAGCGGAGACGTTTAATGCCTTCTTCGCCTCTGTCTTTCACACCGATGATGGGCCCTTTGGGCCCCCGGAGCCCTGTGTTAGAAGACGGTGACTGGGGAGGGCTGGTAAACTCCCAGCCGACGCTGAACCTGTTTGGGGCTTCCTGCTCCAGCTGAATGCGCACAAATCGATGGGGCCGATGGGATTCGTCCCAGGGTACTTACTGAAAGGGCTGGCCAATGGGATCACGGGACCTCTCTCCATTCGGTCCGGGGAGTCTGGAGAGGTGCCGGTTGGCTGGAAGCTGGCAAATGTTGTCCCAGTTTTCAAGAAGGGAAAGAAGGAAGACCCTGGTAATCTCAAGCCTGCCGGTCTCACTTCAGTGCCTGGTAAAATTATGGAGAAGGTTATTCTGGGAGTTATTGAGAAACACTTGAGAGACAATGCAGTCATTGGTCACAGCCAGCACGGGTTGATGAGGGGGAAGTCCTGCTTAACTAACTTAATTTCCTTTTATGACAAGGTCGCCCATCTAGTTGACCAAGGGAAGCCAGTAGCTGTGGGGTTTTTTGGATTTTAGCAAAGCTTTTGACATTGTCTCTCCCAGCATCCTTCTGGACAAAATGTCCAGCACACAGCTAGACAAGTCCCTAATACGTTGGGTGAGCAATTGGCTGACGGGTCGGGCTCAAAGGGTTATGGTAAGTGGGGTTACGTCAGGCTGGCGCCAGTCACCGGTAGGGTTCCCCAGGGCTCAGTTTTAGGGCCGGTGCTCTTTAATGTTTTTAGAAATGATCTGGATGCAGGAATTGAATGTACCTTAAGTAGGTTTGCCAACGATACTAGACTAGGAGGAGCTGTGGACTCCCTCGAGGCTAGAGAAGCCTTGCAGAGAGATCTGGATAGACCAGAGAGCTGGGCAGCCACCAGCCGTAGGAAATTTAACAAGAGCAAGCGCGGGATTCTCCACCTGGGATGGGGTAGTCCTGGTTATACACACAAACTGGGGGACGAGAGGCTGGAGAGCCGCCCCGAGGAAAGAGATCTGGGGGTTTGGCTTGACGGTAAGTTGAACATGAGTCAACAACGTGCCCTGGCAGCCCAAAGGGCCAACCATGTCCTGCGGTGCATCAAGCACAACATAGCTAGGCAGTCGAGGGAGGTGATTAATCGTCCCACTCAACACTGCACTTGGTGCGGCCCCACCTCGAGTTCCGTTTGCAGTTTTGGGTGCCTCAGTACAAGAAGCACATCAAACTGTTGGAGCGTGTCCAGAGGAGGGCGACCAACATGGTGAAGGGTCTCGAGGGCAAGACTTAGGAGGAGTGGCTGAGGTCACTTGGCTTGTTCACCTTGGAGAAGAGAAGGCTGAGGGGTGACCTCATCACTGAGGGGTGACCTCATCGCAGTCTACAACTTCCTCAAGGTGGGCAGGGGAGGGCGAGGTGCTGATCTCCTCTCTCTGGCGACCAGCGATAGGACACAAGGAAATGGAATGACGCTGCATCAGGGGAAGTTCAGATTGGACATTAGGAAAAGGTTTTTCACTAAGAGGGTGGCTGGTCACTGGCACAGGCTCCCCAGGGAGGTGGTCACGCCACCAAGCCTGCCAGAGTTCAAGGAGCGTCTGGATGATGCTCTTAGTCAAATGACTTCGTTTTAGGCAGTCCTGCGAGGAGCAGGGAGTTGGACTCGATGATCCTTATGGGTCCCTTCCAACTTGAGCTATTCTATGACTCTATGATAATAATCGGAGGGCCACCGTACAAGGCTAGGAAGCTTCCTGGTAACCCGAGCCGCAGGGAAGCGGAACGCTTCCCGAAAAGGCGGGACTGCTCAGGAGACCAGGGCAGTAGTGAACAAATTCTTTGTTTTGCTTTGCCTGGGCGTGTAGCTTTCGCTTTACCTGCTAAACTGTCCTCTCTCAACGCACAAGTCTTCCCACGTTCACCCTTCAGAGTCTCTCAGCCTTCCCACTGGGGGCAAGGGATTGAGCAGCTGTGTGATGCCAAGCTGCCTACGGGGATTAACCCACAACCCCTGGGTAGCCAGGGCCCAGTGAATCACTGGGACCAGAGGCCACTGCACCCGCTCTTGTGCAAAACGTTCCCTGACTCTGTGGCAGCTGAGCTGTCGGCACCCTATGCCCGCGTTCCCCGACAAAGGGAGGCACAGACACTCACGGACGCAGCGTTTGTGTGTCCAACAAGTGATTTATTGGCACCTTTGCACAGGGTAAAGCTCGCAGAGGGAACACTCTCAGTCAAAGAGGGAGGCCGGATCCTGTCCGGGTGGTAACAGGAGTCAGTTCTGGAGCACCAGCTGCCCGGGAAGTGTCTTCAGGCCTGGCCCTGTGCCTGAAGATCTGCACCTCTGCCATAGCGCATCTCTCTGGCCACGTCCCGCTGCTGGTAGCCCTGGCCTCTGCCTACTCGATGCTCAGGAAGGTGCCCGAGTCACCTTGCTGCACCCCAAACTTCATCTCAATCAGGAGGGGACTATCAGAAGCATTCGTCAGCCGGAGCTTGCAGGAGCGCCTGGAGGGCAGCACTGTTAGGCGGCTGTGTCGCGAGCAAGGCAAAAGCAGCCAGGCTGCTTGTACCAATATCTGGAACCAGCGGGCGGTTTTCTCCACGTCCAGGTAGGGGCCGGTGCAGAGGGTGCCCAGCAGGCTGGGACCCTGATTTCTCCTCAGCTCCTCCTCCGGGTGGTGGAGGAAGCACAGCATGTCCTCTACCAGCCGCTCCCTCGTGCAGGCGCACACCAGCTGCACGCGGAGGCTGGAGTTCCTCGCCGGCATCTCCTCGGCAGTGCCCAGCTCCAGGTGGAAGGTGTGCCCACGGGGGGCCTGCAGGGGCACGAGCAGGCGGTAGACAGCATCATCCTTACGGGGACTCCAACCTTCGCAGGAACTGCCCACCCCGATGGCTGGCTTCAGTCGCGGCATGAAAGTATTCCTGCAAAGTTTTTGGCAGGTACACAGAAGTTCATCCACCAGCTCCTGCACCATCAGGAATGATTCTGGCATGTCCAGAAGGCACTTGGCCAAAATTCTGTCCACATTCAGTGCAACACTGGGTTTTTCTTCTTGCTCCGCCTTATGTGCCTTGTTTCTGCAACTGCCATCCTTGCTGCTGCAGTCTGGCTCACGCCTCCTTTTCCTGAGGCACCACCAGAGCCCGAAGAGGAGGACCAGGACTCCAGCAATGGCCCAGAACTGCCACTGCTGCAAGGCAGCAAAGAGCGGGGCTCCCCAGGACACGCCGCTCTCCTCCTGGCTCCTCTGCTCCAGCTCCTGCAGCAGCCGAGACATCTCCCGGCTCAGCAGCTCCGCGCGCTGCTGCATGCGCTTGCGCGTGGCCTCATCCAGTTCATCACCGACCTTCTGCGGGTACCGGAGGATCCTTAGCAGAACCCGGATGAAGACTTCTCTGGCAGCCATGGCCTGCAGGAGGAGGGAGAGAAGGGGTTCAGCGGGGCTGGACGGGAGGGATCTGGCGGCGGCGGGAGCGGGGACGGGAGGTGAGGGGAGCTGGGGGCAGGCAGGAGAGGGGACGAGGCAGCTGGGAGGCAGCAAGGCCTGCGCCCAGCCCCGGCGGCGGCAGCCCCGTGCCCTGCCCACGGCGCTCCCGCGAGCGGCTGGGCCCTCGATGCAGGGTGAGAAGCCAGCCCGCCGGGGGCCCGCCTTTCTGCCCCAGCCCTCGTCCAGCCCGGCCTCTGCCTGCGTGCGCACTCACCGCTGGCCCAGGCCGTACTGGGGCAGTGCGTCCTGCTGGCGCCCCTGATAACCGCCCCCATTGTGACTGGTCCCCTGGGCTGTCACAGGCGCCAGAGCGCATCAGAGGCACGCCCGCCGGCCAGCCCCGCCCCTCGGCCCCACCCCGGCTCAGCAACTCACAGCTGCCCCAGGCAGCCAAAGCCCCGGCAGCCACAAAGTGCAGACCCACCCGGCAGGACGGGGCTCCCAGGGGCTCCCTTTACAAAGCAGACAGAAGCCCCCAAAACCCTTACCAAACCTAAGAGCCGGTGGCGTGTCCCATGGATGCTGTTGTGGGTTGACCTCTGCTGGACGCCAGGTGCCCACCAAACCGCTCTGTCATTCCCCCTCCACAGCAGTACAGGAGGAGAAAATGACAAGAAAAGGCAGTGCGTTTAGTTAAAGACTGGGAGATCACTCAGCAATTGCCGTCACTAGCAAAAGAGACTCAATTTGGGCAAATTAATTTATTACCAAACCACTCGGTTGACGTGGGGAGGTCTGCATGCTGGTGGGCACAGGCTTTTCCACCTATACCTTGAAGACAGTTGTCATGCACCTCCTGACCACCATACCCGTGTCAGGCTGGCGCAGGAGGCACTTCCTGCTGCGGCTGCAGGATACCATGCGATACCTGCGCTGCTGCCTGGAGGGGAAACGCCTTGACCACTTCTTCTTAGGCAGCGAGAGAGTACCCGAGGAGATCGTCTTGCCCCCAGGCTTCCGGAGAGCCGAACCGCTCAACCTCTTCCAGCGCTTGGCACAGGATGCGCCCACCCAGACCGAGGCACTGCGTGAGTTTGTGGAGATGCGCGATCGGCTCACAAGACTGCTGAACTACTCTGGGGAGTGGGACCTGATGCAGCTGAAGGGGCTGTTGCAAGGAGGCTTGTGAACAGAGCCTCCCGTTACCACCCGGACAGGATCCGGCCTCCCTCTTTGACAGAGACTGTTCCCTCTGCGAGCTTTACCCTGTGCAAAGGTGCCAATAAATCACTTGTTGGACACACAAACGCTGCGTCCATGAGTGTCTGTGCCTCCCTTTGTCGGGGAACGCGGGCATAGGGTGCCGACAGCTCAGCTGCCACAGAGTCAGGGAACGTTTTGCACAAGAGCGGGTGCAGTGGCCTCTGGTCCCAGTGATTCACTGGGCCCTGGCTACCCAGGGGTTGTGGGTTAATCCCCGTAGGCAGCTTGGCATCACACAGCTGCTCAATCCCTTGCCCCCAGTGGGAAGGCTGAGAGACTCTGAAGGGTGAACGTGGGAAGACTTGTGCGTTGAGAGAGGACAGTTTAGCAGGTAAAGCGAAAGCTACACGCCCAGGCAAAGCAAAACAAAGAATTTGTTCACTACTGCCCTGGTCTCCTGAGCAGACCCGCCTTTTCGGGAAGCGTTCCGCTTCCCTGCGGCTCGGGTTGACGGCGTTACCAGGAAGCTTCCTAGCCTTCTATGGCCCTCAGATTCTTAGCCACTCTTGCTTTTTCATGTGGGTACCAAGGAAGTCACAATGAGAAGCCCGTGGTAGTCAAAAGAGATTCCGTGCCTCGGGAAGATAGTAAAAGGGATCCAGAGCACAGGTAGTATTCTCCTCTGTCCTGCGTTTCGGGCTTGCCGTGGTTTAGCCCCAGTCAGCAACCCAGCAGCACACAGCCGCTCGCTCACTCCCCGCCGGTGGGATGAGGGAGGGAATCGGAGGAGTAAAAGTGAGAAAACTCGTGGGTTGAGATAAAGACAGTTTAACAGCTAAAGCAGAAGCCGTGCGCGCAAGCAAAGCAAAACAAGGAATTCACGCACTCCTTCCCGTCGGCAGGCAGGTGTTCAGCCATTGCCAGGAAAGCAGGGCTCCATCAGGCATAACGGTTACTTGGGAAGACAAACACCATCACTCCGAACCGCCCCCGCTTCCTCCTTCTTCCCCCGGCTCTATATACTGAGCATGATGTCATATGGTATGGAATATCCCTTTGGTCAGTTTGGATCAGCTGCCTTGGCTGTGCCCCCTCCCCTCCCGGCTTCTTGTGCCCCTAGCAGAGCATGGGAAGCTGGAAAAGCCCTTGACTAGTGCAAGCACTACTTAGCAACACCTAAAACATCAGTGTGTTATCAACACTATTCTCCCACTAAATCCAAAACACAGCGCTGTACCAGCTACAGTGGAAGAGAATTGACTCTATCCGAGCCAAAACCATGGCAGGTACGCTAGTTTTATCTGTAAGGGGTCTTCGGGATTTCCCTCATTTCCATCCCATATAATGCACCATTTAACTGTTTGAGCATATTCCCAATTTCCTGTTTGTGGGGTCCCCCAGACCTGAGGAATTTGGCAGCCCCATGGAGTATTGGCGCATTCGTCCCCCAAAGGCCTATATAGAGTTTCCCTTGCCCACGGGTTTGGTTATGTTACAGCGATTGATTGTGCTGTTAGCCCGTGTCCACCGTAGAGTGTATTTCCCTTCCTTCTCGTACCAGGAGGCAGTATGATTAGACACATTTGTCCACGTGTGTTCCCATACTGAAGTTAAGTTAGTTGTGCGTACTCCCCACGGCACGGGCGGTACAGCCCTTGGACTGTTATCCATTATTGCCTTTTCATGTAGGCAGCGATGAAGTTGCAATACGAAGTCCAAGAGCGACCAAAGGAGCCTTCAGGGCCTTGGGACGACTGGCTACGGGATCAGGAGCGCAAGTAGCGTTTTCCTCTGGTGAAGGGTCCAGAGCAGAAGTCTGGTGAGGAGCGGCTGAGGGAACTGGGGTTGTTTAGCCTGGAGAAAAGGAGGCTGAGGGGAGACTCTCTGCAGCTCTCTGCAGCTACCTGAAAGGAGGTTGTGGCGAGGTGGGTGTACGTCTCTTCTCCCAGGTAGCAAGTGATAGGTCAAGAGGAAATGGCCTCAAGGTGCGCCAGGGAGGTCTAGGTTGGATATGAGGGAAAATGTCTTCACCAGAAGGGCTGTCAAGCATTGGAACAGGCTGCCCAGGGAAGTGGCTGAGTCACCGTGCCTGGAGGTATTTAAAAGACGTGTAGATGTGGTGCTTGGGGACATGGTGTAGTGGTGGGCTTGGCAGTGTTAGGTTAACGGTTGGACTCGATGATCTTAAGGGTCTTTTCCAACCTAAACAATTCTATGGTTCCAATACCTGGCTCCGTAACTGGTGTCACCGGCAGAATTTTGGGGTTTTTGATCACGGGTCGGTCTACATGACACCAGGCCGGCTAGCGACAGGCGGGGCTCACCTTTCTCAAAGGGGGAAAAGGAACTTTGCGCAAGAGTTAGCAGGGCTCATGGAAAGAGCTTTAAACTAGATTTGAAGGGGGAAAGGCATAAAACCAGGCTCGCTAGAGATGAGCCTGGGGGTGGCACGCCAATGTTTGAGGGACGGTGTGCTTACGACGTCCTTCAGTCCGCTCCACGATGTGCTGAGTACGCTGGAGCGCGTTTGAAATGTCTATGCTAATGCGCGCAGCAGGAGGAGTAAAGAAGAGGAGCTAGAAGCTTTGGCCCAGTCCCAGAGCTAGAACATCATCGGCATACGCAAAACCTGGTGGGATGAGTCCTGTGACTGGTGTGCCGTGACAGATGCTTGTAGGCTCTTCAGGAGAGAGAGGCGGGGCAGACAAGGTGGAGGGGTAGCACTGGATGGAAAGGAGGGGTTGGACTGTCCAGCGCTTGCAGCTGAGGACGGCATGGTTGAGAGCCTCTGCCTAAGGATGAAGGGGAAAGCAAATAAAGCGGATGTTGTTGTGGCAGTCTACTATTGACCAGCCAGCCAGGGCGATGACGCAGATGAATTATTCTACTAGGAATTAAGGGATATCTCTAGATGAACTGCCCTGTTCCTTATGGGTGGTTTTAACTTCCCAGGCGTCAACCGGGAATATCATACAGCGGACGCAAACAGGTCCAGGACATTCCTCAAGCACATTGAAGATAACTTCTTGGTGCAGGTACTAAGGAAGCCGACCAGGAAAGGTGCCCTCCTAGAGTTGTTGCTTGTAAACAAAGAGGGACTGGTGGGCAACGTGGTGATTGGTGGCTGTCTTGGTCACAGCGACCAGGAAGTAACGGAGTTTCCAATTGTTGGCGATGGGAGGAAAACTGCCATCAAATCTTGGAGCCCGGCTATGGGGAGAGCTGACTTGGGGCTGCTGAAGGAGCTAGTTAGTAAGGTTCCCTGGGAACCTGCTTTCAAGGGTATTGGGGTCCATGGATGCTGGTCACTTTGTAAGAGCCATCTCTTAAGAGCGCAGGAGCAGGCAATTCCGAGGTGTCGGAAGTCAAGCAAGCCAGGCAGAAGGCCCGCTTGGCTGAGCAGGGATCTTCTTCTAGAACATAGGTGGAGAAGGAAAGTGTATGGACATTGGAAGCAAGGACAGGCGACAGGGGAGGACTACAGAGGTGCTGTTTGCCACTGTGGGGAGAAAATTTGTGCGGCCAAAGCTCGACTAGAGTTCAGGCTGGCCAGCACTGTGAAGGACAACAAAAAGGGCTTTTTGAAATATGTTAACAGCAAAAGGAGGATCAGAGGTAACGTTGGTCCGTTACTTGACGAGGTTGGTCACCTCACAAACAGGGACGCAGAGAAAGCGGAGACGTTTAATGCCTTCTTCGCCTCTGTCTTTCACACCGATGATGGGCCCTTTGGGCCCCCGGAGCCCTGTGTTAGAAGACGGTGACTGGGGAGGGCTGGTAAACTCCCAGCCGACGCTGAACCTGTTTGGGGCTTCCTGCTCCAGCTGAATGCGCACAAATCGATGGGGCCGATGGGATTCGTCCCAGGGTACTTACTGAAAGGGCTGGCCAATGGGATCACGGGACCTCTCTCCATTCGGTCCGGGGAGTCTGGAGAGGTGCCGGTTGGCTGGAAGCTGGCAAATGTTGTCCCAGTTTTCAAGAAGGGAAAGAAGGAAGACCCTGGTAATCTCAAGCCTGCCGGTCTCACTTCAGTGCCTGGTAAAATTATGGAGAAGGTTATTCTGGGAGTTATTGAGAAACACTTGAGAGACAATGCAGTCATTGGTCACAGCCAGCACGGGTTGATGAGGGGGAAGTCCTGCTTAACTAACTTAATTTCCTTTTATGACAAGGTCGCCCATCTAGTTGACCAAGGGAAGCCAGTAGCTGTGGGGTTTTTTGGATTTTAGCAAAGCTTTTGACATTGTCTCTCCCAGCATCCTTCTGGACAAAATGTCCAGCACACAGCTAGACAAGTCCCTAATACGTTGGGTGAGCAATTGGCTGACGGGTCGGGCTCAAAGGGTTATGGTAAGTGGGGTTACGTCAGGCTGGCGCCAGTCACCGGTAGGGTTCCCCAGGGCTCAGTTTTAGGGCCGGTGCTCTTTAATGTTTTTAGAAATGATCTGGATGCAGGAATTGAATGTACCTTAAGTAGGTTTGCCAACGATACTAGACTAGGAGGAGCTGTGGACTCCCTCGAGGCTAGAGAAGCCTTGCAGAGAGATCTGGATAGACCAGAGAGCTGGGCAGCCACCAGCCGTAGGAAATTTAACAAGAGCAAGCGCGGGATTCTCCACCTGGGATGGGGTAGTCCTGGTTATACACACAAACTGGGGGACGAGAGGCTGGAGAGCCGCCCCGAGGAAAGAGATCTGGGGGTTTGGCTTGACGGTAAGTTGAACATGAGTCAACAACGTGCCCTGGCAGCCCAAAGGGCCAACCATGTCCTGCGGTGCATCAAGCACAACATAGCTAGGCAGTCGAGGGAGGTGATTAATCGTCCCACTCAACACTGCACTTGGTGCGG
This sequence comes from Morus bassanus, assembly GCA_031468815.1. Classification (NCBI taxonomy): domain Eukaryota; kingdom Metazoa; phylum Chordata; class Aves; order Suliformes; family Sulidae; genus Morus; species Morus bassanus. The sequence goes on along the minus strand of CM062572.1, from coordinate 6,694,783 downwards.
CCCCACCTCGAGTTCCGTTTGCAGTTTTGGGTGCCTCAGTACAAGAAGCACATCAAACTGTTGGAGCGTGTCCAGAGGAGGGCGACCAACATGGTGAAGGGTCTCGAGGGCAAGACTTAGGAGGAGTGGCTGAGGTCACTTGGCTTGTTCACCTTGGAGAAGAGAAGGCTGAGGGGTGACCTCATCACTGAGGGGTGACCTCATCGCAGTCTACAACTTCCTCAAGGTGGGCAGGGGAGGGCGAGGTGCTGATCTCCTCTCTCTGGCGACCAGCGATAGGACACAAGGAAATGGAATGACGCTGCATCAGGGGAAGTTCAGATTGGACATTAGGAAAAGGTTTTTCACTAAGAGGGTGGCTGGTCACTGGCACAGGCTCCCCAGGGAGGTGGTCACGCCACCAAGCCTGCCAGAGTTCAAGGAGCGTCTGGATGATGCTCTTAGTCAAATGACTTCGTTTTAGGCAGTCCTGCGAGGAGCAGGGAGTTGGACTCGATGATCCTTATGGGTCCCTTCCAACTTGAGCTATTCTATGACTCTATGATAATAATCGGAGGGCCACCGTACAAGGCTAGGAAGCTTCCTGGTAACCCGAGCCGCAGGGAAGCGGAACGCTTCCCGAAAAGGCGGGACTGCTCAGGAGACCAGGGCAGTAGTGAACAAATTCTTTGTTTTGCTTTGCCTGGGCGTGTAGCTTTCGCTTTACCTGCTAAACTGTCCTCTCTCAACGCACAAGTCTTCCCACGTTCACCCTTCAGAGTCTCTCAGCCTTCCCACTGGGGGCAAGGGATTGAGCAGCTGTGTGATGCCAAGCTGCCTACGGGGATTAACCCACAACCCCTGGGTAGCCAGGGCCCAGTGAATCACTGGGACCAGAGGCCACTGCACCCGCTCTTGTGCAAAACGTTCCCTGACTCTGTGGCAGCTGAGCTGTCGGCACCCTATGCCCGCGTTCCCCGACAAAGGGAGGCACAGACACTCACGGACGCAGCGTTTGTGTGTCCAACAAGTGATTTATTGGCACCTTTGCACAGGGTAAAGCTCGCAGAGGGAACACTCTCAGTCAAAGAGGGAGGCCGGATCCTGTCCGGGTGGTAACAGGAGTCAGTTCTGGAGCACCAGCTGCCCGGGAAGTGTCTTCAGGCCTGGCCCTGTGCCTGAAGATCTGCACCTCTGCCATAGCGCATCTCTCTGGCCACGTCCCGCTGCTGGTAGCCCTGGCCTCTGCCTACTCGATGCTCAGGAAGGTGCCCGAGTCACCTTGCTGCACCCCAAACTTCATCTCAATCAGGAGGGGACTATCAGAAGCATTCGTCAGCCGGAGCTTGCAGGAGCGCCTGGAGGGCAGCACTGTTAGGCGGCTGTGTCGCGAGCAAGGCAAAAGCAGCCAGGCTGCTTGTACCAATATCTGGAACCAGCGGGCGGTTTTCTCCACGTCCAGGTAGGGGCCGGTGCAGAGGGTGCCCAGCAGGCTGGGACCCTGATTTCTCCTCAGCTCCTCCTCCGGGTGGTGGAGGAAGCACAGCATGTCCTCTACCAGCCGCTCCCTCGTGCAGGCGCACACCAGCTGCACGCGGAGGCTGGAGTTCCTCGCCGGCATCTCCTCGGCAGTGCCCAGCTCCAGGTGGAAGGTGTGCCCACGGGGGGCCTGCAGGGGCACGAGCAGGCGGTAGACAGCATCATCCTTACGGGGACTCCAACCTTCGCAGGAACTGCCCACCCCGATGGCTGGCTTCAGTCGCGGCATGAAAGTATTCCTGCAAAGTTTTTGGCAGGTACACAGAAGTTCATCCACCAGCTCCTGCACCATCAGGAATGATTCTGGCATGTCCAGAAGGCACTTGGCCAAAATTCTGTCCACATTCAGTGCAACACTGGGTTTTTCTTCTTGCTCCGCCTTATGTGCCTTGTTTCTGCAACTGCCATCCTTGCTGCTGCAGTCTGGCTCACGCCTCCTTTTCCTGAGGCACCACCAGAGCCCGAAGAGGAGGACCAGGACTCCAGCAATGGCCCAGAACTGCCACTGCTGCAAGGCAGCAAAGAGCGGGGCTCCCCAGGACACGCCGCTCTCCTCCTGGCTCCTCTGCTCCAGCTCCTGCAGCAGCCGAGACATCTCCCGGCTCAGCAGCTCCGCGCGCTGCTGCATGCGCTTGCGCGTGGCCTCATCCAGTTCATCACCGACCTTCTGCGGGTACCGGAGGATCCTTAGCAGAACCCGGATGAAGACTTCTCTGGCAGCCATGGCCTGCAGGAGGAGGGAGAGAAGGGGTTCAGCGGGGCTGGACGGGAGGGATCTGGCGGCGGCGGGAGCGGGGACGGGAGGTGAGGGGAGCTGGGGGCAGGCAGGAGAGGGGACGAGGCAGCTGGGAGGCAGCAAGGCCTGCGCCCAGCCCCGGCGGCGGCAGCCCCGTGCCCTGCCCACGGCGCTCCCGCGAGCGGCTGGGCCCTCGATGCAGGGTGAGAAGCCAGCCCGCCGGGGGCCCGCCTTTCTGCCCCAGCCCTCGTCCAGCCCGGCCTCTGCCTGCGTGCGCACTCACCGCTGGCCCAGGCCGTACTGGGGCAGTGCGTCCTGCTGGCGCCCCTGATAACCGCCCCCATTGTGACTGGTCCCCTGGGCTGTCACAGGCGCCAGAGCGCATCAGAGGCACGCCCGCCGGCCAGCCCCGCCCCTCGGCCCCACCCCGGCTCAGCAACTCACAGCTGCCCCAGGCAGCCAAAGCCCCGGCAGCCACAAAGTGCAGACCCACCCGGCAGGACGGGGCTCCCAGGGGCTCCCTTTACAAAGCAGACAGAAGCCCCCAAAACCCTTACCAAACCTAAGAGCCGGTGGCGTGTCCCATGGATGCTGTTGTGGGTTGACCTCTGCTGGACGCCAGGTGCCCACCAAACCGCTCTGTCATTCCCCCTCCACAGCAGTACAGGAGGAGAAAATGACAAGAAAAGGCAGTGCGTTTAGTTAAAGACTGGGAGATCACTCAGCAATTGCCGTCACTAGCAAAAGAGACTCAATTTGGGCAAATTAATTTATTACCAAACCACTCGGTTGACGTGGGGAGGTCTGCATGCTGGTGGGCACAGGCTTTTCCACCTATACCTTGAAGACAGTTGTCATGCACCTCCTGACCACCATACCCGTGTCAGGCTGGCGCAGGAGGCACTTCCTGCTGCGGCTGCAGGATACCATGCGATACCTGCGCTGCTGCCTGGAGGGGAAACGCCTTGACCACTTCTTCTTAGGCAGCGAGAGAGTACCCGAGGAGATCGTCTTGCCCCCAGGCTTCCGGAGAGCCGAACCGCTCAACCTCTTCCAGCGCTTGGCACAGGATGCGCCCACCCAGACCGAGGCACTGCGTGAGTTTGTGGAGATGCGCGATCGGCTCACAAGACTGCTGAACTACTCTGGGGAGTGGGACCTGATGCAGCTGAAGGGGCTGTTGCAAGGAGGCTTGTGAACAGAGCCTCCCGTTACCACCCGGACAGGATCCGGCCTCCCTCTTTGACAGAGACTGTTCCCTCTGCGAGCTTTACCCTGTGCAAAGGTGCCAATAAATCACTTGTTGGACACACAAACGCTGCGTCCATGAGTGTCTGTGCCTCCCTTTGTCGGGGAACGCGGGCATAGGGTGCCGACAGCTCAGCTGCCACAGAGTCAGGGAACGTTTTGCACAAGAGCGGGTGCAGTGGCCTCTGGTCCCAGTGATTCACTGGGCCCTGGCTACCCAGGGGTTGTGGGTTAATCCCCGTAGGCAGCTTGGCATCACACAGCTGCTCAATCCCTTGCCCCCAGTGGGAAGGCTGAGAGACTCTGAAGGGTGAACGTGGGAAGACTTGTGCGTTGAGAGAGGACAGTTTAGCAGGTAAAGCGAAAGCTACACGCCCAGGCAAAGCAAAACAAAGAATTTGTTCACTACTGCCCTGGTCTCCTGAGCAGACCCGCCTTTTCGGGAAGCGTTCCGCTTCCCTGCGGCTCGGGTTGACGGCGTTACCAGGAAGCTTCCTAGCCTTCTATGGCCCTCAGATTCTTAGCCACTCTTGCTTTTTCATGTGGGTACCAAGGAAGTCACAATGAGAAGCCCGTGGTAGTCAAAAGAGATTCCGTGCCTCGGGAAGATAGTAAAAGGGATCCAGAGCACAGGTAGTATTCTCCTCTGTCCTGCGTTTCGGGCTTGCCGTGGTTTAGCCCCAGTCAGCAACCCAGCAGCACACAGCCGCTCGCTCACTCCCCGCCGGTGGGATGAGGGAGGGAATCGGAGGAGTAAAAGTGAGAAAACTCGTGGGTTGAGATAAAGACAGTTTAACAGCTAAAGCAGAAGCCGTGCGCGCAAGCAAAGCAAAACAAGGAATTCACGCACTCCTTCCCGTCGGCAGGCAGGTGTTCAGCCATTGCCAGGAAAGCAGGGCTCCATCAGGCATAACGGTTACTTGGGAAGACAAACACCATCACTCCGAACCGCCCCCGCTTCCTCCTTCTTCCCCCGGCTCTATATACTGAGCATGATGTCATATGGTATGGAATATCCCTTTGGTCAGTTTGGATCAGCTGCCTTGGCTGTGCCCCCTCCCCTCCCGGCTTCTTGTGCCCCTAGCAGAGCATGGGAAGCTGGAAAAGCCCTTGACTAGTGCAAGCACTACTTAGCAACACCTAAAACATCAGTGTGTTATCAACACTATTCTCCCACTAAATCCAAAACACAGCGCTGTACCAGCTACAGTGGAAGAGAATTGACTCTATCCGAGCCAAAACCATGGCAGGTACGCTAGTTTTATCTGTAAGGGGTCTTCGGGATTTCCCTCATTTCCATCCCATATAATGCACCATTTAACTGTTTGAGCATATTCCCAATTTCCTGTTTGTGGGGTCCCCCAGACCTGAGGAATTTGGCAGCCCCATGGAGTATTGGCGCATTCGTCCCCCAAAGGCCTATATAGAGTTTCCCTTGCCCACGGGTTTGGTTATGTTACAGCGATTGATTGTGCTGTTAGCCCGTGTCCACCGTAGAGTGTATTTCCCTTCCTTCTCGTACCAGGAGGCAGTATGATTAGACACATTTGTCCACGTGTGTTCCCATACTGAAGTTAAGTTAGTTGTGCGTACTCCCCACGGCACGGGCGGTACAGCCCTTGGACTGTTATCCATTATTGCCTTTTCATGTAGGCAGCGATGAAGTTGCAATACGAAGTCCAAGAGCGACCAAAGGAGCCTTCAGGGCCTTGGGACGACTGGCTACGGGATCAGGAGCGCAAGTAGCGTTTTCCTCTGGTGAAGGGTCCAGAGCAGAAGTCTGGTGAGGAGCGGCTGAGGGAATTGGGGTTGTTTAGCCTGGAGAAAAGGAGGCTGAGGGGAGACTCTCTGCAGCTCTCTGCAGCTACCTGAAAGGAGGTTGTGGCGAGGTGGGTGTACGTCTCTTCTCCCAGGTAGCAAGTGATAGGTCAAGAGGAAATGGCCTCAAGGTGCGCCAGGGAGGTCTAGGTTGGATATGAGGGAAAATGTCTTCACCAGAAGGGCTGTCAAGCATTGGAACAGGCTGCCCAGGGAAGTGGCTGAGTCACCGTGCCTGGAGGTATTTAAAAGACGTGTAGATGTGGTGCTTGGGGACATGGTGTAGTGGTGGGCTTGGCAGTGTTAGGTTAACGGTTGGACTCGATGATCTTAAGGGTCTTTTCCAACCTAAACAATTCTATGGTTCCAATACCTGGCTCCGTAACTGGTGTCACCGGCAGAATTTTGGGGTTTTTGATCACGGGTCGGTCTACATGACACCAGGCCGGCTAGCGACAGGCGGGGCTCACCTTTCTCAAAGGGGGAAAAGGAACTTTGCGCAAGAGTTAGCAGGGCTCATGGAAAGAGCTTTAAACTAGATTTGAAGGGGGAAAGGCATAAAACCAGGCTCGCTAGAGATGAGCCTGGGGGTGGCACGCCAATGTTTGAGGGACGGTGTGCTTACGACGTCCTTCAGTCCGCTCCACGATGTGCTGAGTACGCTGGAGCGCGTTTGAAATGTCTATGCTAATGCGCGCAGCAGGAGGAGTAAAGAAGAGGAGCTAGAAGCTTTGGCCCAGTCCCAGAGCTAGAACATCATCGGCATACGCAAAACCTGGTGGGATGAGTCCTGTGACTGGTGTGCCGTGACAGATGCTTGTAGGCTCTTCAGGAGAGAGAGGCGGGGCAGACAAGGTGGAGGGGTAGCACTGGATGGAAAGGAGGGGTTGGACTGTCCAGCGCTTGCAGCTGAGGACGGCATGGTTGAGAGCCTCTGCCTAAGGATGAAGGGGAAAGCAAATAAAGCGGATGTTGTTGTGGCAGTCTACTATTGACCAGCCAGCCAGGGCGATGACGCAGATGAATTATTCTACTAGGAATTAAGGGATATCTCTAGATGAACTGCCCTGTTCCTTATGGGTGGTTTTAACTTCCCAGGCGTCAACCGGGAATATCATACAGCGGACGCAAACAGGTCCAGGACATTCCTCAAGCACATTGAAGATAACTTCTTGGTGCAGGTACTAAGGAAGCCGACCAGGAAAGGTGCCCTCCTAGAGTTGTTGCTTGTAAACAAAGAGGGACTGGTGGGCAACGTGGTGATTGGTGGCTGTCTTGGTCACAGCGACCAGGAAGTAACGGAGTTTCCAATTGTTGGCGATGGGAGGAAAACTGCCATCAAATCTTGGAGCCCGGCTATGGGGAGAGCTGACTTGGGGCTGCTGAAGGAGCTAGTTAGTAAGGTTCCCTGGGAACCTGCTTTCAAGGGTATTGGGGTCCATGGATGCTGGTCACTTTGTAAGAGCCATCTCTTAAGAGCGCAGGAGCAGGCAATTCCGAGGTGTCGGAAGTCAAGCAAGCCAGGCAGAAGGCCCGCTTGGCTGAGCAGGGATCTTCTTCTAGAACATAGGTGGAGAAGGAAAGTGTATGGACATTGGAAGCAAGGACAGGCGACAGGGGAGGACTACAGAGGTGCTGTTTGCCACTGTGGGGAGAAAATTTGTGCGGCCAAAGCTCGACTAGAGTTCAGGCTGGCCAGCACTGTGAAGGACAACAAAAAGGGCTTTTTGAAATATGTTAACAGCAAAAGGAGGATCAGAGGTAGCGTTGGTCCGTTACTTGACGAGGTTGGTCACCTCACAAACAGGGACGCAGAGAAAACGGAGACGTTTAATGCCTTCTTCGCCTCTGTCTTTCACACCGATGATGGGCCCTTTGGGCCCCCGGAGCCCTGTGTTAGAAGACGGTGACTGGGGAGGGCTGGTAAACTCCCAGCCGACGCTGAACCTGTTTGGGGCTTCCTGCTCCAGCTGAATGCGCACAAATCGATGGGGCCCGATGGGATTCGTCCCAGGGTACTTACTGAAAGGGCTGGCCAATGGGATCACGGGACCTCTCTCCATTCGGTCCGGGGAGTCTGGAGAGGTGCCGGTTGGCTGGAAGCTGGCAAATGTTGTCCCAGTTTTCAAGAAGGGAAAGAAGGAAGACCCTGGTAATCTCAAGCCTGCCGGTCTCACTTCAGTGCCTGGTAAAATTATGGAGAAGGTTATTCTGGGAGTTATTGAGAAACACTTGAGAGACAATGCAGTCATTGGTCACAGCCAGCACGGGTTGATGAGGGGGAAGTCCTGCTTAACTAACTTAATTTCCTTTTATGACAAGGTCGCCCATCTAGTTGACCAAGGGAAGCCAGTAGCTGTGGGGTTTTTTGGATTTTAGCAAAGCTTTTGACACTGTCTCTCCCAGCATCCTTCTGGACAAAATGTCCAGCACACAGCTAGACAAGTCCCTAATATGTTGGGTGAGCAATTGGCTGACGGGTCGGGCTCAAAGGGTTATGGTAAGTGGGGTTACGTCAGGCTGGCGCCAGTCACCGGTAGGGTTCCCCAGGGCTCAGTTTTAGGGCCGGTGCTCTTTAATATTTTTAGAAATGATCTGGATGCAGGAATTGAATGTACCTTAAGTAGGTTTGCCAACGATACTAGACTAGGAGGAGCTGTGGACTCCCTCGAGGCTAGAGAAGCCTTGCAGAGAGATCTGGATAGACCAGAGAGCTGGGCAGCCACCAGCCGTAGGAAATTTAACAAGAGCAAGCGCGGGATTCTCCACCTGGGATGGGGTAGTCCTGGTTATACACACAAACTGGGGGACGAGAGGCTGGAGAGCCGCCCCGAGGAAAGAGATCTGGGGGTTTGGCTTGACGGTAAGTTGAACATGAGTCAACAACGTGCCCTGGCAGCCCAAAGGGCCAACCATGTCCTGCGGTGCATCAAGCACAACATAGCTAGGCAGTCGAGGGAGGTGATTAATCGTCCCACTCAACACTGCACTTGGTGCGGCCCCACCTCGAGTTCCGTTTGCAATTTTGGGTGCCTCAGTACAAGAGGCACATCAAACTGTTGGAGCGTGTCCAGAGGAGGGCGACCAACATGGTGAAGGGTCTCGAGGGCAAGACTTAGGAGGAGTGGCTGAGGTCACTTGGCTTGTTCACCTTGGAGAAGAGAAGGCTGAGGGGTGACCTCATCACTGAGGGGTGACCTCATCGCAGTCTACAACTTCCTCAAGGTGGGCAGGGGAGGGCGAGGTGCTGATCTCCTCTCTCTGGCGACCAGCGATAGGACACAAGGAAATGGAATGACGCTGCATCAGGGGAAGTTCAGATTGGACATTAGGAAAAGGTTTTTCACTAAGAGGGTGGCTGGTCACTGGCACAGGCTCCCCAGGGAGGTGGTCACGCCACCAAGCCTGCCAGAGTTCAAGGAGCGTCTGGATGATGCTCTTAGTCAAATGACTTCGTTTTAGGCAGTCCTGCGAGGAGCAGGGAGTTGGACTCGATGATCCTTATGGGTCCCTTCCAACTTGAGCTATTCTATGACTCTATGATAATAATCGGAGGGCCACCGTACAAGGCTAGGAAGCTTCCTGGTAACCCGAGCCGCAGGGAAGCAGAACGCTTCCGAAAAGGCGGGACTGCTCAGGAGACCAGGGCAGTAGTGAACAAATTCTTTGTTTTGCTTTGCCTGGGCGTGTAGCTTTCGCTTTACCTGCTAAACTGTCCTCTCTCAACGCACAAGTCTTCCCACGTTCACCCTTCAGAGTCTCTCAGCCTTCCCACTGGGGGCAAGGGATTGAGCAGCTGTGTGATGCCAAGCTGCCTACGGGGATTAACCCACAACCCCTGGGTAGCCAGGGCCCAGTGAATCACTGGGACCAGAGGCCACTGCACCCGCTCTTGTGCAAAACGTTCCCTGACTCTGTGGCAGCTGAGCTGTCGGCACCCTATGCCCGCGTTCCCCGACAAAGGGAGGCACAGACACTCACGGACGCAGCGTTTGTGTGTCCAACAAGTGATTTATTGGCACCTTTGCACAGGGTAAAGCTCGCAGAGGGAACACTCTCAGTCAAAGAGGGAGGCTGGATCCTGTTCGGGTGGTAACGGGAGGCTCTGTTCACAAGCCTCCTTGCAACAGCCCCTTCAGCTGCATCAGGTCCCACTCCCCAGAGTAGTTCAGCAGTCTTGTGAGCCGATCGCGCATCTCCACAAACTCACGCAGCGCCTCGGCCTGGGTGGGCGGATCCTGTGCCAAGCGCTGGAAGAGGTTGAGCGGTTCGGCTCTCCGGAAGCCTGGGGGCAAGACGATCTCCTCGGGTACTCTCTCGCTGCCTAAGAAGAAGTGGTCAAGGCGTTTCCCCTCCAGGCAGCAGCGCAGGTATCGCATGGTATCCTGCAGCCGCAGCAGGAAGTGCCTCCTGCGCCAGCCTGACACGGGTATGGTGGTCAGGAGGTGCATGACAACTGTCTTCAAGGTATAGGTGGAAAAGCCTGTGCCCACCAGCATGCAGACCTCCCCACGTCAACCGAGTGGTTTGGTAATAAATTAATTTGCCCAAATTGAGTCTCTTTTGCTAGTGACGGCAATTGCTGAGTGATCTCCCAGTCTTTAACTAAACGCACTGCCTTTTCTTGTCATTTTCTCCTCCTGTACTGCTGTGGAGGGGGAATGACAGAGCGGTTTGGTGGGCACCTGGCGTCCAGCAGAGGTCAACCCACAACAGCATCCATGGGACACGCCACCGGCTCTTAGGTTTGGTAAGGGTTTTGGGGGCTTCTGTCTGCTTTGTAAAGGGAGCCCCTGGGAGCCCCGTCCTGCCGGGTGGGTCTGCACTTTGTGGCTGCCGGGGCTTTGGCTGCCTGGGGCAGCTGTGAGTTGCTGAGCCGGGGTGGGGCCGAGGGGCGGGGCTGGCCGGCGGGCGTGCCTCTGATGCGCTCTGGCGCCTGTGACAGCCCAGGGGACCAGTCACAATGGGGGCGGTTATCAGGGGCGCCAGCAGGACGCACTGCCCCAGTACGGCCTGGGCCAGCGGTGAGTGCGCACGCAGGCAGAGGCCGGGCTGGACGAGGGCTGGGGCAGAAAGGTGGGCCCCCGGCGGGCTGGCTTCTCACCCTGCATCGAGGGCCCAGCCGCTCGCGGGAGCGCCGTGGGCAGGGCACGGGGCTGCCGCCGCCGGGGCTGGGCGCAGGCCTTGCTGCCTCCCAGCTGCCTCGTCCCCTCTCCTGCCTGCCCCCAGCTCCCCACACCTCCCGTCCCCGCTCCCGCCGCCGCCAGATCCCTCCCGTCCAGCCCCGCTGAACCCCTTCTCTCCCTCCTCCTGCAGGCCATGGCTGCCACAGAATTCCTCATCCGGGTTCTGCTAAGGATCCTCCGGTACCCGCAGAAGGTCGGTGATGAACTGGATGAGGCCACGCGCAAGCGCATGCAGCAGCGTGCGGAGCTGCTGAGCTGGGAGATGTCTCGGCTGCTGCAGGAGCTGGAGCAGAGGAGCCAGGAGGAGAGCGGCGTGTCCTGGGGAGCCCTGCTCTTTGCTGCCTTGCAGCAGTGGCAGTTCTGGGCCATTGCTGGAGTCCTGGTCCTCCTCTTCGGGCTCTGGTGGTGCCTCAGGAAAAGGAGGCGTGAGCCAGACTGCAGCAGCAAGGATGGCAGTTGCAGAAACAAGGCACATAAGGCGGAGCAAGAAGAAAAACCCAGTGTTGCACTGAATGTGGACAGAATTTTGGCCAAGTGCCTTCTGGACATGCCAGAATCATTCCTGATGGTGCAGGAGCTGGTGGATGAACTTCTGTGTACCTGCCAAAAACTTTGCAGGAATACTTTCATGCCGCGGCTGAAGCCAGCCATCGGGGTGGGCAGTTCCTGCGAAGGCTGGAGTCCCCGTAAGGATGATGCTGTCTACCGCCTGCTCGTGCCCCTGCAGGCCCCCCGTGGGCACGCCTTCCACCTGGAGCTGGGCACTGCCGAGGAGATGCCGGCGAGGAACTCCAGCCTCCGCGTGCAGCTGGTGTGCGCCTGCACGAGGGAGCGGCTGGTAGAGGACATGCTGTGCTTCCTCCACCACCCGGAGGAGGAGCTGAGGAGAAATCAGGGTCCCAGCCTGCTGGGCACCCTCTGCACCGGCCCCTACCTGGACGTGGAGAAAACCGCCCGCTGGTTCCAGATATTGGTACAAGCAGCCTGGCTGCTTTTGCCTTGCTCGCGACACAGCCGCCTAACAGTGCTGCCCTCCAGGCGCTCCTGCAAGCTCCGGCTGACGAATGCTTCTGATAGTCCCCTCCTGATTGAGATGAAGTTTGGGGTGCAGCAAGGTGACTCGGGCACCTTCCTGAGCATCGAGTAGGCAGAGGCCAGGGCTACCAGCAGCGGGACGTGGCCAGAGAGATGCGCTATGGCAGAGGTGCAGATCTTCAGGCACAGGGCCAGGCCTGAGGACACTTCCTGGGCAGCTGGTGCTGCAGAAATGAGCACGCTGGACACGGAGAACACACGGCTCAGTTGGCAGTAGGAGTTGCTGTCACACCTTTCCTCTGCACAAAAGCACACTCTGGGGAGTGGGACGCCATGCAGCTGAAGGGGCTGTTGCAAGGACCCTTGCGACAGAGATGCCCGTTACCACCTGGACAGCCACCGCCCTCCCTCTTTGAGAGAGTCCCTTCCCTCTGGGAGCTTTACCCTGTGCAAAGATGCCAATAAATGGTGTGTTTGGACAAAGGCTGCATCTGCAAGTATCTGTGCATCACTTTGTCGGGGAACACGGGCATAGGGTTCTGGCTGCTCAGCTGCCACAGAGTCAGGGAGCGTTTTGCAGAAGAGCGGGTGCAGTGGGCTCTGGTTTCACTGATTCTGTAACTAAGGCTCCCCCACCTGTCTGTGCCCCTGCCTTGGGCCCGTCGGAATAATTTGTCACCCTCCACAGCTGTGCACGTTGCCTGTGGGCCGTAGGGGGCCATCTGCAAACCAAGCCCTGGGAGCCCAACAGCATTGCCCTGGGGTGCCCCCAGTGAGGTGGGCGTCACGTGGTCCGAGTGGGGAGCCCTTTGCACAGGGGACAAGTGCCACGGCTGCAGAGCAGGGCTCTGGCTGCTCTGGCTCCTGTACGAGCACAACACTCATTCACTGTACCCTCTCGTGACCTGCAAGCTCAGGTTCCCACCACCTTAACAAGGGAGGCTTAACACGCGCACCAGGCTTAGAGAAAGCATTTGAGATGTCTCCAATTCAGAGCGTGCACTTGTGCAGTCCATGCCACGTTTATGAGAAGCACTGGCCTGACGGCAGCTCTCTGGCAGAAGAGGTGCACTCATACCTGTATTTGGGACACCGCCAGTGGAAATCCAAGGAAGGTATATGGGTGAAGATTTGCAAGATCTTCAATAACTGTCACATCAAAAGAACTGTCTATGTCTGACTATATCTGAGTGCTAGAGAAGCCCAGGCTTCTTGTTTTTATTTAGATGGTGCAGAACATGACCAGTTCGTCCATGATGTGCAAAGCTACCAGAACCTTCCTCGCCTAATGATGGATCTTTGGAAAATGAATTTAAAACCAAGACAAGATGCTATCTCTGTGTCTTTCACAACAAGGGTTTTCACTCTGTGGCCTGACTTTTCCCTTCAAAATTTGTTTTGCTGCAAAATGGCACTAATAACACTGTGTTTACCATACATCTTTGCTGGTTCAAAGAGGTTAAGCACATCATGGTTTTGGTGTATGAAGGCAAGAAGAGGAGCATGTGAATTGAGTAAGATCTCCCACCTGATTTTTTTCATTTGAATACATCCGTGATATTCTTGTTTAGTGCTTTGCATCCTTCCAGCTTCAAAGATCAAGCTCTGAGCTACAGTTAATGACAGTTTGCTGATCTTTCCTCTTGAACCTGTTGCTTTTTTCTTGGAACTTTGTTTTCCTCTTGTGTACCTTTGAGCTTTTGAACCAGTGAAAATTCTTACTTAGCAGGTTCATGTCGCCAAGTTCTTTTGATCAAGTACAAGGCTGAGAATCTGGGGGACAAAGAAGAATGACAAACACTGATTGAGACCATGAAGACAATGCATTCTGCTTAGCCCTCTGCATCCCAACAGATTGTTACCACAAAGTCTGGCTTGCCAGTGACCCAGGCTAAAACACTTCCATCACATTAACTGGTTCCCATTCCAAGAGGCTCCAGGTTTTCCAGGCTCTTTGGCAATTTCCTGTCACTTCCTCAGAGTTGCTTACCCTTCTGCAGTCTCTTCTCTGAGAGGGGTGTCCTGGATGAATTTTCTCTTTTTCATATTCTGTAAAAATCCTGAGCCACTGACAACTCTGGTCACAGCAGCATTACGACAAACTTTTCTTGACCAGCCTGTTTTCGGACTCCCAGAGGATAACTGGCACAGATAGCCAGATGCTGCAGGACCTCCATCCCATTTGTATTCAGGCATAACTGGACACCCACTGTACAGCCCCTGGGTCCCAGCAGTGCCCCAGTCAGCAGTTGTCTCTTGCCCAAGAGCATGCTGCCTATATTCATTCATGCCTGACACTATCCACTGAGTAATAGCCAGGTCGCAGTTGCATGTGAGCCTGCAGCCCATGCCACTGGCCCTGAGTAAGCATGCCAAGAGGTCTGCCCAGATGCAGGGGCGGTTAAGGACAGTGTGATGTCTAGAGAGGATCTCAGAGGTTATAATGTCCCTGCCTGTGTGCAGAAGCTGCTCTGGGGACAGCTGGTTTCAAGAGGTGGGTGCCCTGGCTTGGAGACAGACTGATGCCACAGCTCTGTTGACAGGTAGCAGGATGACACCCATACACTGCACCACACCACAGCTGTCCAGCACCACATCTCTCCAAGAAGGAAGGCTGAGGGAGATCTAATTGCTGTCTTCCACTACCCAGAGCCTGTCTTTTCTCAGAGATGCACAGTGAAAGAATTTAAGGCAATGACCACACATTGCATCAAGTGAAGTATGCCATGAAAGCAGATAAGCCCTGGAAGAGGTAGCCAGAGAGGGTAGGGAATCTCCTTCTTTGGCAACATTAAAAGTTCAGCTGGACAAGACCCTGAATGACATGTCCTAACTTTGGTCTTAGCCCTGCTTTGAGTACTAAAGTACCACTACCATAGACTTCAGGAGGGCAGACTTCGGCCTATTCAGGACACTGGTTGAGAGAGTCCCTTGGGAGGAACTCCTGAAGGGCAAAGGAGTCCAGGAAGGCTAGGCATTCTTCAAGAAGGAAGTCTTAAAGGCGCAGGAGCGGGCTGTCCCCATGTGCCGTAAGACAAACTGATGGGGAAGGCGACTGGCCTGGCTGAACAGGGAGCTTTTGCTGGGACTCAGGAAAAAAAGGAGAGTTTAGCACTTTTGGAAGAAGGGTCAGGCAACTCAGGAAGAGTGCAGGGATCTCATTAGGTCATGCAGAGAGAAAATTAGAAAGGCAAAAGCCCAGCTAGAACTCAATCTAGCTACTGTTGTAAGGGATAACAAAAAATGTTTTTACAAATACATTAACAAAAAAAGAGAGCCAAGGAGAATCTCCATCCTCTATTGAATGGGGGGGAGGGACATTGCCACCGAGGATGAGGAAAAGGCTGAGGTACTCAATGCCTTCTTTGCCTCAGTCTTCAACAGTCAGACCAGTTATCCCCAGGGTATTCAGCCCCCTGAGCTGGAAGGCAGGGATGGAGAGCAGAACAAACCCTCCCATAATCCAGAAGGAAGCAGTTTATGACCTGCTGCGTCACCTGGACACTCACAAGTCAATGGGGCCAGATGGGATCCACCCGAGAGGACTAAGGGAGCTGGCGGAGGAGCTTGCCAAGCCAGTCTTCATAATTTGTGAGCAGTTCTGGTTAACAGGGAGGTCCCAGATGACTGGAGGCTTGCCAATGTGACATCCATCTACAAGAACGGCTGGAAGGAGGGTCCGGGGAACTACAGGCCTGTCAGCCTGACCTCGGTACTGGGGAAGATTATGGAGTGGTTCATCCTGAGTGCGTTCACCAGGCATGTGCAGGACAACCAGGGCATCAGGCCCAGCCAGCATGGGTTCATGAAAGGCAGGTCCTGCCTGACCAACCTGATCTCCTTCTATGACCAGGTGACCTGCCTAGTGGATGAGGGAAAGGCTGTGCATGTTATCTACCTGGACTTCAGTAAAGCCTTTGACACTGTCTCCCACAACATCCTCCTAGAGAAACTGGCAGGTCAAGGCTTAGACAGATGTATTCTTCACTGGGTAAAAAACTGGCTGGATGGCCGAGCCCAGAGAGTTGTGGTGAATGGAATTAAATCCAGATGGTGGCCAGTCACAAGCAGTGTTCTCCAGGGCTCAGTACTGGGGCCAATCTTGTTTAATATCTTTATCGATGATCTGGATGAGGGGATCAAGTGCACCCTCAGTAAGTTTGCACACAGCAACAAGTTGGGTGGGAGTGTTGATCTGCCTGAGGGTAGGAAGGCTCTACAGAGGGATCTGGACAGGCCGGATCGATGGGCTGAGGCCAACTGTATGAGGTTCAACAAGGCTCAGTACTGGGTCCTGCTCCTGGGTCACAACAACCCCATGCAACGTTACAGGCTTGGGGAAGAGTGGCTGGAAAGCTGCCTGGTGGAGAAGGACCTGGGGGTGTTGGCTGAGAGCCGGCTGAAGATGAGCCAGCAGTGTGCCCAGGTGGCCAAGAAGGCCAACAGCATCCTGGCTTGTATCAGCAATAGTGTGGCCAGCAGGAGCAGGGCAGTGATCGTGCCCCTGTACTGGGCACTGGTGAGGCTGCACCTCAAATACTGTGTTCAGTTTTGGGCCCCTCACCACAAGAAAGACATTGAGGTGCTGAAGTGTGGTGTCCAAAGAAAAGCACCAAAGCTGGTGAAGGGTCTAGAGCACAAGTCTTATGAGGAGCCACTGAGGGAACTGGGGTTGTTTAGCCTGGAGAAAAGGAGGCTGAGGGGAGACCTGATTGCTCTCTACAGCTACCTGAAAGGAAGTTGTAGTGAGGTGAGTGTTGTTCTCTTCTCCCAAGTAACTAGTGACAGGACAAGAGGAAATGGCCTCAAGTTGTGCCAGGGGAGGTTTAGATTGGATATTAGGAAAAATGTCTTCGCTGAAAGAGTGGTTAAGCATTGGAACAGGCTGCCCAGAGAGGTGGTGGAGTCACCATCCCTGGAGGTATTTAAAAAACGTGTAGACGTGGCATTTTGAGACATGGTTTAGGAGGCATGGTGGTGTTGAGTTGATGGTTGGACTTGATCTTAGAGGTCTTTTCCAACCTTAATGATTCTATGAGTCTAAAGACCTCCAGAGTCTCTCCCAACTCAAATTTTCTATGTCACTCTGATTGTGACAGTGAGGATCAAATGGCCTTGGTGACCTTGTTGTGCGGGTAAAAGACCATATAGTGCAGGTGTTTCTATTGCTCTGGAGGCCTTCAGGTGGGACTATCAGAAATTAAAGATTGTCCCATGATTGTTGGAGGGGACACTGCTGAAGGTGGGGGAGTCTTTTCTCTGATGATGACAACAGCTTGGATGAGCTTGTACAAAACTGCGTTACTTGAATCCCTAATGTATATGATGAACAAAGAAAGAGCCAGCACAGATCCCCAAATGAGCTGTTAGTGATGACAGATATAGCGCTGAGCAAAAGGAGGTGCTGTTTACAGTTGCCAGCACTGTGGCCAGGAGTCACCCAGCACTTGGGCAGTTTTCCATGCTGGGCTACCTGGCACAGCAGCCCTTACCTCCTGCATACTAGAGCTTTTATCTCAGTATCAGCCAGCTAGCAAAGGCAAGTGACTACAGCATTTTCTTCATTCATAGAAATCAACCCATTTCCTTGACAGTTGATAGTTATCAGCAGGAATTTGGCTTTGAAGATCTTAAATAACAAATCAGGAAGTCTGAGGATCTCTGTTGCAGAAAGCTTTAGCATAAGTGTTTAATAGCTTGGCATAAGATCACAGCATGAAAACCAAAATGACCCATGTTAGAAGACTGAATGTTCTGACCACAGTTATGAGTAACAGATATTTATAGAACTGTAAGAAAGTGTAAAAACGAGGGTCATCTAATGGTTTTAGCCCTAAGCACAACAGGAAGTACAACCACAATCACATGGTAAGGCATTTCCATGGCAACTGATAACATTTTCCATTAAATTGGAGTTAATTTCAGGCTATAATCTGCCTAAGGACACAGAATGTATAAGGATGCAGCAAGATAGCTAATGCCAGGAAATGGCTGAACTGTGGGCATGATGGGAGTGGGAAGGAGCAAGAGTAGGACTCGTTGTAAGAAAACTCTGTCCCAGTGCATCATGTCACGGGCAGGAAATGCTCCCTGCACTCCATTGCCACTGGATGTCACTACGTGGGTTTCCCTGCAATCTACTGCGTAAATAACACAGGTGCAAGAAGTCTGCATCACTTCTCTTTACGTGGTCCCATAACTGTGTCATGGGTCTCTCCTAGCTTAGGAGCAAAAAGTATTAATTAGCTGGCTTATGAGATATGCTGCCTCCACGAGTGCCAGGGCCCTGACCAGCCCCCCAGGTCTTCCCTCCACCCTATCCATGGCCCAGAATCCCCCCACAACCCAAACCAGGGCTGTCAGTCCCTGTTGCAGTGACAATTCAGGTTGTCAGTTTCCAGCTTCCCCCAGCCTTGCCCAGCCTGGCCATGGGCCCTGTCGAGCCAGGCCCACCAGTGGGCCAATATGCCAGCCTGTCCTCAGCCTGGCCCTGCCCTCACAGCCCTGAGCTGCAGATTGACTTCCTGGCCTGAACTCATCCTGCCTCATCGCTGTGAACCTGCCTGATGATCCGCAGGCGTGACTGAACCTGCCAAGGGTCTCCAGGTCTGCCCTGCTCCCTGGATGGAGGTGGTGGGACAGGCCTTGGTGTTAGCACACTCAGCTCCCGACTCCTGGGCCCTGAGGGAGCTGCCGGCCCTCGCTGCACCCTGGCACAAGTGTCCACAGTGCCATGATACCTAGGTTCTGCTGCAAGTCCTTCCCAGGAAACTAGACCCCAATCCACCCACAACCTCCTGCACCCTTATTAGGATCCTGTTGTTGCTCTAACTGAAAAATACAGATTAAGAGGCAGTGGAGCAGTCCCAAGGGAAGGTTGAACTGAGCCACTAGAAGCCCTCCTGTCAATTTAAGAGCTGTGGAGAAGTGTTACTCCTTGATAGCTGGACCTGTTGGTTTCCCACGACTGAAAACTACAGTGATGAGACCTTACATCCACTTCTTCAGCTCCTTCTTGAGGAGCAAGTGGCATTGAATAGGTCTGTCAGTCCAGCTGGCCCAAGGTCTTGGGGAACATGAGAGAAGAGCTGCCCTAACCAGCAATTTGTTTTGATTAACTAGCATTTAGGAGGGTTGCATCTAGGCAGAATGTATTCATGATCTCCCAGTGCACAGGAGTAATGGTGGCTGGTTCATTAGATAGACTGTCCCCATTTACCTTTTCAGCTATCTAGAGAGGTTATCCCTCTGGTTGTGAAGTAGGTGTGAGGTGCTAGCATCAGCCCCTGGATGAGAATGTTGTACCTACAGCATCTCCCAGCACTTAGGAAGTGCTCAGTTTTCATGACTGGGGTGAGTGGTGTCAGGCTAGCCCTGTGTCCAGACCCCTGGGGTGGGAAGGACTCGGTGATGGTGCTTTGGTTCTGCCCAGATCCCCCTTCTCTCAGTGACTCTCACTCAGTAGCTACAACAACTGGCACACCTCCAGCAGCCTTTTGCAGCTTTTAATCTAGCAAAATAAGGAGAGGAGTACAGTCATGGCTAATGGAAATTATTTGTATCTTTATGAGCAATGGCTTCAAGTGGAGCATTCCACTGAGTGAATATGGGTTCCTGCTTCCCTTCTTCCCCAAAGCAATTTATTTGTGAAGATCCAGTAGTGAACTGTGCTTTCTCTCCCTCTCTCCCTTGGCAAGTGTCAGCCCACTTACGAACAAGATGCTGTGTGATGGGACACTCCTGTCATGTCAGAACAATCTGTAGTGGTTATTAAAGATTTGCAGGCAGGTATGAAGAAACAGACTGAGAAAAGAAAGTGTGCATTCCCTATTCCAGAGCTAGAGGAAAACAAATATCACCAATCTTCTGAATGCTTCCTTGCAGTCAAGGGACTCTGGAGATGCATGCACAAATAGCAAACCTGCTATCTTGGAGATGGGGCTAGAGAGAAACACAGTTTAGTATATATACACTTCAGAAGAGACAGCATGAGAAAGAGGAGGTTTTCTAGCACCTTACCGACTCTGATCAAACCACTGCAACTGAAGTCAATATCAAAATTCCCACCATCTTCCATGAGCCTCATGTTTTTTCCACCCATTTTCCCCTCAGATGTATTGAGGAAAGATTCCACCTGCATTATCTTCATGTCTGCTGTGCAGATGAGGAAATGCTGCATTTGCACATATAAAGGGATTTCTTTTGTCTGGCAGGGCTTGGAGTCTGAGAGACACAAAAGGGTGAATTCATAGGTGCCATTATTTATATAGAAATAGTTTAAATCTGAGGAAGAAACACACCTCTGACACTCCATAGCTTCAAAGGAAGTGAAAGGAAACATGACACATCCTGTTTCTACAAACCCTTTTCCAGTAACTCTAAAGAAAATCTTTAAACTTTTAAGGGTTTGCAAAGCTACTTACCTTCATTCATAGTTTTCCTGTTTTCCTCTGAGGTCAAACAGATTTATGTGTGAAAGGACAACCTGCACTTGACAGAGTGAAGCCATCTGCCACTTCTTGTTTACACCAGTTCTGCAAAGCTAATCCCAGAGTCTCTGCCTTTTCTTGTCTTTTCAAACTTAACAAAAACACAGAGGCTTTAAGAGCAGAATAGGTGGCACATTTTAAATGCTTCTTCAAAGGCTGATTGCTTAAGTGTTTTCTCATGACTAAAGTAGGACATCTGCTGAAATAACAAAGAAATTGTGCACAAAGGAAATGAAAATGCTGGAAAATCAAGATTTAGATTTAAATTCTGAAGTCAAGCAAGTTAATCTGACTGGTAAGAATGTCCATGGTACAGCCAAGCTCAGATCTGCCCAGTATCTGTTCCAAAGTCTATATCTTCATTCAAGGACTTTGCTCTCCCACCCTACAAATGCTTCTCAATGGCAGCTAAATTTTCATTGAAGCTGATGGGAACAAGCTCTGACACTTTCTTAAATGAGTTCCCAAGGCATGGGAACCATCCTTCTGGAATCCGCAGAGGCTACATTACTGTAGGTAACATAGAAACATAGAATCATTAAGGTTGGAAAAGACCCTTAAGATCATCAAGTCCAACTGTTAAGCTAACACTGCCAACTCCACCGCTAAACCATGTCTCAAAATGCCACGTCTACACGTTTTTTAAATACCTCCAGGGATGGTGACTCCACCACCTCTCTGGGCAGCCTGTTCCAATGCTTAACCACTCTTTCAGCGAAGACATTTTTCCTAATATCCAATCTAAACCTCCCCTGGCACAACTTGAGGCCATTTCCTCTTGTCCTGTCACTAGTTACTTGGGAGAAGAGAACAACACTCACCTCACTACAACTTCCTTTCAGGTAGCTGTAGAGAGCAATCAGGTCTCCCCTCAGCCTTCTTTTCTCCAGGCTAAACAACCCCAGTTCCCTCAGTGGCTCCTCATAAGACTTGCGCTCTAGACCCTTCACCAGCTTTGGTGCTTTTCTTTGGACACCACACTTCAGCACCTCAATGTCTTTCTTGTGGTGAGGGGCCCAAAACTGAACACAGTATTTGAGGTGCAGCCTCACCAGTGCCCAGTACAGGGGCACGATCACTGCCCTGCTCCTGCTGGCCACACTATTGCTGATACAAGCCAGGATGCTGTTGGCCTTCTTGGCCACCTGGGCACACTGCTGGCTCATCTTCAGCCGGCTCTCAGCCAACACCCCCAGGTCCTTCTCCACCGGGCAGCTTTCCAGCCACTCTTCCCCAAGCCTGTAACGTTGCATGGGGTTGTTGTGACCCAGGAGCAGGACCCAGTACTGAGCCTTGTTGAACCTCATACAGTTGGCCTCAGCCCATCGATCCGGCCTGTCCAGATCCCTCTGTAGAGCCTTCCTACCCTCAGGCAGATCAACACTCCCACCCAACTTGTTGCTGTGTGCAAACTTACTGAGGGTGCACTTGATCCCCTCATCCAGATCATCGATAAAGATATTAAAGATATTCAGAGGTTAATGGTTTGATTCTAAATCTATATCTAAATCTAAATGATTCTATGATTGTATCATTCTAATGGCATAGCCCTTTTTTTATCCATCTAACTGTGTACCCAGTAGCACTGTAATGTCCTTTCTTGGATACACTGCATAGGAAACGTTGGTAGAAGAACTTGTCCAGGCCTGGCACATATGCAACCCACAGCCATTTGCATTTACGACGATGGTTTTGCTGTGAGCTGTTGCTGTCATGCAGGGCTGCATGACTCCTCCCTGCGCTGCAAGTGGACAAGTGAAGCCAAGGAGAGCAGCCCAGCTGTATTTCCCTGAAGCTGCCCCTGAACACAGGGGCACTAAGGGGTTTCTGGGATTGTTGGGGCTTGCCCTGGAGTCCAATTCTCAGAGTTAGCAAGAAGCAGAGGAGGGAAAATAATGTTTTTCCAAGCAAGCTCCCCTGTGGGCCCTTTGCAGGCTATCCTCATTTGTCCCCAGAGCCTCTTGGGCAGATGGCCACCTGCCAGCTCCTCACATCCTGACCCACTATTCCTGAGAACTCAGCAAGGCAGAGTTTCACAGACAAGAGGAAATCCCTAAACAGTATGCAGCCCAGAGAGTGGAAAGTTTTTTTTCTGGGGGGTTGGCTTTGTTTGGGGGCTTTTTACCAACATCCCCATGAATGTATTTGACAACTCACTGCTCCTGTCAGCACAGGATCCCAGTGGAAACCGGAGCTGGGAGGGCTCTTCCTGCCTGGTGGAGGCTTTCCAGGAGTGCGAGGGATTTACCAATCACCACCTTTCACTCCCTGTCCCTTGCCGTGTCCCACTGAAGGCCATGTTCAGTGAAAAGCTGCAGACGGGTTTGCTGGTGGTCTGCTATTTTGTCTACCTGCTGGTGGGTGCAGCCGTGTTCCAGGCGCTGGAAAGGACTGCTGAGAAGCAGGAGAAAATAGCAGCTGCCCAGATGAAGGAGGCTTTTCTGCAGAGCTTCACCCACCTCACGGTGGCAGAGATGGAGCAGTTTATGAAGGTAAGTGCTAGCCCTTCAGAAGCCCTTTCTCCCTCCTGTTTCCCCATCAGACATTATTTCCTACTCAGCCTTACTACATAAGTAACTTTCACTGCGTTAGTACTGATGTCATTTGGATGATTTTAACAAATCCCAAGCCCAGTCTCTGGTCTGAGCAGGCAGGTCACACTGATGGTAAATACAGCTTGTGTAGCTTGACAAAGCCTTGTGTGTTAGCTATGAACAGTCCCCATCTGCAATGTCCCGATTCTTTGGGGTCTTGCCTGCTGTTGATTTGGTTTTCAGTGGAGCTATGCTCATCTACAATGGCAGAAAAAAAGAGGCTGTCCGAAATGAATGTGCGTGGTTGCCACTTACAACAGTGTCACAGCACAAAGAAACAATACGGCAAGGTCTGAAATAACCTGTTGGGTGAAAAAAAGAAGCCCAAATCACTACAAGAACAGTGGCAAAGTCAGGGTTTATTTTTTGAAGATGCTGCAGAAGTGAAGCAGGTAGCCTGGCCAAGCTGAGGATGAGTAAGGTTGTCTCTTCATCTTCGGTATTACCTAGCTGTATCTGCTACAATGCAGAAGAAAATGGGGAGTGCAAATAGCCTTGCTGTAAGCATTTCCACATGGGAAACTAATGGAGCTCTTAATGGACCAGTTTGCAGGGTGAGGAAAGGAGGGGAAGAACTGGTATTTCTAAGAACACAACCAGCGATCCAGCCCCCAGTTCGCGTATACATGCACCCTCTACATCTTGGATTTTTTTTTGCAGGTAGGGTAGGAGAAAAAAAAGGAACTTTTCAAGGCAATGAAATCTTTGTGCAAGAGCTGTGGAATGATTTCTGTTAGCCTTGATTTTCTGGGACACCAGCAAAAAAGACAGTGAGGGAGGAAGGGGGGAGGGAAGACTTTTCTGGTGCAGTTTCTTCCAGCTTGTGTCTTGCCTCTGGCAAAAGTCTGAAGGGAAGAGTCTGAAAATGCATAACATAATAGATGATAGGGCTGGAGGGTCTTGGGAGAAACATCTAGTCCAACCCCCTGTGGCAGGGCAGTCTCACCTCAACCCAAACCATCTCTGACTGATGTTCATCTAACCTCATCTCAAAGGCTACACTGTAAATATGTGTATGTGTGTTCACGCATGCAGTTTGGAGAAGAGTGTATATGTTGGGATGAATTCTGATTGTGGTCGCACCAAGAGTAATGCTTTGCAAATCAATGCACTTTCTCTGAATTTAAATCTGTGACACTAATCAGAATACAGCCTTAAAATTAAATTCTTTGTATATGTCTCATGTACCCTGCAATAACTCACTGATGCCCTCCTGGGAGGGATCAGAGTAACCGCTCAGTGCACCTGTGTACAGGTGGGTGATTAGATCCTGGATCCACCACTGCCATCTCAAGGGCAAACTCAAAACCAGCAACCAGCCACTCCATCACTTAAGCCAGTGGGTTGTCTTGCTCTGCCACATCCTAGTCATCTACAGGATCATTTTTTCCAAAGTACTTAGCCTAAAAGAATCGAGGTCATTGATCATGCTAAAAGAAACAAGTTCTGCTAACACCCACTAGAGCAGTCAGCATAAACAGGGCAAAAGACTAACACTCAAAACCACCAGCTGGCTGATACCCAACCTTGGAGGTAAAGGTGTGAAGAGTCTCAGAGTATTGCTGAGGACAGGTGTGGTATTCACAAGAAAGGAGTAGTAGTTGGCTAATTCTGTAGTACTCTTGCACAAGCACTTGAGAAAAGCAGCCATGCTGATACCAAACTTTGTTTTCCCTCCCAGAACCTGACTGAAGCCATTCAGAATGGAGTATACCCTGTTGGAAATAAATCACAGATTGAAGATAGCAACTGGGATTTCAGCAACTCCTTCTTCTTTGCAGGCACAGTTGTCTCCACAATAGGTAGGTCTAATGCTTTCTGTGTATGTGTGTTTGTGTGTGTGTGATGCTTATTGTGTCTGGTTATTAGGACCTGAATGGATAATACATTCAAGGATAAAACTCCAGCCCTTCCTTGTCATGGATGGTAAGCAGCAACGGACTTGGTCCTGAGATCTCACCACTGCACAGCTCTTCGTGCAATATTTTGGCTTGTGAAATACCAGTGGCCTTTCATATTATTTCCCACTTGTTTTTCTTTTCTAGCCATCTGTTAAAATGCTTGCCCTGCTGCCAGTTGTGGGTGGGAAACAAATTTGACTTTCCTGGTCTTTTTTCTCAGGTAAAATAGGCTTTAAATCTGAGAGTGCTGTAAAGCATGAAAGAACAGTAGGAAAGAGGTGAACTCTGCTGGGCATGAACACTGTCTCAATAACCTGTGCTGAGCTGTTAGTGCACATATTGAATTAGTAATATGCCAGGAGGAAAAAAATGGGAAGGGAGAAAGGCAAATGCTGAGACTTTTACACTGCTGCTTCAAGCTGTTCTGATCTTTTCAGGGGCTGCCTGCCCCTTCCTGCCTCTCTCTTTCTCTCAAATACACATCCCAAAAAGTGCAGGCCTGCCAAATTTAAGCATAAAATCCACACTGGTGGCTCCTGCTTCATAATCTCATGCAGTGGAAGTCAAATCTATGTTTTTGCAGAATGAAGCTGAGGCCTCACTCCTGCTACACCCTGGGCACAGCTGCTCCACTGAGCTGTGAGTGTGACATATCACAAGGGCCCCAGTGGTGTCCCAGCATCATGAGAGGTGTGTAGGTGCCACATGAACCCATGTGGAGACCTCCTGCTGTAGAAGGAAAAAAGGCTTCTGACCCATCACGCCAGTGATAAATGTTTCATGGTTGCAACAACATTCACATATCGATAAAGCTTCCCTAGTTTGTCAGCACCCTGCTACTAGCCAATCCATTCCTTGCCATCACCTGTATTATTGTAGTTTTTCTTTACAGCATTTCTCTGCCAAACAAATCAATTGCTTCCCATCAAATTTGTTTCCCTAGTGAGGCAGACAGGCAGTCCCAGGAAAAGTGCAACTTGCCTGTTCCTCTGCACCTTCGCTGTAGAGGTCTGTTGAGAAGGTACATCAGGTACTTACACTCATCCTCACCAGGTTTTGTCATGAAAATGGAATATATCTACAACAGGGAGCACAAGACAGCTTAAGCATTTGGGATCCTAGTAGCCAATAAATCATTCAGTTGTTTTATTTGTCTTTTCACCAGAAGAAAACATTGCATTTTCCAAGTAATGGATGCCTTGAGATGAACTGTGCTCAGGAAAGTGCCTTTTCTCCGGGTCACTGATAGAGTAAGGACATACACGAAGTACAGGACTTTTGCACTGAGAGATGTACCTCATGTGGTCTAAGTGGAACAAAGTCTCCAATCCATTAAAGGACGTTTGGAGTTCTGCAGCTGTTGTCCCACTACTTAGATAAATCCTCTTTTAGTAGGACTTACTGGCATTTAGCCAGGGAGGGCACTAACACACAGGCAGATTGACGAGAAGCTAGAGATGGCTATATGTGATTCTGACACGGCAAACAGACTGGGACTCCAGCCTTGATGTCTTCCAGGTCCCCACACTTCCGTTTTCTGTCTTTCCATGTATTTGTCACAGGACAGAGCATGTTTCCATAACTGCTTTTAGATTGTGCTTTCATTCCCACTAAGGCTGGGTTGAGAGCACACAGTGCTCTCTGCATCCCTCAAAACATGCAGGGTGAATCACTTCATCCGCTTACTGACTTTTTCAGAGAAAAAAAGAGTGCATGTGGACTGAGAAGTGCTAGCCACATATTTTGGGGTCAAAGGCAGGCCAGGCTGGGGTAGGTGCAAATGTGACTGTGGACTGCTCCAGTTGTCTGGAATATCTCCTCCGACCCATCTTTTTTTCATAGGTTATGGCACACTACGTCCCAAAACTGCTGGGGGCCAGATCTTCTGTGTCTTTTTTGCTCTGTTTGGAATCCCTCTGAATATTGTTTTTCTGCACCGTGTCGGTAAGATGCTCTCATTGCTGTGTAAAAAGCTGGGGAAATTCCTGTACGAGAAAGGAATGAGAAAGGTAATTTGTTTTACTTACTCAGGCACAGTTATATGCTCATTTCTAGTTTTTTTCTCAAGATATATGCTGGCATTATCCTCTATTATATTTGTGCTCATGCTGTGTTAGACATTGTGCTAGGAGAAGGAAAGAGACCTCCTTCACTTGCAGAGCTAAACAGACAAGGCAATCATAGAGGAGACATTCAGAGAAAGGTATGCATTTTGTCTACCCATATAAATGGCAGACATCCAGCCCCACTCAGCCATCAATGGAGAGAGTGGGCACCTCATCCCACTTCTCTAGATGCTCATCTCAGGAGCTAACTTTCTAGTGAAGTACCTGTCTCCCTTTATAACCAGTAAAAGAGAGATGATTAAGCATCTCATCTTGAGACAGCAAAAAGCAGGTGAGCTGTAAAAAGCTGTAAAAAAGTAGGTGAGCTGTAGGGGTTTCAATGGATATTGACTCAATGCCTAGTGTGTCACCCCTCCTTATTCATTATGCAGTCCTTTAATCCCTCTCCTCCCTTGACTTTGACAGAAAGGAAACATCAGGCTGAAGTTGTCCATTTGAGCCCCGTTGCCCAGGAGGTACCTGTAAAGCTCTAGAGACAGAATGTGTCTTGCCTGGTTATACCCCAAGTCATTTGCAGCTCCTCCCCTTGCCTCACCACCACTGAGGAAGTGAGAATAGCTTTTCTGTATCTCCTGCTGTAATCCTCTTTCAGGACAAGGTATAAATGCTACAGACAACCCTGTTCAAACTGCTAAATTTCTCCCCACATCTGGTGAACTTAAATGGAACATAAGGCTTGATCAGATATAGACTCAAGCACATGCGCAACACACAAAGGCATGAAAAATTACCCAACAGTTGCCATTAATTTCTAGACAATCTGGACTTATAAAATTCTATGCATAAACTATATGTGTGTCTGGCTGATAAACCTTAATATATAACAAGTCTTTCTCTCCAGTCGAGGCTTCTTCATGATGGCTGGTAAGTAGGATAGTTCAAAAGTCACTGTCCAGGCACTTCTTCATCAGTAGCTCATTTGTTAAAGGTCTTCTTGTAGTAAGGTATCCACTGGGTAGGAGCCAAGTTATGACACTGATGCAATGAGAAATAGTCAACAATCAAGGGTCTTGGAGATAGTACTCTCAGAAATGGTGTAACTATTTTTATAAAAAGTCTATTTTCCCAGGCAAATTTGAATGTTCTTTAGATGCCACACCTGAATACCTAAAAACTAAATGTGAAGTTATCTGGTGAAAAGTGGAAACAGTCTGACTCCTATAAAAGTCACTGGATAGGAATTCCTCCCATACTCATGGCCATTGGAGGTTGATACAATCAGATAAAAGACTACATCTCCCAGGACTACTGTGGACATGCACCACCCATAATACATGGCTTCCCCCTGCTTCAGAGCAAGGCTAGGGTAATTTTAGAGGAAGAGCACTCAGTACAAATTCTTCAGTCCCTGTGGTCCTAGTAGGTACTCCTATATAGCCAACCATTTTGAACAGCCACCATTATATATGGCCTGCTAATGTGTCAAATTATGATTATAATTGAATTGGTTTCTTTCTTTTTCAGAAGAAGATAAAATTTCTGACCCTTTTATTCTTTCTGGCAACGGGGATCCTAGTTTTTCTATGCTTGCCATCACTCTTCTTCCAGATAACAGAGGGCTGGTCCTACAGCGAAGGAATTTACTTTGCATTTATCACCCTCAGCACCATTGGCTTTGGAGATTATGTAGTAGGTAAGGTTAGTTTCAGAGAGGAGACACAGCAAAGCACCAGGGTTAAGACTGTAATTACCATGGGTTGACTGCACAGGCACCAACATACTCTAGAGACAAATCTGTCTGAGTCTTCGACTAGTCTTTGCCTTGTACAGTTCTGGGGGAAATACTCATTTCTCTGGGATTGCATGTGCTGACAAAAGCACAAAATTGTCTAAATATAATGAAATGTGGTGCTTTGGGGTGCAAAGAAGCCAAGTATTTGGGGGAGGGAAGGGGAAGTGTAGGGAGAGAATTCAAGGAGCCTGGAATTTGCATATACCAAAAGGGAACAGTTTGCGACAGTTGTACAAAATAAGGCATGTATCCCTGCTTTAGCCATCTAAGACTTATGTTTCAAAGTGTAGAGTAAGGAAATAAGTGGTCATGTTTCAGAAGACATGATTTTACACAACAGACTGAGAGGTGGGAATCCCAGTCACAGGAAAGTGGGGAAATATACTCACTCTATGAGAAGTGGGGCTTAAACATACATATCACTGCAAGAGTGGTCTTCTTTAGTCTCCTATGCATCACTGGAGGCTCTCTGTCTTCACAAGCCAGAGTTTAGGATTACCCCTGAAGATGAACTCTTTAAGCTACACTCCAGCATGCTGGAGTGCTTCTTGAAACACTCATGGATCTGCTGACCAAAATACACCCTCCATGGAATAAGCTTCCAGAGGAACTTCAAAATGATCACCAGGAGGCAAATCCGTGTCCACAGAAGAAGCAATCAAACACCTGGACTTCATGGAGAATCAAAGATTTCTCTACAACAACCTGCCAGCATCTTGCCAGCCTGAACTTCTTTTCAGTGGAGATATGAGAAGGAAGCACTGAAGCTAATACTTGAGCATCAGTGCTGTCCTGACAGAGAATTTGGAAACCTCACATCCCTTTCCAATGGACAGACATCCACCACACAACAAAACCTAAGCTCTCAAGCCTTGCAGAGATGCAAGAGGGGCCTTGGAGACATGGAATATAGGAAGGTAGAGAGTGGCTGGTGCCATGCAGGGGAAACAGTGGACATCAGACTGGTGCACTCTCTTCCCTTCTCCAAGTTACAAGTGTGTTTTGCGATAACAACAGCAAGTCACAGTCTGAAAATGACCACCTCCATAGCACTTTCCTCCTCTGCTGACTTATTATTCTACAAATACAGTTTAAAAATAACAGTTAGATAGGCCTGCTGGCTCTGTGGTTTCATCGTCATTAGGATGACTTAACTAGAGTGGAAATATTTTTCCCTGCAGTATTTATCTCAATTGGCCTTAAATAACAGTGATAAAATGATGATAAGTTTAATGCCTCACACCTTCACAATGAAACAAGCAGAATCAATGGCTGCTCTGAGTATTATGTGGTTAGAATTGATTACAGATGGCAAATAGATTTGCGCTGGCCAAGTGGAACAGAACAGGCTTGAGTTTATTTGCATTTTTAGTAATTCAAAACTGGTTTATAGCTGTTGTACTTCAAGCATGAGATAAAGCCTGTTTTGGGTAGGGAAACATCATAGGAAGATTTCAGAGTCTGGATTTAACTGTTTGTAATACATGTACACACAGGTGATACTTCTAGGGTGAAACTCCCCTTGGGCTGTAAACTGAACTTCAGGTTAGAGTACAAATGGCATCCTCTCTGCCAACTCAACACCAGCAGAAGAAAAGGAAACAGCTGTTGGTTATCTATCCATGAGGACAAACCAGCCCACTTCTGCCCCATTTCCAGAGCTCTTGCATGACAAAGTACAAAAATCCTATACATTGATCTATGCAGAGTGCAGGACTTGAAAAGAGTTGCCAGCACCCTGGGTCCTTCTGGGCAGCTTCATAATGGGAAATGATCCAGCAGGTTTGTGGTGATTTCCCTGTCCATGCACGTTACTGTTATCTACTATGTGGAGTCACCCTTGACAGTGACTTGTAGCACTCAATAAGCAATATCACCAAGTTTTCCTGCAGATGCCAGGGCTATATCAGCTGTATCATAATGACAACATCGTGTGGGACTAAGTGCAGCAGGAGCAAATGCTTTCTGTATGTTGTTGGTGGATTGCTGATGTCTGAAGAAACAAATGAAATGACCCATGCAGAAAAGTGGGTGTGCGATCCTGGCTGATGCTAAGAGGTTTGGACTGCATGAAATAAGCTTCAGTCCACTGGTTTCCAGCACAGAAAGTTGTGTTCTTGGCATGTGTCAGTGAGTTCTCATCAGTCACCAAGTCTTTTAATGGAGGAAGCTCCTGAAGCTGTTCAAAAGTAAAGTAGGAATTTCAGCTACTCTCTGCGAATGATCAAGTGTACCAGTAATTTAAAGCAAAATATTTATTAGGTTATAATCACACTTTATAGAAATACACAGTATTACAATAACCTGGGTAGTAATAGTCGTGTGGTTATAGTGGCCCACTGTGCTTATTGTGGCCCCCTGTGCTCTGCTTTTTGTGCTTTGGGAGTTTCTGGATATTTTCAAGATAATACAATACAATTTTACACTACTTCCCACATCATTGCATTTACCTGTAGATGCAGAGGCTGAATTGGTATGCTGTAAGGGGAAAAAAATATCCTGCTTTGCTGCTAATTCACCTGAATCCCAGTATATCTTTTTGATAGGTCAGCATACTTGTGCTAGCATATATCAGTTTATTGCAATAACAAGAGACTTGCCCAGCCTTAACCTAATGCTGGCGAGGTGAGAGACTCCACTACAGTGGAAAAGTCACCTTAAAGTACTCAACGTAAAATACATTGATGAATCCATTAGGCTGGCCCGCTTTATATAGGCAAAGCAACTTTAGCTTTTTAATTTTCTTCTTCTTGCTCTCCCCTTATCTGCAGGTAAAAAGCCTGACAGGAATTACTTTTCCTACTACCGAACACTGGTGGCCATTTGGATTCTTTTCGGCCTTGCCTGGATTGCTCTCCTATTTAATTTATTGACAACGGTACTAGAAGATACTGAAAAAATAATTGTCAAAGATCTCCATCAAATTGGAAAGGTGAGTAAGGACAATGGAGCAAGCCAACAAAGAAGATGCTGGCCTGTTCAATTTATTCCAGAAGAAGAACTACTACCACCACGTGCTGAAGGGGATGCACAGAAAATGGAGTCATTAGCAGCAGATTCTGAACACACAAAAGATGAAGAATATGTTTTTTCTTATAGCAAAACTATTGCCATGACATATGAGAATTGAATTCTTCATTGGAGAGTTGCTAGTGAATTATTCTAAAGAAATTCCCATGGAAATAAAATTTCTCCTACCTTTTGCTGAGATATGTCCTTTCAGAACTCAAGACTTACAGTTACACAAAGCCTGAATATTACTGGTAAGAAATTTGCTCCTTGATTTGCAGCTGGGTTGTGCTAATAATCTGAGAAGTGCACTTGTTTTGCAAGGCATTTTTAAGGTGCTTCCACAAAAATGCAGAGGAGGGGCATGGTAGAGCTTGCTGGTTCTATTTGGATTTTGCTGCTTGCAAGAAGTCATGTGTCTTCCAGGACCTGACAAGTACAAGCTTTTCTGAAGCACTGCATAGCACCTTTTGAAGAAGAAATAAGAATATATAACTTAATAGATGCCTGATTTGAGCCATCATATTGGATAAGCTATTATGATCTGAAAGACATGTTTAAAGGACAAGACCTGGGCTCAGTGCAGAGACAGTAGAAGCATCTAATGGACAGCGTTAGAAAAAAGTTAGCGTGTTAGAAATTATTAATTCTACCTCTTCCTGTTTTATACTAAGTTGAATAAAGGCAATTTCACCTTTTATCCCTGTGGCTTTGAAAAAACCTTCTGAGGGTGTTCATAAAGAACATATAAACCCATGTCTTTAATTCAAATTTTATAATGATTTTATTCTATAAGCATTTTATAATAACAGAGACTGGTTTGAATGGAGGAGTCCTCACTGCATTGGAGCCTTGCTGCCATGTTTGTATTCCATAGGAGCTATAAAGTAATTTAAAAACTATTCTATTCTGCTGTGCTAGGGTAGCTTTCCAAGTGTGAGTGTTGTCTAAACAGTGTAGCCTTATTTCAACCAGGTAAAAAAAGAATGTCAAATCTGGGCACTGTGTTTCAGATGTACCGCCTGGCATGAAGGCCATCCCTGGGTGAAGACCCTGGCTTTTAAAGGCTTGATGTACATGTCAGTTGCCTTGTGTGTGCCAAGAGTGCACAAAAACCATACCCTGAAGTGCTGGCAAAGCAGCTGTGGTAGACAAAGTCACAGAGGTGAAAAGTCCCATGGGTGTATATGGTTACACTAAAAGTCAGTCTAGTCCAATACCCTGTCTCTGACCATGCCTACTAGCATATGCCTCCAAATAATGTAAGAAAGAGGTAGCTCTACCATGCTCCCACACTGGGATGCAATCCTTCTTCTAGTAGCTGGTGGCTCAAAGGCTGCCCAAACAAGAGGTGGAGTCTCTTCAAAGTCCATGAACTTGCCCAAACGCTGAACTCACATCAGCATCCATAGGACCCACCCAAGGCAGGCAGACCATAGGTTCAGTACACGAAGTGCCTCCCTTTGACTGTGCTGAACGTGTCGCCTGGCAGGTTTTTGTGATATTCTCAAGTTCCTGTTTTGTCAGACAGTGAATAATTGTTCTTGACTCACCCTCTGGGTGTTAGTTACAGCAAGACCAGCCCTTGCCAGAGCTATTCCTGTATGAAAGGGGAAATAAATTACAGCAATAAAGCAATTTTAGGCCATAAAGATGCAATCAGCCTTGAAGTTGAATTCATAACTATTTCAGTCAAACAAAACCACACTTCTTGCCAAAACAGCTCTGCTGGTTCAAGACCTGGCATGTAGACCTGACCAAACATGTACTTTCTTTCCCTCCCCAAATTATTTTACAGTGTTGCCCTCAAGGCTGACTTCTCACCTAATAAGTCTCACTCTCAGTAAACCTTTCTGAGGCAGCAGGAACAAGAACTGACCGAAATAGGGCCAAGGTGGCAGGGGTATCATAGGACACAGTGGTCCTTGTGCAAGCCATGACCCTGTTGCTATCACAAGGCGACACCATAGCCAGGCAGAGAAAGCAGTTGGATGCTTCCAGGCAGGGATCTATTCATCACTCTGTGTCCCCCTCTCACCAAGAATTGTCTCACATTATTATTTTCCAGGCATCATTTTTTCTCTTCTCTCTTTTCCCAGACCTTCCTACAAGGACCATTAACCCCATCCCCAACCTAACAGATGTACTGTCAGGGCTGGTTTAGGGAGAAGTGGTCCTGCATTGGGGTGTGATGGCCATTTTGCACAGCTTCTCAAGTTCCTTCCAGGTCAGTTCCTGGTGTTTGATGTCCCCCAGCCCCAAGGTGGAAGGCAGGCCCTCTGGGCCAGCATAGTGTATGTCTGTTTGCTGTCTCTATTGCCGGGGACAAACAGGAGCCTCCAAGGAAAGCCAGCACACCACTGAAGGGTTTTCTTCAACTTGTTCCCACTGTCCCGCTTGCTCCCTGTCATGACAAATAACATAACCCAGCCCTGAAACAAGCTGGTAATGTCCCATTGTAACACAGAGCAATCAAGGATGCTTGTTTAGACATTTCAGGAAGGGCAAGAGAGATGGCCCATGGACTCTGACCGTAAACAGCAAGCACAGAGCCAGGCACTGGCTCTTTGAGCAGAATAGGAGAAATTCTCTGTCCTTCGCACTGGTGGGTGTTTAGCAACAAGCCATGAAAACCAAACATTTCCCATTTCCAAAAGTCAGTCTGCCCTGTGCAGCTATTGTCATAGTGTGCCGGCAATTCAACCTTAACTCATGTCCCTTTGCCACACTCCCCGGGTAAGGATGTGCTCCTCCAGACAAGGCACAGAGGGACTGAATAACCCACCCAGGGCCAGGGGATGCGGGAAACATGAGCCAGGAATGGATATCATGGGGCTGTCCTCCTTCAGGCTCCAAGAATTGAGGTGTCCCTTCAGCTGTAGATGCCAGCCTGGAAAGAGAGAAAACACATCCACAAGCATAAAAAACAAAAGCTTCCAGGAGAATTTCTGATAACTACCCTAAGAAAGAGGACTAGCCCTTCATAAATCCTCATACTTGCAGGTTGGCCTTTTGAAGAAGAGTCTCAGCTTTGAGTCTCGTGCCCTCTTGCGGCTGTGTGCAGCAGACCCCCTTCCTTTGTACTGCCAAGTTCGGGCAGTTTTACTCCACGTCCTACTGTGCAGTTCAGCTGATGTAGCTGGTACAACTCTGGCCAGTGCAGTCCCAGGACAGCAGCTGTGTCAGTGTGAACCAGAGGAAGCCATCCTGGATTATTGGGTTCTTACGAGCTCACTAAGGGCTAAAACATGCTTTAGTCCCAAGAGAGAGATGGAGATGGGCACGCCAAACTGTTCCAGCCAGGGATCCTGCCTTGAACCCACACAGAAACGACTTTGTGGAGGTCAACTGGGAATGCGACAGCTTTCTGTCAGCAAACCATTGTGCGAAGGGCCCTCACTGGCAGCATGGCAGCACACATGGTGCAGACGACGGGGCACACTCCCACTATGTGCCCCACGCACCACATTCCCCTGCATAATGACTGCTGCAGGACGGAGGCATACATTCACACCCTCTGTCCCACAGGGAAAGGGATTGGTCCAGAAAAAATCTGCAAAATGGCAGGTTTGGGTGTAGGCTTTGGACCAGGATGAGCTGGCCTACTCTGTGGCAGGCTCGAGGGCAGGCAGTGCCTCATTCAGATGAAGGGGTGGAGATAGGAGCTGCAGATACGTGGAAGAAAGAACCAGCACCAAAGGGTGTGTGGTCCTTTCCGCTGGGAAAGGCAAGGGAAAAGCCCAGGAAAGCTGCAAGCCAGGGTGGGAGAGGAACGTTTTTTGGATGCAATATTGTTCCTCATGCTTTCACTGAACAATAAAGCTGTCTCCAGAAGAGTTTAGGCACAGCAGCAAATCTCTCCAGGGCTGGAGCAAGCAGCCTCTTACAGTATTATCACCCTCGGAGCACCGCACAACCGCAACAGATCTTGTCCTTGCATCACCCCTGAAACGGGTAGCTGTTTCTTTCTGTGCAGATAGAGAAAGTGCAGATAGGACCCTAGAGAAAATTAAGTGTATCACCCAAGTTCATGCATGAGACTTTTGGCAAACACCTGGTCTGGTGCTCTCTCAACCAGGACCAGGTCTCCTGGTACTGCTTACTAATAAATTAGACCCAGCTAGTGGTTCTGTAGCTGCTGAGGTTAAGAAAAATAATCTTGACTTGAGAGCAAAGTTAGAACAGAGCTCCTCCACAGCTGGAGATTTAAAACAGTCCCAAGACTTTTAATTCAAGAGTGTAAGCCAGACTCTGGCTCTTCTTCTGCCTGTTCCCCTTGCCTGAGGAACAGAAAACAGGAATAAAATCCATTCTGAAATCCCTGTTCTGCCAAGCTGCGAGGCGACAGCAATCCTCCGGAGACCAGGCAGAGGGGTTCTCCATCGGCAGATCTGCACAGCCTGGAGCCTTTCCCGGGAGCTGTTCAAAAGCCCTTGCTGTGACCCAGCCCCACTGTGCTCCTCAGGGAAATCCAATTTTCATGGGGCGGCCTCTTGTGCAACTGCCAGCTCTCCCACTGCAGCTTGTTTTCAAATGGGAAACATTTCCAAGGCAAGCCAAATACTTTCCCATACATTAAACCAGTTGCTGAAAAGCTCCAGGAGTACGATCATGAAATATATTATCTTGGATTAAATGGCAGCAGCATGTTCCTGCATTCAGTCTGGGCTGCTCCTCATACCTCACCCACATCTTCGCTGCCAGCTAGCAAACAGTGTGCATTTCTGCACTTGAAACCAAGGAAATGCCATGAGGAATTATCTTTCCCTCAGAAAGAAGCCCCTCAGAAATTCAATTGCCTCCAGAGAGAATAGGAGAAACTGCACTTTGATCTGTCTTTAATTAGTATATGGAATTTTTTAGAGATCTTTTGAGGTCTCCTTCAATTAATAGCCAGTTCATTTAGAGAAATTATTTTTTTTCTGGAAGCAGAGAGACTACTCAAAGCAGTGGAACAGCTTGGCTAATGTAACATCATATAGCCAGTGGGATAAATTTTTTACAGAAATTACTAAATGTGGGCCACACACATGCTATTTTCCACTCTGTCACTCTTGGACATGTGCTTTCTTGCCTGACTTGTGACCAAAAGTTGCTGGATCTAGCTCAGAACTGGTTTAACAAACATAACTAATCACTCTCCAAAGGCCTGTTTGCCATCCCTCACAATTGTACACAAAGAAACAAAAAAAAAAAAATCAGATTTTGATGTCAGCCAAGTCCCCCTGTACCATTCCAGCAGGATTCAAAGTGGTCTTGATGATTTCCTGTGAGGTTTTATACCACTTCTTACACCGTAAGGAAAGGCAATCCCTGGGATTCCTAGCACATGTAGCTGAGGTCCGGCCTAGGGCAACATTGCTGGTTCTATGCTAGCTAAGTCAACATTTAGCTATTCTGGGGCTAAAATGTTGGGGGCAATCAAAAATGCTGCCCTCCAGAGAACCTCGTCCATGCTCTTGGATCTCCACAGCCAGCCTCACCTCCATCTCAGGACATGAACTCAAACAGCTCCAAATCTGCTTAGAAAATTCAGCATTTTCTGTCACGAGAGGTTCTGGACTTGATTAGGGTAATTATCTACCAGAGGTTTGGAAAGGCTTATTTTGCTGAGTTAAAGTTAGGGCAGTTATTGAATCCGTTTAATTACCAGTTCAACATGATTTAAGAGACATGTCTCCTGAATAAAGATTTTC
This sequence comes from Morus bassanus, assembly GCA_031468815.1. Taxonomy (NCBI): domain Eukaryota; kingdom Metazoa; phylum Chordata; class Aves; order Suliformes; family Sulidae; genus Morus; species Morus bassanus. The sequence continues at coordinate 6,657,695 of CM062572.1, read as the reverse complement.
CAAATTTCTCTTTCAATGATTCTCACATATGTGGTTTGAAACCATAACTGCACATTTGTGGTGAGATGCCGAAGCATGAAATAATGCATCCCCAGAAAGAGAGATATACTGATAAGCAGAATGATAATAATAACAAGCATGCGTCATTGAAAAATGAAGGGAGGTAGAACTTACAATTTAGGTTAATGGCTTCCTTGAGAGGGATTAGCCAGAAAGATGTTAATATTCTCAAAGAACAAATGTGGCTTGAGGAGAATCCAGCTTCTCAAAGTAAAAGATAATTGTTCATCATAGCAAGGCATGGAGAAAATCATGCATCAAGACCAGAAAAGAACATAAGTCAGAATTTTTGCTGAAAATCCCCCAGAATTCACAGTTCCGTTCATTTAAATGACTCATTGAGTGCTTTAAAAAGAAGGTTAAGGTCTTAAATTTAAAATGGCTTTAGACATTTACTAGAATCCATGGATGAAACCCGAGCAGAGATCTGTCTGTTCTTAACTTCAGAAGTCCAGGTATTCATCTCAAAATATAATACAGTCTCAGAATGAGAAAGATATAAGAAGCCCAGTATAGGCACCTTCCAATTGCTAGACACCAATTCTCCCTATTCAAGCAGTCTGCCTCTTCACAAAACATGCAGGAGCAATTCAGCATCTCTATTGTGCAAGTCTGTTGCAATAGAAATGCTGGGGTCAGGGCATGTATATTGCCCAAAAGTAGATATAAATCAATCAGAGATTAAATGTCCATCTCTGCAGAACTTTGGCCAGTTTCCCAATTGCCAGTATAAAATTCCAATATATAAATGTTTTTTAATAGATTTTTTCCCTTTCTTCCTTTCCTTCCTTATTTCTTTCTTCTTGAGAGCCTCAAGTTTGTGATGGGATGAAGAATGGATGCAGCAGAGCTCACTACAGTCCCAAAAATGCTTGGGCAGCTCCTAGAGGAACATGGCCGTGTAGCAAGGTCTACAAAGTGCTTAAAAGTTGAGTGTAATAGCAGCAGTGCTAGCACAATTTGGTGAGGCTAAGTAGCCAGAAACTGCTGGGAGGAAACAAAAAGGAGGAATTCCCAGCAGTGGTTGTAAAAATCTACTCCTTGCTTGCAGTAGGATTCTGAGCAAAAGCCTGGATACAAGCTGCCCAAATTAGCAACAGGATTTCAGCAAATCTATCCAGGCAATTAGGCATGCCCTATGGTCAAATCACCCTGGCATAGCAGGATAACCAAAACGTGCTTCTTACAAAATGCAACCATGAAGATGAGCAAAAAGCCATGTAGAAATAACTGTGCAGAGACACTGCCACGGCATAGCCTCCAGATGTCAGCATCAACCCAAGCAAGAGAGAGGCACAGCTCAGGCAGTGCAGAAAAACCCCACTTGCAGGGTATGCCTTCCAGAAACACCCTCCTGCAGTCCCTGCTCTCCTGCCTGGGACAGACAGACAGACAGACAGGAGGATTTCCAATCCACCTGGAAAAAGTGCTCAGTTCACAGACAAAACCAAGGGATGTAGTTTGTAGCAGTGCATGCAAGCATTTTACATGCACATCATACTGATATAAACCACGTGTCTGCTTCTGTGCGTGTAGGTGCTCATAACCTGTGTGTGTATATATATATGAGAGAGAGAGAGAGATAACTTTTGGTGTTAAGATTAAAAGGCTCTTTGCCAACAGCTTTACAGGAAGGCAAAAGTAAGGCATGTCCTCCAGTATCTTTTCTAATCATATGCATATTCATCTCTTCCAGTACGCATTCCTGCTGCCACACAGCTGATGAGCTGAGAAACACAGCAGTCAGCCCTGGATAAAGGATCTGAGAACGTAAGCACTGGTCGGATACCCCAAAGGTGTAAGGCAGCATGCCTTCAAGTCTATGCAGTAAGGCTGATGTTAACTGATCAAGAAATTCATTGTCTCTTCTGTTCCCCTTGGCCTGTTAAGTTCATTTTATGCCACTCTTCCAGCAATGTAAATTTGCCTATGAGGGAAAAAAAAATCCCAAACTTAAACACCCCCCCCCCATCCCTGCCTCTTCTTCCCCTTAACTCTGCCCTCTCCTTACAGCCCACAAGATTTAAATGCATCCAAAATTTATTCGGAAGGAAAAGGCCCCAAATTCTGTTCAAAGCAGGCATTTACATTGTCCCTGTCACAATGTGGAGCTGTGACGCAGAATAAAGTCACAAGAACAGCCCCTGACACCAAGCACTGAGGCAGCAGAGGTGTGAGACCCAATGGAGACTGCTGAGCACCCTTCCTCAGGCTGTGGAGGGGTGTGCAGGGTGGCAGAGAACATCCTCCAGCCTAACTTTGCACCTGCAGATAACTGGGAGGGGATTCAAGGGCTGTTTATTTAAACACATACTCCCCCTTAACACCAGATCAAAAAAAATTAATGAAGGCAATGACAGATTCCCAAACTCTTGTAGGGCACAGAGGTGTTGTTTTTACATGAAAAGATCCTCAAGATCCTCCTGCACCTAAGTGTTCATCCTAAGAGCAGAGCTGCACATAGCAAAGTTTGAGTGGGGCCAGTGGTGCCTGGATTGATCGTGACACAGAAGATTAATGGATCTCTTCCAGCCATAGGTTGTCAGTTAAGTCAAGCACTGCTAATGTGGGATGATGTCCTGAGACCTCCGTTAGCACAATAACGAAGCTTTTTTTTAATTCCTCTGAGTAAAAGGCATAATCCTTGTATGCCAATGGATCATATCCTTGAGATCCCTAGAGAGCAGGGCAAATGTGGAAAGAAAGGGAAAGGAAATCCCTTATTTCATAATGGTGCAAACAGACATGTCAGGAGAATTACATCAACATGCAGCACATGTGAAATTTAATACTCCTCCTAATGCATTTAGATGAGGCAAAATGCAAAGTCTATACTACCTCTGGGAATAATTCTGGTAGGAAGCTTTCACCACTAGGAACCAAGGACTTTCTACTTTCTCCGGAATTTAAGCCTTTGTTTTCAAAGCCTTCCTGAGAGACTTCAAAATCAAGTTTGTTAAGTGTACATTACTCTTTGAAGATCTGTATTCCAGAATGAAACACCAGTGCTCTTCCTAGCAATGCTTGAGTAGCATGCTTGAAAATCAGTAAATATTCATGGGGTCACAGACAATCTGCAAAAGAGGAGAGCCTGATCCTTTGCATTGCAGAAAGTCAAGATATGCAAACATATGCAGCCCTTACCCTTTGCCTAGTGTCAGCTGGCATTGCTGCAAGGGTGTATCAGACTTGCATGGGCTTCCACCAGCTTTGACTGTGGCCCATAAGGCTCTCAAAGGCTTATAAATGCAAGCAATATTTGCTTTGGAGTCCTTGCAGACAGGAGGAGCCTGAGATCTTGTGGCTGGTTTCCCTCCCCCACTATATCAGACTATAGATATGGGATTCAGCAAAGGATACAGCTCAGATGTGGCTTGAATTCAGACAAGTGACTTGAAGTGATGATTTCCCCCCCACCAGGCTGCAGATGATCGATGTATTATGCATGAAAATAGTGCCAGGCACAGATGGGGTGGGAGTAGAAGGTGTGAGCTGATAATGACAGCAGCCAAGCTCTGCTAGAAAAGACTCTACAACACACTTGCATATTGGGCAGAAAAAGGATGCAACATGCATGAGAAACTAGCCATGGTTTAAGGGGCCAAACAGTTTAATTACCACCAAAACTGAGGTTTATGCAAGGATTTGAGTGGCATGGCAGCCAGAGGGAGCAGAGGATTAGCCTTGATGATTCAAGGAAGTGTGTTCCCATCTTGTGTTCTTGAATAACCATAGGGAGATGAGTGAAATACTTATTCTGGGTATTAAAAGCTGAAGACAGGCAATCCAAAGTGGTGACATGGTGCTGCATCAGATATTGTCTCCAGCAGGATCCTGGCTCATACTCAGCACAGTGCTGAGAACTTGGCACCAGGTCCAAAGCTGAAACAAATAGGAACTTCTCCATGGATTCTCTAGGGTTTGGATCCAAGCCCTTGAAGACCAGCACGCATGGACTGATCCTGAAGAAACAGTGGCAGTTTGAATGGGCAACATATCACTGACGTGGAGCCGGGTAGGTACAGACTTCAGTGGGAGGATGAGTCAAGAGAGCTCCAGCACCATCTGCAAAAGGACCTGGCGCTGTGAGGAAGAGCTTAGCAAGTGGCTAACCATAAAGACCCACACGGAAGCAGTGGTGGTCCAAGGAAAAGCCCATTAATTCCCTGGTCAGCCTTGGAGCCCTCCAGAGGTCATTGCAAGACCAGATGCTTAAAATAAGCTGCTTCCCTTCTACAATCAAACCATGAGAAGGGGATACTCTGTTCCTTACACAGCTTCTTTGAAGAATCTCCAGCCTTGGAGTATGCATCTGACAGCTGGCAGGACATCATTGGCTTTGCCAAATCTGACCACAGCTGATCCTTGATGCAATAAAATGTCAGCCTTGAATCACCAGAAGCTGAGAATGTGCTTGTCTGGAGGATCGTCAGGCAAAGGCAGCAAAGACTTGCTGGGAACTTGCAATGCATTTGCCTGTTCCAGGCTCTGTGGAAGCCTGACCCTACACAAAAAGATCCTTGCATGAGTCCACTCTGCTACCAGCCCTGCTCACGGTGCCAGTGACATAACAACTATAGGAAATCTGTGTCTAAGGGATCTAAGCTGTGCATTTAGAGACATGCAACAATCCTTGCAATGCTGAGACAATGTTTTGGGAAGTCAGGCCAGCAAGCATTGCACAGAGGTGAATATTTGTGGTGGGTTGACCCTGGCTGGATGCCAGGTGCCCACCAAAGCTGCTCTATCACTCCCCCTCCTCAGCTGGACAGGGGAAAGAAAATATGACAAAAGGCTCGTGGGTTAAGATAAGGACAGGGAGATCAGTCAGCAATTACTGTCACAGGCAAAACAGACTCAACTTGGGGAAATTAGTTTAATTTATTACCAATAAAATCAGAGTAAGGTAATGAGAACATAAACACAAAATCTTAAAACACCTTCCCCCCACCCCTCCCTTCTTCCCAGGCTCAACTTCAATTTTCTCCACCCCCTTCCACTAAGCAGTGCAGGGGGACAGGGAACGGGGGTTGCAGTCAGTTCATCGCATGTTGTTTCTGCTGCTCCTTCCACCTCACGGGGAGGACTCCTCATACTCTTCTCCTGCTTCAATGTGGGGTCCCTCCCATGGGGAGACAGTATTCCACAAATTTCTCCAATGTGGGTCCTTCCCACGGGCTACAGTTCTTCACGAACTGCTCCAGCGTGGGTCCCCCACAGGGTCACAAGTCCTTCCAGCAAACCTGCTCCAGCATGGGCTGCTGTCTCCATGGGTCCACAGGTCCTGCCAGGAGCCTGCTCCAGCGCAGGCTTCCCGCAGGGTCACAGCCTCCTTTGGGCTTCCACCTGCTCTGGTGTGGGGTCCTCCACCGTGGACCTCCACAGGCTGCAGGGGAATCTCTGCTCTGTCACCAGGAGCACCTCATCCTCCTCCTTCTTCACTGACCTTGGTGTCTGCAGAGTTGTTTCTCATATTCTCACTCCTCTTTCTGGCTGCAGCTGTGTAGGTTTTTTTCCCCGCTTCTTAAATACCTTATCCCAGAGGCACTACCACTGTCTCTGATATGCTCGGCCTTGGCCAGCGGTGGGTCCATCTTGGAGCCAGCTGGCATTGGCTCTGTCAGACATAGGGGAAGCTTCTAGCATCTTGTCACAGAAGCCACCCCTGTAGCCCCACCACTACCAAAACCTTGCCATGCAAACCCAGTACAATATTTTACAACGCTTAGGGGCTAGGGCCCTATGAAATGTAACTGTTTCACTGCTCAGAAAGCAATCTCGTCAAATTTCCTCCAAACAGGGCTCAGATACTCAAATTTGTCCATGGGAATAAGCATTTCTGATAACACTGCCCAACTTCAGCTTGCAATGAAGCCTCCCATAGAGGGAGCATCACAAGGGATAAGGTTTCAACTCACATTATTTCTGATAGCCCAAGGGGTTGCAACCCACTTATGGGTGTGGTAACTCACCTAAAACCAAGAGCAAATGTGTGATAGAAAGGGTACATTAGGAAACTGGAGGAGCCCAGCACTCATGGTGGTTTGTGATGGGACATGTTGCATCATGCTCTGCTAGCCACCGGTCTGGGTTGTCTCTGCTCCCCCTCCATCTCCCAGCTCGGCAAGCCATCTCCACAGGGCTTACTTCACACACATCCTGCGACACCTTCAAACAGGCTTCCCTGTCACTGCAGCCCAACACAGTCTCCCTAAACTGCAGGAGGACCTGAAGGGCTTGAGTAGGGCTAGTTTCATTAGCTTTATACCCAGCTAAGGCCCACCACAGACTAGTAAAAGCCCCTTCTTTCCCACTCAAGTTGGCTTTAAGATCACATTTTTTGTGCTAGCACCATCAAGACCTGTGCATCAGTCCGGATCTGGCCTCAGTCTATCCTGCATGGCTGTCCTTATCTCATGCATTTTCAAGGAGTTCAGCAGCAATTTATGGATCAAAGATAATTGATAATACCAGAGCCCTTTCACCATATTGCTTTCACTAAATTACTGCATCCTTTAAAAAAAGAAATCTTAGCAGACCGCAGTACAATGCCAGACAGACTGTCACTACCAAATTATGTTTATTTATTCTCTCTCTGGCTCTTGGCTGGCCCCATTACCAGCATATCTTAGTGTCTCTCAGTCATCAGCATATTTGCCTTCCCTCCCTTCCCCCTACCCCGAGGTACGTCTTCTCTCAAGTACAAAGCAGACTGACACGGCAAGTTTTTGAGCCTATTTAACACTGGCTTTATCTAAGGAGAACTAGATACAGTGACAGAGCCTCAGAATTAATTACATGAAGGTGAATTCCCATCACAGAGCCTGGCACAGTGTCACTGCAAACATTTTAACAACCAGTCTCTGGCCCTCAGCTGCCTTCATGCAGCGTAAAGCAATTATTTGTACCTGCTTGGTAAAACGTGTCAGCCCCCTCAGAGGTGCTGCTATATACCAAACATGGTTCACCCTTATTATTCATGAGCAGGGCAAAGAAAAGGGCATATGGTGGATCTCGGCTGTCCCTGGTGCTGCTGTGCTCAAGTCCTTCAGGTCTGTGAATGCAGTTATTTGTGTACAAACCATGCAGTGAATACTCTCTTGCAGATGAGATGCAGCCAGGCTCAGTGATTTGGCCAAAAGCAGAAATGGGACTCAAGGCCAAGGAAGCAAAGTTTTAAGTGCAAATCTCAAACTCCAGCCTGTCTTTGCTGAGCCCCATCAGCAGGAAGCAAATGGGAGACTGAACCCTCTCTCCCATCTCCCTTTTGTCAAGTGACCTCAGCCCTTTCCATGTTCTGCATCCCAGGGTATCCCTGGTGGAAACTCTTTTCATCCTTCACAACCCAGCTCCAACTGCTTCCCCTTCCCCTTGTTGCAACTGTTATAGCCAACACATTCCTACTACTATTTTTTCTTTTTTTTTTTTTTTTTTTTTTACAAAAAGGGAACATGTTTTGGGGTTTTCTTTACATACCTGTATTATGAATTTACACAGAGCTGAGATGACATTGGGGTTAGCCTGTAAAGTTAATCGGAGATGATCATAGGAGAGTAGAGGGTGAAAATGAGCAAAGTTGCATTTCAGCATGGAGCAAGGAAGGGAAACCATGTTTATCCCTTCCGCTGCAACGTGCAGTTTTCCTTCATTTTCCTCAACAGCTACCAGCTCCAGGGCAAAGCAAGCTGTGTGCACATCCCAAACTCTCCCTCCACTGGGACTAGCTGGGGCTGTGAGGCTCTTTTAAGAAATATTAGAGGCAGATCAGATTTACCGAGGGGCTTTGGGGTTTAGTCAGAGCTCCTGGATCTTCCCAAACTGACTGCTGGCTGTGGAGGACCTTGGGGTCACCTGGGGAAGAAGAGCTGAAGAGACCAAGCCGCTCCTGGGCAGAAAGTCCCATAGGCTGGCATCGGTGGGTTCCCCGTGCACAGGGGGACGGGATGAGCCGTCAGCCAAAGGAGCCCACATGAACCCCGAGAGAGGAAGTTTTCCAGCTGATCAGCAGGAAAACGGAGCTATTCTCAGCGAACTCAGCCACGGCGCAAAAACAAACTTCTTCCTCATTAGGGAGGAATTTGATGTGCCTTGCTGGGAGCCGGTGTCACAGCACACAAAAGGTCATGTCTTGTTCTGGAAGCCTTTCCTCCCCTTCTGCCAGCAGGAAAAATCATTTAAAATATCCCCTAAAGAGCTCTGCCCCACCACCCACCCTACCCCCCCTTCCAAATACAAAAAGGAGGAAATCACCTCAATCTGGGGAACAGTGCTGCGGTGGGGATGGCCAATCTCCTTGCCCAGCCCACAGGACCCAGATCCCTTCACTGCTGACAGCCTCGTTATTAGAAAGCCATGTCTAATTAAGAGGGGAAGGAACAATGGGTACATCCTATTCCCACAACACGGCACGTTGCAGAGATTGCCACGTCTGTGGAGACTCACACTAATGTTGACTGTTGCTGTGTGGCCAGTTGCATATTAGACTTTCTTGGGGGAAATTCAGTCTGTTTAGGTGTCTCAGTTACACCTCCGATGCTGCAGGTGGCCTGGGTCTGCCTGCACCAGACGGTGTAAAGTCTCCCAGCACTCCCCTTGCCTACAGAAATGTGCCTCACAGTCTCACTGTGAGGTGAAGACAAAAGGAGTCAACTCTGGCAACCACAGCCATGTCAACAAGAAGGTTTCTCACCTTCATGACCAGCCACCAACACCTACTTCTGCTTCCTATAGCTTCAGAAGAATCAGATTCATCCAGACCCGTGGAGGACCATCTTCATATCTCATAGCACAGCGCATCCAAACCTTTGTTGAAACCATTTTGTCTCCATGTTACATGGGGAAGCTGACAACTGTCTGTTGTCTGTTGTGATCTTTCTGTACCAGCTCCATTTGCTTCTCAAATTGTTTGTGAATGTGAAATTCCACTTCTGCAATCAAGGCTAATTATTTGGTTAAGATAATTTATTGTTACTCTGAACTCAGCATCTTGACTCGCTAGTTATATGGTTTTTTCAAATGGGCTTGTAGAGAGTAGCAGTCACACATTGTCCAAAACTAGGACCTGAATGGAAGAAGTTTTGTTTCAGCTCTCATCAGCTGCAGAGGTCACAGTTAAGTAAAATCGGCTTAAGCTGGGATTGGAAAACTGTGTCTGCTACATTAGCAGAGAGATCAGATGACAGATTTGGCCTGGTCTCATTATCTACCCATAAAAATGTAAGGGCCTGAAGTATTTGGGGAATGGGAATGCAGAGAGCAGGAGGGATTTCTGGAGGATCTCTATGCAGTATTTGCTGTCTGAGAAAATGAGACCAAAGGACCCCCCCGCCCAAACTGTCTGATGTGAGCTCTTATCTCAAACGACAAACTGAAACCAGGAGAATCAGTCTCTTCCTTTTGCAAACAGTTGGGGGAACAGGGGCTCCTGTGTGTCTCCAACATCTCACATTTATTTTTAGCTTCATCTATTTGGTTAGTGAGGTCACTGGAGCCCAGGCTTAAACATGTTTTAAGCAAATGTTACCCTGACCTGCCAAAGCTCTGACTTGCCTGTAGCTATACATACCCCAAAGAAACAGAGCTAATGGTGCAAGAGAATGTTATGTTAGCATTTTATGCTAGAGTTCAAATAGCTATGTATCCTCATTTATTGCAACACTTTTTTTTTTTTTTATATGAAAAGTGTAAAATACACTTTGAGCAGTTTTGATCCAAAAAACATTTGATGAAGCTATTTCCTGGCTGAAGTAGCCCCTGTGCCTTTTCCAGTAATTCTGCATTTGGGATTTTATTTACACAGTTCAAGGATTAAATCACAATTTCCAATCCTTAGTATAAAAACAAAAAATCCAGCCCTCCTTCCCCCAGAGTTGAGAAGCATTATCCAAATCACTGCAAGGAAACAAATGTCAGGGTACCCGCAGCCACCAGTTCCCATCATTTCCAGTCTCACCCAAACTAGAAAATTAGTTCGTGGGGGAAAACCTTCTCATTGAGCTGCAGAGATATTAACAAATAATGCTTTATACAATGATAGCTTGTTCTGCGAATGCAATAAGCTCCTGACGGAGTCCCCAAGCCCAGTGCTGGAAGCACGCCAGGACAGAGGTGCAGGGGAGCAGGCAACATTCATCACTGTTCCAGATGTGAGGTGAAGCTGAGGAGCCTGCAGGAAGCTTGGTGGGTGATGGGTAAGGTAGCATGGCCCTGGATCTTCAGGGTGAGCGCTTGTCCTAACAGGCTTTTTGACTGCTCTGCTGGGAATCAGGAGCACACTGGCATAAACCTGGCCTCTGCACATGCTACAGCTCTTGCTCAAAGAAAAGATGTCCCACAAGGAGAAAAAAACACCATCAGAAGCATGCATCTATCCTTATTTTTAGTCCTTAAGATGAGTCATTCTGGAAAAAGCCCTTTTCTAAATGCTGATATAACCATCTCTTCCCTAGGGATAGATTCATGTAGCTGCAGGTGATCAAATTAGGAAAGCTCAGCAGAAGTTACTCCGAACAAAGAAAGCTATGGTGACTACCCATGTGCAGACTTTAGCCTCCTGCAAATGCAAAACAAAATGTCCCTGCAGGGTGCCTGGAGCTAATACGCTTTACTTTACGGTTGCATTTGGCTCAGAGTTGCACAGGGCTTCTCGCTGGGGCAAAAGTGATAAAGAATTAAGCTCCTGTAACTCAATTTCTTGCAAGTACTTGCTATATCTCTGGTGGAAAAATGTTGCAGAAAAAGCACTCCTGTTGCTCATACAGAACCAGAAAATGTTAAAGATTTGTTTCAGCTCTCCTCCTGGCTGGTCAGTGTGTCTGAAGTTCACACACCAAGACCAAATTCCTATTTTTCTGTTACCAGAATACCGAACATTTCTGCAAGCAATGTTATTCATCTAGAGAAGCCATGGTCACTGCAATAGCAGACTATATAAATCAAGATACTTAATTCTAGAAAGCCAGCATTTGTGGACATTCATTCAGACCTTCTGTTGTTCTTTCGTTATTTATATGTCTCCTTTCCTAAATTGATAAGAAAGGTCCTCTCCTTCCCAGAATGGCTGCTTATGCCTTATTCAGGGTGCAGATATGGATATCCCCATGGATCTGCTACCTATTTGCTAATCTTATTTGCCAAAACTGCAAATAACTTATGATTTATTTAATTATTGAAAAGTTTTGATAATCAAATGAGCCACTGGGTGACGCCATAAAAGTCACATACATGATGAGCAGTCATTCAGGAAAACTCACTGTAAACTGTTTAGAGACCTGTGCTATGGAAAAGGAGTCATTTAAGCAATCCAGACACACACAGCTACGTACCCAGGCTCATTCTGAGTAGTTTGAGAATGGGCAGAAAAAAATAGAAGAAAATCCCCTGATAATTTCTGGAGGGTAATTTATTTGGTCTAATCAGAGCAAACATCTCTATGGCTGGAATGTTGAAATAAATTAAATATAAATCCTTCAAGGTCATAGCTTCCCAAGCTAATAATGCAGTACTGCTGAAGTCAGGTGGATACACTCTGGGTGAACGCACTGTGCTCCACTGTAAAAAATCTTGATCCATTGCATGTAATGGGAATATTTCAAACAGTAATCAGGCCTGCCTGAAAGAAAATGGAGTAAAGAGAGGATATAGAAGATTCAATCTTCAAACGAGGAAACTTGAGCAGGATATTCAAACAAGTTTAGATGCTCAGATTGGACACAAAATACATGTAAAGAGAGACATTTGTATTGGTGGGGGGAAGTGAGGAGAGTTTGGAGAGTGTTGCTAGCAAGATGTAAGCTGTGAGAAGCAAACCTTGCTGTTCCACCTCTGAAGTCTGATGCAGAAGCAATTAGATATTGCAGGAGTGGCCACGTTACACATCCCAACACCTGCAGTGACCATTGCCCCAGTCAAAGGTTTATAATCCTCTCTCAGCCCCAGCTGCCCCATCCAACTGCCCAGAGGTTACCACCCCACCAGCTGCACAGCATAGCCATTTCTCTGCCTTTCAAATCCCATCCCTGAAGAGATCTGGCTGCAGAAACAAGAAATACCACCTTAACATTGAGCAGGTCCCAGCTAAAGGGCAGCCCGGCGCATGTTGGTCAGGCAGGGACAGGTGCGAGCAGGAAGCGGTGGAGACACCAGACACAGGCAGACAGCAGTGCACAGCCAGCGCAGGAGGGTCTCCTGGTCCGGACAAGTGGGTGGACACCCTGGAAGGATCTTGGTGTGTGGTAAAGTCCTGAGCCTTTGAGTTCTGCCTTCGCAGCCCTGGTTATTGTCATACTGAAATGCCTGGGAGTCTGCCCTGTGCCACAATGTGATGTCCAAAGATTTTGTTGCTACTATGACTTATGGTTTTGCTGTTGTGATGGCTTTCATGGCAGCGGAGGATCTTTCCATAGCAGGATTAGAAAATGTCCTTATTTTATTTTATTTTTTTAGTTATTTTTTTTTATTTTTTTTCTTTATTTATTGATAAATATGCTTTTCACGGTCACCTTCACACTCATTCCTGTGGATCTCACTGTTGAAAATGACTGCCTCACCCTAGCTGTTAATTTCAGATTAGATCCTGTATGTGTATATGCATGTGTGCGCACGCACACAGACACACATGATGCCATCCACTTTGATTTAGTCTCTTCTGTATATGTTATAATGTGGTCTAGAAAAACATGATCATAGACCTATTCCTCTGCCCTCCATCAGACCCTGCTTTGCTCTGTACATAATGATCCACATCCCCAAACGAGCCAGTTGCTGCTTATTTCTCTCCATGTTCATCACACAGCCTCTCATCCTCATTCACTTGCATATCTTTCAAATCCTGGGCTCAGCTTTCCTATGAAGTGCTCTCTCTTTGAGACTGAAAACCTCACCAGCACTAATGGATGTATCTTCAGCAGAGCCTTGTGCCACAAAATGCTACTATTATCCCCATTTTCAGAGACGGGGAATGGAATTGCAGAGATAGGAGGGTCAACATTGTTAAAGGCATCTGCTAATTTGAGAAAGCACAAGGCTTGATTTTTCAGAGTACTTATTTCCATAGCACTTTACTTGGTCACAGTACAGGTCCCCTTTGACTGCATCTGCAATCATGAGAGCTTCACCCTTGTGTCTGGCAGAAGGGGGTTGAAAGCTCAGGACCGAAGCGACCAGCAGCACGTAATTACTGCCCATCTCTGAGGAGTCTGACCTGACCAGAGACACACAGCAAAATTCCCATCTGAAGCAGGCTGAGCTGGAAAAGCTCTAAAAAACCAAATGCTGAGTCTTCTGTCAGCTGCCGTCTAATAGTTTTCAACCTGCAGCCTGTTCCTCTATGAATTCAAGCCTACTAGGAAGGTGCTTAAATTGCTGCAAAGGCGTTCATACCCCCACCAGAAAAACTTGAGTGTGAAAATCAAAAGCTATGAAAAACAACAAATTTTTCACAGATGCCATGATAATAATAAATAAAGAGCAGGCAAAAGGCTTTTCTATGAGCTGAAAGACTCATCAGCTGAGTTGTCAGCTGGAAAGGAGACAGTTAGCTTCCCTATTCCAAAACAAGAGTTTGTTTTGCCAATACCTATCTGGGTTGAGGTCCTACATGTTGGGGACACTGTTTCTTCCTCTCCTCTGCTCTTTATCCCAGCACTCAGCCAGAAAATCCATTAGTTTAAGCACAGTTGTGGTTATCTTCGTTATATAGACACCCTGTCAGAAAAGCCTGAGTCGTCCTGTATGCTCAGAGAAGGAACAAATTGATTGAAAATCCAGGGGATAGGAGGGGGACCTTCCCCTTCTGCTTCCTGTGGTCCAGAAAATCCTATGCTTTTCAAAAAGGACATAATTTCACATTTTCTGCCAAACTTCCCATTGTTTCTTTAAGCTGAGGTAAGATTCCAGCATTTTTTTGTGTGCTTTTCTTTTTTGCTTATACGCAGCAATAATTCTACCAGTACAGGTTTCAGCTGGTGCTAGCACAAACTGCCATCTGATCAAATTTTTGATCCAGGTTTGTTAAAATAAAAGTAGTCTCATCAGGCTTAGTACTAGATAAGGGCACGTGCTTGCACAAATCTGAAATGCTGTTGAAGAATTTAATTTTCAGGCTTTCCAGCCTGTTGCCATCCTGCCTGAATTTGGTGGGGAAGGAACATAAACCTTAGAAAGCAAACTACTTTTAATATTTCCCTAAGATTCACACTTTTCACTTAGAAAAAGCAGGGTTTTTCCCCAAAACAAAACCAAGAAGAATAAATTAAAATGAAACAATCACGGAGTGTCTGCTTCTGGACCTCACACTTCCCGCAGAGGTTTCCCTTTGGGGCAGTGGTTTGCCCCCATGCGATGCCGAGCCTTTGGGGACAGGTTCCTGCACCTCAGTATTTTTGCAAGGTGTCAGCCTCACTTCTCACCTTTATTTGGCTGCATGTCAATTCGGTTGGAGCCTCTGAGACCTTTTTCAAAGCCCAGCAGAACCAACAGGGGAATTTCTTTTTAATCAAGGAGACTTAAATGCGGATGCCAGTTTATAAGGCTGTGGTGGAGGAGAGAGGCACTAAGGGAGACGAGGGAGAGACCTGGTCCAGCTACGCAGGGTGGCTCTCCAGTACAAAGTAAAGTGCAGGAAATTAGGACAAGTGGGAGATTGGCTCCAAAAGGACCCGCTTAGGCTAAAACAGACTGCTGACATAGCTGCATCCACCAGGAGCCACCCCACTGCTGCAGACCTTGGATATGCAGGCTTTAAGAGCTCCCCTGGGCAAAAAATCAAGCTGGTTTCAAACACAAACCTCTCCTTCAAGGAGATGTGGTCCCTGCCTGCATTTCATCAACACCCCAACAAAATCTAGCAAATGCAGTAGAATGACCAGGTTTTGCCCAATCTGCTCGTTCCAGCCACCAGTGCTAGCCTGGTCCCAATGATGGTGATCTGGTGAGGCAGTGAGTCTGAACTGACAATGAAAAACCTGTATTTAAACAACTAATGAGAAAACCACCTCTTTGACTTTGGCACACATATTGCTCAAGCCACCAGAAAAGAGTAAAGACTTTGTTCCACCCTCATCGTCATTCGTATCTAGTAAATTGGCAAGGAGTTAGGACATTGCCAGTATTTCCACACATGTGAAAAAACCCCACCCCCCAAAAAAAAACCCTATAGCCCATTACTCACATCCCCAGAGAAATCATAATAAGAGACACAGAGTTTACCACCTTCAAGCAGGAAATAGCTGCTTTTCTAATGCTTGCTAATTGCTTCACTTAAAACTAGTTTGATTACTTGGCACCGAGACAGTATCTTAAACCTGAATTATTGCTTGGAACTTTCCTTTCACCTACCAAGAGCTCAGGCCATTAAAAATGTGTAGCAAAGGTCTCCCTGCGAGGCACAGGATTGCCTGTTAACTCTTTTATGAATCATAAGAGATGTTTGGCTTCTGGGACAATGTCTTGCCATCTTGGCGTACACGTGTGAAAACGAAGGTGTTATTTATTAATACAGCAGGCAGAGAGAAGTGTGCACGTGGAGAAATGTGGGTTGCTGAAGCAAGTCACTCTATGGAGCTATCAGGCATATTCCTAAAAGCTGTCACCTGGGGTGGGACCACATTTTCACTTTCTGAAGCCAACAGGCCAAATCTATCACTCTAAGATTCAGGTGAAAACAAATTCTTTCTTAACTTGGCTTGACTTCTTCCAATTGAGTGGGAATTACAGTGCTACTTTTAGGGGGTGAAGGACATCAGGGCAGCAGTTACGGGAGCATGAGCTGCACATACTGACCTGCAGGAGCAGACCAGTTTGGGTCTTGGCTGTACCAAACATTGTCATTAAAACTGCCTTTGTCACAGCACTTCTTTAGGATTAGAAATTAACTTGCATTTTATACTTGACAGGAAGTTATTAAGAAATCTCCATAGCTACAATAAAACTGATGCTTAAATTGCAATCTTTCAAAAAGAATTTGAATCTCAATACGAAGCATCAATAAGGTAAGCAGCAGCTATGCAGTTGGCACATCCCTGAAGTGTCTGTTCCTGAAAGTCTCCTTTCAGGTGAGACTCAGGTCTGTGAAAAGAATAGGCTTCATGGCCAGGGATGTGCAGGACAGCATCCAACAGCGATCTGCCTCTCCAAATCCTGTATGAAAATCTTTAGGGGGGATTTTCAACCACCTCCCACACCAATCAATTATGTTTCCCATCAAATTCAGTATGAAGTTTCTTTATTCTCTTGGCAAATGAAGTTTTTCACAGCTACACAGGAGCTGTCCCATAGGACAGGGAACAGTTGGGGCTTTCTTTTTGTCCGGGCCACTCAGGAGAAGCAATGCAGACTCTGACCTCTAATTTATCTCCAAGGAGTTTGGCAGCTCACAGCCTTGCTTCAGAAAGCCAGTGAAATAAAATGTACAAGAAAATGGTGATGATGTGGGTGTAAAACACAGCCTGCATCTAACACAGGATGTTTTGAGGCAATTAGTCAAAACATGTGGAAGAGGGTGGGCTTTGCTATCATGCCATCGCTTTTTTAAGCAGCAGGCATCCAGAATAAAATTTACACATGAAAAAGTCTTAAGTGCAACTCAGCTACAGAGAAAAGGCTTCCACTTTGGGGGCCTGCACATAGGGCTATACCCAGCAAAGCTTTACCTGGGTGTAAGCACAGACTTATAGCCCGTGCATCTGCACTGCACAGGGCTGGGACCATGCTGCCTATTTCTGCTCTTACCACGGCAATTGTTAGAGTAAATTAGAGAATCTCTAATGGCTGGGAGAACATTTTGGGAAGGGTCACTAGCTAAAATGTTGGCCTATTGATCAGGAGGCAGGGAATCAGGTCAAAAGGAACAAAAGTATCTGGGTCTATGTGCAATGGGAGGAAAATAACGCCTTTTCTTCATCTTAGGAAGCCACTTACAAAGCTTTCCATGGAAAGCAGACAGATGAAATATATAGACGTAAGCAGAAGAAATACTTAGTGCTATCAGCCAAGTGATGGTTCTGAAGGTGTCTTTGCAGCTGATGTTTTTAAGCTTCTGTGTCAGTCAGGAGAAAATGAAGCCATGGGTCTGTTTCTCAGCTGGTGCTGGTGAATAAATAGTGATAACAGGGACTCCCAGCTGGATTCTTGTGCTTTACTGTCACTGAAATTGAGGGTAGGATTTGAAGATTAGCACCAAATAATCCGTTTTCTAAGGTGATGCCCCCACAACCCCCTGGAAAATGTTTTCAGCAAGACTGCCCTTTGTTCAGACCATAGGATGGCAGAGAGAGGGAAACAAGACACTGGCCCCTCATGTCCCACCAGCTCCTTCTCGCTCTGACCCCAACAATGGGCATGGAGATGCAGGAGCTGCCACAGTGGTAGCCCAAATACATCTTCTTGCATGCCCTGAACCCCAAGAAATGCAGTTTGCTTCAGAAGGGTATACTGGGGCAGATGTGGGGAAAAGCATCCTTTAGAAGGGTAATATCACAGAAAAAGAAGCAAGGTAACATTTAGGAAATCACCAAGAATGGGCTGCTTTATTTGAGCAAATGAAATCCAAGCAGAAAGCACAGACCCAAAGAAATCTCTGTCACCAGACATGCCCCGGGCTGGAAGATGTCTTATCTCATCTCCAGAGTCAACAGTAAGTTTTAGTGAGAAAAGACACTGCCAGGGCTGAAGATGATGCAAGTGCCACCTCTGACATGGAAAACACCAGTTCCAGCTTCCTGAACACTAATTTTGCACCCAGCATGACTGTAATGGGTGCAGGATTGACTGAGTACACCGTGCTATAAGAGGAGCCCCTTAGCTTGCTACATATAAAAAGCCACCCCATGCCTCTAGGATAAATATTTGTGGTTTTATGATCTTTTCTCCTCTTCAGCCCACTTCCTGCATCCTTTACCAGTTCCCTAAACACTTGATGAAAGACTTATAAAGATCATGGCAGGAACTGAAACTTAACATTTTTGTTTTCAAGCTTCAAAAATATTTCCCAAACATCTCTTATTCCTCTCGAGGAAATCCCTTTAAAAACATTCTCCAGTCAGCAGTTAAGTAGTTGAACCAACACACATCCCATCTCAAGTTTCTGCTGGTAATTAATAAACCAACTGAATATCTGACAGGATGGTAACTTCTATCGTTTCTAGATAAATGTCAATAGGTCTGATTATTTCCAGACCTTCACTGATGCAATTGGAAAAGCAAATTAGACAGTGTTGTAGCAGTCTGCTTAACATTCCTTCTTTTGTGCTATTACTGTTAATTTATTCCTTTAAGCCAATTTTTGCACTGTCACTACTGTGAAGGTTTTCTCAACAATTTCATTACAAAAAAGAGCCCTCCAACATGAAATTGCAACAGGATAAAAATCAATATTTAAGGTGTCAGCCTGAAAGTAACTCATATCTTCTGTGTGTGTGAGGGGGAACATGTGCACACACCCATCAAGCCTATCGGAATGTATAAATTTATAAACTCTCCTTTTTTTTGTAGGGAAAACATTTGCCTTGATGTTCTATTGTCCTTAGAACTAAACGTTTCTTGGTTAATTGAATAAACATTTTTGCATTGCAGAAAATAAAGAGCAGTTATTATCCCTTAAAAATCCCATACATCTGAGGAGGTCCAAGACTTTCTGAGAACCCAACATTTTATAAAGATTTTTGAGCATGCATAATTTTTTGCCCATAAATGCCACCCACTCAGAAACAAAGGAACTAAAGTAGGCTGTAATTACTTCCCTACACAATAGGTTCCAATTGCTTCTATCAAGAAATATTACATAATTACTATAACTTAGGGCTGTGATTATATATTCTCAAAGGAGAATCACACATAATAGAAAGCAGTGGGACTTATGGCTCTTCGTCTATTGTGTCAACTCATACATTTAAATTATTTGATTAGAAAACTAAATAAAGACCTTGAGTCCTAAACAACACTTTCTCATCAGCTGTCAGGATTGAAGGAAGTGATAAATGACGAGGCATGCATATTTGTATAGAAAAATTGGAGAAGCAGGAGAATAAACAGAAGAGGATATGTTGTGTCTCCTTGTGTCCATCCACCCATCCATCCTTCCCTCCCTCCCTCCCTCCCTCCCTCAGTCTTGGGCATCCTCTCTGCATACATGTCACAAGAAATTTGCAAGGAGCTGATAAATAAGATCATCTCTCCATAGAAGGTGAAGACAAAGGTCAGCCTGTGGAAGACATTAAGAAAAATCAACTCCTCTTCATTTTCTTCTTCATGTTCTTGCAGACTCACCCTCTCCCCTCCTTCACACCAGCTGGGTTCCTGGCTATTTGTACAATTTTCCAACAGAGGCAGGGTCCACATGGGCTGGGATGTGGGAGGATGAGGAGGAGGCAAGGCTTCACAGGGGCTTATCACGTTTCTCAACAGTTTTGCACGTCTGATTTAAATCAACCATTTCATATGTTCACAACTCATACCTCAGATAACCCATGTCTTTGATGCTACTTAGGATAAGTCCCCCTACTTTGTATGCTTGGGTAACCTGCGCAAAACAAGAGGCAGATGGCTATCAAAACCGGGATGAACTATTACCTAGAGAGAGCAGGCTCTGAGGACAAGATGTAGGACTGCTGCTGGAGCAGATGCTAGAAGGTGACTTCCCCTTCACAGACACAAAATATCCCTTGGTGCTGAACTGCAGCTCTCTCAATGCAGTCACCTGTTGCACTTAAGACAGCAACAATTTGCGTTTTCTGAAAAGCAAGAAATAGAATTAGGAAAAAAAAAAAAAGGAAAGAAAATCCTTTTGGGCCTGCAAAATGCCATACCGATCATAGTAGCATGAGAGAGAGGAGGACGTTGATTCAAATTTTGTCATCGAGTCCAGCTGTCTTTGTTACCAGTCGGGGTCCAGCAACGTGGCGAGCGTGTACGGTGGCTGCAGATTGGTCTGTGACTGCTCACTAGTGTGGAGCCAGAGCAACTTCAAAGAGAAATGCCACAAGAAGCTGATTTTTCATGTGTGTGTTCTTTTATTAGGAATTTTATATTTCTGCCTAGTAATAGCAGCAGTAATATCATGGTTTCCCGAAGTGTAACAAATCTAATGTGTCATACATATTGGATGGAAGTAATTTAACATGAGTGCTCTTTAATTTCATAGATCTCTATTGCAAACGGTTCCTGGTTAATGATTGGGGGTTTGCTGTTTTGCCTTTTTAAAGAAAGTCAAATCTTTTAAAGTCCAGATGGAGAGGTTTTTTTACAGCTGCGCAGGAACAGTGACACTGATGCATGCTGAACTCTGCAGGCGGTATTAAAATTCTGCCATCTACTTTAAAAGGATTTTTGAAAGTCATTTTAAAGGGGCATCATCAATTTGAAGATCACTTTGGATCTCATAACATTACAAGCAATATTTCAGACTACCACACAAAGCCAACTGCAGGGAGAGAAGTCAATGCTCCATGCTAAATAAGCCTCTTTGCTTTGTATTTTGACAATATTTTACGCTGGATTGTTAAAAGCTTCCAGGAGGAAGTTGCAAACCTGTGAACAGCCATCTCTGCTACTGAATGGCCAGGTAAGCCCCAACACTGGTCACAGGCTCTTGCACTGAGCCCAGCACTTCCAGCAGCAACTAAGGGCTGGGACTGGCCTCACTCCTCTTCTTGACAGCAACCAGAAGTAGAGAAATGCTGGGGTTGATTTCTAAAAAAGAGCGGCATCTTTTTGCAACACTCCTCAGCATTAAGAGAGCATTTTGAGATGCAAGGAAGCTTTCTGGTTCCAGCTGCTTTTGCTTCCACTGTGACCTCTTTTAGTTTTTATTACATCTTGGTTAGGAGTGTTCATTGTTCAATGTGCAGACCTCTAATTTATAAGGGGCTGGGACTGCGCTTAATGGGCAGAGAGCAAAAATGCTTCAGAAAGGGAAAGTTCTCTCCATCAGAGAAACTTCTGGAATGGAAACAATGACTGAATCCCTTGGAAAGGAAAAACCCAGCGCAGGGAAACATGAGCCAGGTTGTGGCCTAGAAAGGAGTTGAGGAAACTAAACACTTTGCAACTGAAAGTATATTTTAGAGCAAGGACAGGCAACATATTTTAAACTCCTTTTCACAATGACCTTACCTGCTGGGCTTCATTTCAGAGCCCAGTAGTTTTATGAGATGAATCCATCTCATCCCTCTCTGTTTAAGTCACACATCAGCTTGCAGAAGGAATGAAGCACATCTGGGCACAGTGGTCTCGAATGGGACCGGGATGGTCCAGGACAGAGCTGCATCCATCCTCCCTTGGCATCCTCCCTGCAACCCAGCCCTCAAAGGTTTGAACCTTGTCACATTTTCTCTTTACGATATACACTCTGAGTTATATATGTATATTCTTAAGGAGGATGGGCTCAAACTAATCCTGGCACTGTTCCCTTTTATATTAATTTTTTCAGGCAGGTATTTGTACAGCAGCATGAACAGGTCCTAGAAGAGCCCACTTTGGGAAGGTGTCACTGGTGCAGGTTTGGGCAACTTTTGGTATGGTTTTTACATCAAGAAAGTGCCCAACCAGCACGGCCCTGAACACAAGAAACACTGGCAGAAGAAATGAAACACGGGTGCCTACACATGTTGGGCTGTTGAGGTTTCTCACACCTCCTGCTGCAAATGAATGTCAACAAAATCCCCAAAGTGACTCATTTTCCTCTAATACAGGTGCAGACCGAGACAAACAATGTCTTGGGGCTACAGTATCCTCCTCATACACTGGGGGTCAGATTTAAAGGGATCTAAGCCAAGGAAGAAGTTTAATACCTAAGACCAAAGTGGCATATTGGGCTGTGCCTTTGGTCCCCTTCAGTGCACCTGGCACCTCAGGAGGTCATGAAGCTAAATTAATTAGGAAACTGGGAAGCCATCGGGTACTACAGGAATTAGTATGATGGTGAAAGTCCCTATTCATCATTTTCTTCCCTGTTCTGGTCTGTCGCGAGGATTGATACCTATTGATTAGCTGAATCTCAGCAGCTGATAGCTAGTCCTCGGTATCTGTAGTATCCCTTTATGACATGCATTTTAAAAATACTCTTATATGCAT
This sequence comes from Morus bassanus, assembly GCA_031468815.1. Lineage (NCBI taxonomy): Eukaryota > Metazoa > Chordata > Aves > Suliformes > Sulidae > Morus > Morus bassanus. Next base: position 6,635,567 of record CM062572.1, on the reverse strand, counting down.
TGCAGTCTTTTTACATTAATTTAAATAACTGGATTTCATTTACTTAGTCAAAAGCGTTCTGCAAGACACATCTTGTTCAGCGTTACAGATGCAAGTGTTAAAAACTTCCATCAAGAACAACTGCTTATGAAAAGTTTCCCCAGTACACCATAAACACAGAGAGGGCCACAGGGACTGATGGTTTGTGCTGTGACAGGGAAAGGGACCCCTTACCAGGCACCAAAACCAACCTCTGTGCTGTCTCCTGGCAAATGCCAAAAGTGCCATGGGGCGGATCTCATTTCCCTGACCAAACGGTAGTGATGCAGAGAACTTTACTGCAGGTATATAGACCAGAGTGAGATGGGGATGGATGCTAATGCACAAGCCAATACAGACCGAGGGGAACTGAAAATGTGGGCAGAAACCTGGGAGCAAGCAGAGAAAGCTTGCAGCTGGGTTGCGTGGTCAGAGCTCCCCCTCCTGATAGCTCAGCACCAGCCCTTTGGGACATGACCTCCGCTTCTAACCTCTCAGTGGGGATGGAAGCAGAGCCAGGACTTTTGCCAGTGTCTCTCAGCTCTCCAGGAAACACCTGACTTTACATCTGAACTCCTCTCTGGTCAAACAGAAAAAATATAAAGGAATTACATGCATCTTTAATTAAATTCAAGGGAGCACTGGTGTTGTTTAATCTTCAGAAAATAGCCTAACATTGCTATTTCCCTGATAAGCTGGAATTTCCTTCCAGTCTGACAAGGCAATACACTACAGCCCTTTATTTGGGGAACAGTATATTTTCTTTTTCTCTTCCTTGTGCTGATCATCCCTGTGTAATTTCATTTAGCAACATGACTGTGCTAGGCTTGCTGGAAGGGAAAATCCTCACACTTAAGAACTGATCCAGAGAACCAGTTCCTAAGGAACAGCCAAACATCTCCTGCAGCATCTTGGCATATTAAGACATTTCTAATTTGGCTTTACTTTTCTGAGAATTTTTTGAATAAAGTGTGTGTGTCAGTGGGACCACAGACCCAGAGGGAGCACCCAGCTTGTCACCATTTATTTTATCCTCTGATTTCATTTGGATTTCAGTTAGACTCATCATGGGGGTAGAGAAACAAACAAAAAAACCCTCCTTAAATAACAAAAGCCATAGATACATTCTACAGCCATTGCATTTTGCAATCTAATTATTTTAACATGTAGGGACGGGGGAAGGGGTTATTGCTCATAATACCGGAAAACTTTCACAGAATAACACAGAATTATTAAACTTTTTAGAAAGAATCCAGTTTGCAGTTCCCACTGCACATTTACCTGGGCGATTTTCCCTTTTCCTGTGGCCGAGAATCACTTTGTATTACACTTTCCCACCTATAAAAGAAGCCCTTGTTCACAGCTGCCCTGAGGTGCTCATAATGTTATTGGTTCTGTGCTAAGAAGTTGGGGTTGCTGTGAATTCCTGCCTTGTGGCTCTCTGGTTCACAAAAGTAAATACATTTGCTGAATTAGCTAGGCTTCACGGTGCCCAAAATCCCACGGGGAATGAAACGTCCTATCGGAGGAAGCTTTGAAACTCTAGTTGCTCTGCAACACTTTTCTTGGGCAGGAGAGCACACAAAGCATGCTTCTGTGCTGTATTTACTGCTTTTTTGTGGATCCAGTGCATAAGAGCTGCATTGAACCTTGGCAGAGGGGAGAGGTCTCCCCTTGGAAACGTGCAGGATGCAATGGAAAAAAAAAAAAAATCAGTGCTTTTTGCTCCTTACTGAGTCCCTTGTGCCCTGCACACAGGTGGCTGCCTGGAGATAAAAAAAAAACACTCACGGGTGAAGGGAGAAGCAGCCAAAACAGTAACTTTCCTGGCTCAGATGCACTTACTGAAAAATAAATAGGTAAAGCCAAGGCCGGTCAATGCACGGGATGCCTGCGGCACGCATGTCCCTGCCGCCACTGCAGCTCAGCTGCTGAATGCTGTAGGAACCACTCGCCGCAATGCTTGGAGGGGGGACACACTGCAGATGTGTCCCTGACACACAGCCTGCTCTTCCGGCGTGGCGGCTTTCTTCATTGAACACCCGTAGGCAAAAGAGCCTTTGAAAAATGCCTGTTTCTGACACAGCTTCTCAAATGTATTTTCTTCATTTTCTTTCAGCACTAATTAGATCCAGGTGAGACCCAGTGGACGCTAGTCTGGGGTTTGGGGCGGGAGAGTGTTCAGGCAGGATGAACCAGCTGAGCACCAATTAATTTAGGTGAGAAGGTGCTGCTCAAATAAAAACCATCAGCAGTAGTTTGAGATTTTTTTTTTGGAGGGAGGGTGTCTTTCATTGAGCCCAGCTTTCTCCTGCACAGCTCCTGTAAGAGGTGAGGGCACCTGAGATATGCTTCTTCAAGAAAGTCACTCTCTAGAAGAACATCCCCCTGCCCTGAAGCCCTCTCCCCGTGCAAAACACATGGGACAGCCTGCTGAGGTGGAGAGGACCAGAGGGGATGCTGATTGCCAGAGACATGGACAAAGGTGACGACATCCTAAAGCACAAGCTGACACCCCAAAGTCTGGACTGTCCTCTCCTTCCTTGCACAGCATGCCATGGTAGTAGCTGCAGGGGTGGTATGGACAGCTGGCATGGGATTATCCTGGGAAGAAGGGCATTACCAATGCTGTTTCTGTGTCATCCTTGCTGTGGGAAAGCAGTAACACGTCTGACAGCTCAGCCTCACTGCAGGAGTAGTGCATGTGCTCAGGACATGTCCCAGCTGCTCATCATTTCCGATCGTGGTGGATCGCCGATTACGCTTGTGTGCTCACACACAGAAAGCACATGTAAGCAGGCAACATAACTGGCACGCTATTTACTCACTTATAATGAAAAGTCCTTGCTGCCTTAGGCTCCTTAATCTGAAATTAAATTGTACATCGCTGCAGCTGATTGCAGAGCAGGGCATGGAGCGGCTGCGGAGCAAATCACAGCTCAGCACTCCAGACATTTGCACTCGCCCTTAACGCCCATGTCGTGTTGCCATCAGACACATTCCAGAAGTCCTCATTTTCTAGGCATGAAAACATTTTAACCATAAACAGAAATTCTTCCGATTACATGGTTATATTCGGCTGCTGAAAGCAGACTCTTATTAAGCTAGGCAGAAAGCAATTAATGTCATGTAGAGAGCAGTCTTCCACATGGCAAAAAGCTTGACTAATATATCTTTCCCACCTCCAGCAGCTGGGCCCATGAGTTAAGGCTCCAAGTTTGCAAAAGTTTATTAAGACACTTGCTGTAAGCACGTGAGCAGCTCCACTAAAATCACAGCCTGGTGAAAATCTGGCTGTAATGAGATCTGTGAAGGTTTTAGCATTGAATTTAGTGGGGGAGATGTTTTCTCTGTAAGTTTCAAATGGATTTTACCTTCATTTCACTCCTTCCCACCACTAGCAACCTGGGTGGATATTTCTTCTTTGGTGTGCTGGACACTGAAATGACACAGAATTGGATTTCAAACCTGATTGAGCTGGAAGGTGTTCACCAACCAAAATCTTCAAAGTTCTTTATTTCTACCCTTTTTCCAAAGGAGTCTTGATGCTATCCTGATGTGTCTGCAGCACACTGCAGCTCCTAAAGAAAGAAAAAACAACATAATGAAACTGAGCCACAAATTGCTTCACAATTATTTTTACCACCTAATTTAGTGCACAAGGCTGGAGGCTTGCTCTTTGCATACTGTAATCCTGCCACAAACTCAGGAACAGCCTGAAAGGCCACAGAACAGATGAGATATTCATTATCATGTCTCTCATGTTGCAGCTGTGACAGAGGCCCTGGAGAATTTGCCCAGCATGATATTTGCAAATGCCTACTTGCCTCTATATTAGCTCAACTAGAGAACTGCTGCTGAGGATGACGTTCCTCCTACCACCCTACTCCCATTCAGCAAGTGCAGCCATACCACCTGGAAAGTGCAATCTGGACCAACTTTCATGGAACTCTCCATCCAGGCTTGCTGTCTGCCTGCTGATGGTATGCTTGGGATGCGGAGCAATGATCCCACCACAGCTCAGGCTGGAGTCACTCACACTCAGCAAACCAAAGGCTCAGGATGTTCCAGGATTTATAGAGTTTTGCAGCAAATTATGGTGCTCATTGATGAGACAGGGAAGTTACAGTAAAACCACTAACTCCACAATGAAAGGGCTTTTATACGCTCTGTTGCAGCGGTGGTTATGGCTGCCAATTTTGCACAATTCACTTTCAAGCACAAGAGCAGCACAAACTTGTTTAAGACAATTTCTGAATGATGAATGCTGACTTGAAAGGTTTCCAGTACAACATAATTACTCTGCATTAATGTGCAATACACAATGGTCTATATGTATCTCAATGGGAATCTCAGTGGGGCTTCGTGGGCTCCGTTCCAAGTAACCTCCGCTGGGAGTCACGCTTAGAGTCCCACAGGCTGACATACAAATAGATCCCATATTAATTCCTGAATTATTTCTGTGCAAAATCAGATGCAAGAGATCCAGGGCCATATTCACTGGTGTGTGGCAGCACACAATTGTACTCAGCTGTAGTGAATACAGCCCATTTTGTTTTCTCTCCTTGGCCTGATGTATTTTGCTTTGGCTAATACATGCACACCTTAATCTTTAGTCACTCAAGAGACAGACAACTCTAATGAACTCCCTATGGCTTCAAACAAAGATATGTTTTCAATAAGTGAGTTTGGGGAGGGAAGACTCAACCCCTCGTTCTAAGCAAAGGCCAAATTGAATGAAGAATTCATTTACTTATTCCCACGTAAACAGCACTCACTTTGAGATTTCACCTAGCACTTAAAATGAACTGTAACCCTTTATTATGATTGTCCTTCTGCAAAGACTGTCCCAGTACTGTTGTTGGGTAGATAATGAAATACTTAGGTTCAACATTCACATCATCCTGATCAGCTTTTGAATACCTCAATGTCTGGCAGGTATTGCTTTTTTTATCACTGCTAGAGGCCCAGGTACCCTGGTGATGTGCACAGGATAAATGCATACAGGAAAATAAATACCTTCTTACTAATCAGTTCTTGGTCAGAGTTAAAACTTGTCTCCAAAGCTCAGAGCTCTTTGAAGCAGGGATTTTCACCTGGGCTCATTTCCAATCAGCATGATAGCTGTATTAGCTTTGTACCACCGTGCTGCTCTTAGCCCTGGGATCATGGCACACTGCTGCAATTCACCTCATGGGAAAGAGCCGGTGGGATGTTGGAGAAATTAAAGCAACCCTCGTCACAGCCAGCAAGTCTTCCTGCCAGAGCCAGTGTCTCCAGCCCATGGGATGGAAGAGGAATGTTTTATTAACGTTATGGGTGACTCCGCTTCCCTGTTCAGTTTTGCACTGCCAAATGCCTGGGGTGGAGGCAAAGGCAGCTGTGAAGGGGCTGTTAAAAGGACTTGGAGGAGTAAAAACAACGGTACAGAGAAGTAAGCTGCAGATAGGCAGCTTCAAAGGCATGAAGATAACAATGGCTGGACACGTCCCAGGTGGAGCGAGTTATTCCTCCTAGAGCTAAGCCTTGGATCAAAGGAGACTTCAAACCACCAAGATCCTGGAAGGCAGAGTAGGTTTGGGTGGGCAGTGGTGAGGGTGGTGAGTGGTGGCAAAAAGAGATGGAGAGTGAAGGAGGATTCCCTTCCACATAGTCAGGGCAGGCCATGAACAGCTGAGTTCGTTACTCGCTGAAAGCAATTAGCTGCCTGATACACAGCAAGAGAAGGTTAAGTTTATGTAGAAGGTGTAGGATCCATTTTTACCCCAGGAAGCAAGGTTTATATGAGGATACAGCCTGTTTGTTCCTCTCCACCCTTAAACTTTGGAACCAGCTTGCCAATTTTAACCACATTGAAAAGAGGGGTAGATGTCTCCAAGATAATGCTCCTACTGATTTGTTTCTCACTGAACAGACAAAGAAAAACTCATCACCTGCATAAAAAGGAGGGACACCCAACCAAGTACCTCTGAAGAGGGAAACAGAAGATGAATGCCTCTATCTGTTCCCATTGGCCCCTGGCTGGCTGGTAGATCAGCTCACCCTTATCTCCCATCCACCCAGGACACGTAGGGTAGAACAACTATGAGCCACAGCAGCTTCTGAGTCACTTTTCATCAGTTGATGCCCTAGGCTTCAATGCAAAACCTTTCCCCAAGCTCAAAACCCAGCAGATTCACAGCAGGGGTAACACCACTGGGCTTGTGACTAGGTGAGGAATAGTGCCTGGGAGGAGAAAGGCTGAACTGAAATTCCAGGGGACAGTACTTAGAGAGACCTCAAGGATGGTTCACCCCATAATGAGACAGCAAACCATGTAAACTAACTAAATAAAATGTAATAAGTAATGGATGAAGCTGAAGTGCTTGGCTCCTGCAGCAGTCCTAGTACAGAAAGAACGGAGAATTGAGGCCTCTTGTTGGAGCAAAAGGATGTTCTAGCAATTAGGACATTCACTTGCGGGTTAAGACATCCATGAGCAGCCTCTCTTCCATGGATTTCCTTGTGCACATTGCCTGTCCTCTGCCAGTTTCCCATCTGCCAAACCTCCCTACCTCAAAATCATCAATAAATCACTATAGCCCTTTCTGATTTGATCACACCTGAAGTCTTTGGGTTGTTTCTTTTAAGACAACAAAACTGGCAATGTAGGCAGGTATACTCATACAATTGTACTTTTACCAAAAACATGCAGCTGAAATCCCAGGGCTGACTCACGTGTCTCTCTTCCCAGAAGTACCAGTCTCTTCCAGTCATCTCACAGCCCACAGGAGTCTTCCCCTTGGCTTTTTTTCAGAGCTGAGGGGCCAATGCTCTTTCATCTGCATCCCTGGCTTCCTGATGGGTCTCCATATCTGCTTTCAGGTTTTTGTTTTAATTGCTCCTTCCTTATCAACCCCATCCCCAAAGGTCATATGTAATGATGCCATCACCAGAAATCTCTTTAAACAAACAACACCTGGTGAAAGCCCTTACACGCACATTACACATGGGGAGAGGTCAGGACCATCTCAAATACTCAGCTCCCTTGGGGAACAGTTACTCTTTCCAGGCCAGGTTTATAGGAAACAAGTGATATAATTTGAAAAAGCTCATTATTTCAAAAGTTCATTTTTGAAAAGTTCATTTTTTTCAGGAACAAACCCTTCCTCAGTCTTGAAATATTAGCATTGCAAACCACAACAGCTGAGCACTTCTTGATTTTTTACACTGGCGGGGTGACCAGCCGGGAAGGAGAGAGCTCTTCCGTGGCTAAGAGCCTGTCTTCCTATCATGCTTAATGTCAGAGACAAATACGCTGGGGTTCAGCCCAGTTTCTAATTCCTGGGTGTGGTGCCGAGAGCTGCAGCCCCACTGGGGATTTGCAAAAAGAGCAGCCAGGGCTTGTGTAAACCCCCATTTACAGAGGACAGGTCTCCTTTCTAGACCCACTCACAAGCACAGCGTGACCAGTGCCAAATCCCATTTCTCCTCAGATGCCTGAGGACCCCGTTAATGCAGCAGGGTTGTTTGCACAGACCAGCAGGAAGTAGCCTTTGGCCAGTAAGAGGAATTATTACCACTCCCCAAGGACCTTTGCAGTGTGGTTTCTGGCCTGTCTCCACTCTGCTTTTTGTTTAAAGTAATCTCCATCGGCACTTGCTTTCCATCCTCCCTCCAAGCACTGCAGCCAGCACTCGCAGACGTGCTAACGGCCCCGTCAGCGATTCACCGCCAGTCCCACCGACCCTGTCTGGTCCCCCTGAATTCAAAGGAAAGCAGCAAAATGCCATGCACGCATGCTTTAAAATGAAGCCACTCAGAAAAATGCAAAATCATTGGCAGTGCCACTTCTACCAACTCCAGGACCAGAAAAAAAAAAAAAAATGAATGCAGCTATTCTCTGCTTTGTTTGCAGAAGAACCGGTCTAAGTTTGACACGGGTGAAGCCTGGCCAAGTCTTGCAGCTCTTTTCCCAAGCCCAAAGGACCATCACCTTTGGGTCTCTAAATGCCATATCTAGCTCCTCTATAACTCTCATGCTACTACCAAAGTAACACCCTCCTGACTGACTCATTTTAGCAGATGTGTCCTTCTGGATCCATTAGGATTCAATAGTCTGGCAGTGGAATTAAAGACCTCCAGCTCCAGGTTCAGGTCCACCTGTGAACTCGCCTGAGGCAGCATGGCAAAACGGGGCAAGGAAGCAGCAGATTTGGCCAGGGAGGGCTTGCTCAGCCAACACATGCTTTCCCAAATACATTTCTGCTGAAGCTGCTCTCAGGAGTTAAAGGCAGCAGAATCTCCACTTTATTTTAAATTCTGACAATACACCCAAATGCTGAGGTTTTGTCAGATCTCCAAAGACTTGTCTTCACTACTGAAAAACAGTTATATTTCTTTTTACTGGAAGGTAACTAATGGCCAGCAGCTCTCTTGAGGTAAACAACACAGCCGAGACGGAGAATTTGAGTTTCACTGTGGGTAAACTCACCAAGGTCAATGCTGTGTTCCTGCTTGAAGTTGACCTCTGCAAATTTATCTCACAGGCTGCTTTAGTTTTACTGCCTCGTTTGTGTTTTTACCTCAGGATATTGGATGAGCACTGGTTCCCCTGGGGTTGAAAAAAGGATTTAAAAAATTTAGCAGTACAGACAAGACCAAACATTCCTCTTCAAGGGGAAAATATCTCTACAGGGGCTAAAACAGCTGTTCTTTGTATAAGTCGACCAACACAGATGTATATGCTTTTCCCCACTGGCAGAAAACTGTGTACACCAAAGAGGCAAGCCTGCACCCTCTAGGAAATACTATCACCAGAAAAACCATATCACTAAGAAAGTGTGTTCGGCTTATATAAATGTACCAGCTCTTTCACAGCAAAACTATGGAGGAGGAAATGCTTATAATGCCAGCAAGTTAAGAACATTTTTACAGGAGATATTCTACTCCTGGTAAAAGCCCAAATACAAAAACACAGCCCTGGATTTTGGGCCAATGGAATTAATGTGACACTGGAAAAAAACAAAGTGCTTGCTGTTCACAAAATTACATTATGTTTTGTTACAAGTAATTATACAAGGAGAGTAATTTTTTACGAAGCCTGTCTCCAACACAAGACTGCTTAAAATCAGTTAAGCATTATATCTTAAAAACATGCAGAGGGTTCAAAAGCAAACTAAATCACATTTTGCCCTCTGCCACGCACATGTAAATACCAAATGATACAGCGGAAATCAGGGAGTTGTTGGTTGATTTCCAAAGTAGTTGTGGAGACTTTGGCCCACCAATATCTTAAGACTGACCCAGAAAGTGATGGGAATGTCCAGCCTGTGCCCCGGGTTTTTGAAACACAAGTGGTGAGCTTTGGAAGAGTTTTAGGGATTTTCTCTACCACCAGCAATTACACCTCTCCTTTGAATGAAACAAACAAACAAAAAGTTTAGGTATTAGTGCATTTAACCTACTGGCTGTTGAGGTTTCACCAAGAGATTTCCAACTTTAAATAATGTATTAATTTGACCTGAGCGAAAGAAGTAAGAGTTAAGGAGAACACAGAACTCACAGCAAAGTTTTTGCTTTCCTTGCCCTTTCTTGTATGATAAAACTATCCTTTTTCACAGAAATTTTCAAGCAACAGAGTGCTACAAACACAACATGAATCTCTGATGTAGGTGGGGCAGGAAGTTATATTATCTTCAGCTAATACAACTGAGCATAAAATAACAGCAATCTTTGTGGATTTACATAGCTGCATATCTACCCTCTGACCATTCATGCCCTCCCCTCTTTCTGGAAAATCCCCTTGGGCTTAGAATGTACATCATCAAGAAACAAAGACGGCACAAGCCCATCATTTTAGCTTGTGTGTCATTTAAGGAATGAGGATACTTTCTTTAATAGGGTATTTGCTGGCTGTTCACTGAAGAAATTATCTCTTGCTGGAGGTCATTTTCAACTGCACTGTGAGATCTGCTTTAAGGAGGCTGCTTAGTGCAACCACAGCAACATCAGGAAGGTCTGAAGAAATAGACTTTCTGAAGGAGTTTTTTTTACCGAGGAAGTTGCTTTAACCTAGATATCTATTCAGAAAATATATTTTCTGTTCCTAGGTTGTTTGACTTTAGGAGAACAATAAATTCCCAAGAGCTCTTACAAAGATCAGTCATGCCTCTTTGTTTTAATGGCATATTTTGAAGTTTTGCCTCCAGAATATTGATAAGAATCAAAGTAACTTTTGATATATGGCATTAGATATGCTCCAGGAATAAGATCCCTCTCAAGTTAGACTGTCTGCAGACAACTCAGACCACCCACTTTCAGCTTAAACACAGCCTGTTCAAAGTCTGCAGTGATTCAGATCAGAGCGGTAGCTGTCTGCTCAAACTGTGAGATCTTGGCATTCATCAGACATGTCCAGCGCACATCTGATAACAGAGCTTAAACTGCCGAGGGCCATTGGAAGGCAGGTGAGGGAGAGCTAGGAAATATCAAAGTTGGAAACAGCCTAATCTTCAACTCAGCACACTACACATTTTGAATTTCACACGCATTCCACAAAATTCCCCAAGTCCCAAAACCTTTAATCCAGTCACTTTGCAACATATGTGTGTTTTATTTAAAAATAAATTATTCAGTATTACTTTTCCTTTCTTGTATCCAGCTGGCAATATTTTCAGTTAGTTCTACAGGAGCCAACATAACCTCCTATTAGTTATGGTATTGTCCATTTGTCTACATATTCAACTAATTTTCTGCAAAGCCTTTGGACAGTGCACGCAGTTGACTTTTCAGGCAGTTAACCCAGTGCTCTAGGGACTTTACATTGACACTACTGAGACTTTGGCCATGCATCTCCTAGACTCTTTGCCAATGATGCTTGGAGATGGGCATATCACCTAACTGATCCAGTTGCCTACTCCAGCTAAGAGCTACCAGTCAGCTGCTGATTTCAGGGAACTGACTGTGGTGGAAAGCTCTGCTGCAAAGATAAAGCTTTAAACTAATGTAAGAGACACCACAAAGGGTAACTGGCAAATACAGCAGGCAGCACAATGGAAACATCAGCGCTGAGGTTGGTAGCTGTCAGAAAACCCCTGGCAAGGAGAACCGAGAAATGTTTGATCAGGAATAGAGAATAAGCCAGAAATCCCCACTAGACAGCTACAGAAGACTATGACAGGCCTACACCTTGAATATTGTATTTGTTTGCCTTTCACCTTCTCAGCAAGATGACAGTGAACCAGATATGGCACAGAAGAGGGTGACCAACAGGTTTGGGGGTACAGAAACTGCTCAGTACCAAGAGACAGAGACATGGCCTTGTTAAGTCCAGAAAAGGGGAAGAGGGAGAAACCAAAGCTCATGAATGACCCAAGGGAGGTGAATGGGTAGGTTTTACTCACTACCCCACGTATTGCAAAAGCTGAGGGTCAGCCAGTGAAATTATCAGTGGCAGATAAAAACAGCAGCAACAAATAGCCACAAAAAAAAAGAGTTGTTTCATCATGCATTATGGGTTTAACCACGGTGTTCCTCACCCTGGGGCACATCAACGTCTGGAAGTTTCCTTTGCTTAAGCAATGTTTGAGCCATATTCATAGGAGGAATGCCCCTCAAGGTCTGTTAAAGACCAAGATACCAACTTTGACCTGTGAACTCTCTACATTGCAGAACAGTGGAAGAGTCTATCGGAGAGTTATCACTCTATGCAAGTTTTGTCCTGCTACTTTTCCCCAGGCATCTGCTGCTGGCTATGGTTGGAGGTAAATCAAGGTGTACTTTTTTACAGCTCTGTGTGCTTTTCATGCAACCCAATACAGCCGCTACACCTGCCTGCAACTGGGGTCCCTAGCTCCCCAAGTAAGACATCATTTCTGCATCCACTGCCCTCTTTTTACTTCTTCAGCTGATGGAGAAGTTTTTCCTGTCCTGCAGAAGATCACGAATGATCTGGAAAGAGCTTTACCACGCAGGTTTGCCTTCTTGCCTGAGGGGTCATTTTCTGCAGGAAAGCAGCACAGGAAGCTGGAGTTGGTTTTGCCACTTGCACATTTGTCATGTTTGAAAAAGGCAGGGAGAGATCTCAGGATTTAGGCATGACTGACATGACCTGGGCATTTCAATTGATGCAGACATGTGCGGAGAAGGCTGGTGGTGTGTCACTGAGAGAAGAGGGACTCCTGGGGTGTGCTGCAGGACTGAACAGAGACAGTGATGTGCATGATAGCATACACAGCAGGGACAGGCAATGGGCTTTGCATTGCCATTTCAAGAGATGCCAAAAATCCTTATGAAGTCATGAGGAGTTACGTGTGGTCTTGGGTAAGAGAGTGCCTCCTCCAAGGAAAGGGCATCGAGGTGCCTCCAGACCTGAACATTGTGTACTGAACCAGAAAGGGCCAGAAAGGTCAATATGCCCACTTCATACTCCTGCCTTTGCCTATCCTCCAAGAGTTTAGGACATTGCTTGGGATTCTGTGAAAGAGTGGAGGCAAATGGCTATTCCCCAATTCCCTACTCATGCCTCACCATGTGGCCTTCTGCAGTTTTCCAGGCAATGACTCTTCAGCTCTGTTGCCTCCTCCTCTGTAGGATCAATAACCACCATGGGCCAATCTCATGGGGTGGACCCAGGACAACATATACTGTCAGACAAAATTATTTTGCACTATCCAACAGGACACATCATTGTTCTGGGAAAACCGGCGCCTTCCCACAGCCAGACTTGTGATCCGTCACGATGTTTGCTTTGCAGCGCTTAACATGGTCAAGTGCAGGCTGGCCAGCAGCCTAGTACCTGTTCAGCATCTGCCCCCTTCAAAGCCTCCCAAGCAGGGAGGGCACAGGATGGAGGATTCGTAACATTTTTATTTGAAGGTCACCATGCATATCTGCAGCTCACATGATGGGAAGATCTTGTGCCTATTGGCCAAACTGAGCCGAGACCCTGGAGATGAACATACGGAAACCCTGCAGAGTGTAAAAGGGAGGTGAGGAGGGAAGCAGGCAGGAAAAATCTGAATTTCCTAACTCCTAATGGGAAAGCAAGAGGTTTGAGGTGCTGTTGTGGGGCCAGGTAGAGAAAAGTTGTCAGGGCTAAAACTGCATAGAGCTGGAAGAAGAGAAGACACCATCTTCCAAAGACAGTGCAGAGAGAAGGAGACAAGTGGGCAGATTGGCCATTAGGAGAAGATTCTTCATTAAGAGGGTGGCTAGCCACTGGATCAGGCTCCCCAGGGAAGTGGACATAGGATCCAAGCCTGTCAGAGTTCAAGGAGCGTCTGGATGATGCTCTTAGTCATATGGTTTAGTTTTAGGTAGTTCTGTGAGGAGCAGGGAGTTGGACTTGGTGATCCTTATAGGTCCCTTTCAACTCGAGCTATTCTATGGTTCTGTGATTCTATGATTCTATGAAGTGGGCTACCAGTAAGAGGAGAAAAACCCCACGCCAAACCCACCACACGGTAGAAAAAGCCTGGAAGAGAGAAAGAAAATGTATGTTACATAAAGACATTTCCCCTTTCTTGAACGCTCCTTCTAATGGCTGTCTCATGAAGAGGCAGCTGGGAGCTCCTCGGCACACACAGCGGCTGCTCAGCCTCAGAGCTGCTCTCCTGGAGCAATAGTTGACAGCACCAGGGCGACAGTGCTGAGAGAGATTTGTTTCAGCCAGTTAGGGTAGGACTGCAGAGACACAGTGCAGGGCTGTGCACAGGTACTTGTCCAAGTGCAGTGAAGACACGTCTTTCCCCTTTCCTTCTTGTTGCCCAGTTCTTAGTCCCTCTGTCTGGCAAGACCAGCAAGCCGAGCAAGCTCAAACTCATCGAAGTATAGGGATGCATTTACACATCGCACAAGTATAGGGATACTTTTATGCATCACACGCAGCCGTGTGCAGGGGGATGCCACAGAGCCCCATGTGAGAGAGGATGGGGCTGTGGTGGGCACAGGAGTAGCTCTCCCTGCTGCCATAACCTGCTTAAATGACCTGCCCACACTTGCAAGGGAGAGGATTGTTTAAGAAACTATTTTTCCCCCCGTTTCACGTACTTTACCTTCGCTGCAAGCTGTCTGCATTTCACATCCTGGCCGCCCAGGGCTTCTTCTTCACCCCAACCACTCCCCCCATGCCATGAAAAGCTGCATACTGCATATGTAAATGTAAGGAGACACATGGCGGTGTGCAGTGATGAAATGCCTGTTCCAAAAGGCCAGCAGCAGCACTGAGAGTTATTGCAGATCTAGCCCATTTATTTTCTACAGCTTTACATATTTTCAATAGCTGCTCCGCCACATCCTTACCTATACACAGGGCTGCTTTGAGCAGTGCTCGGGGGAGGGAGGGGCTGCAAATCAAATGTTGTTTCTGAGGGAGCTCTCTTTGCTCCAGGGTAGCCTGGCTTTCACTTACTTTTAACAAGTCTTCTAAGAGGGTTTCCAGCTGTGCATGGAGGGAGCTGCAGAGCGTGGCTGCAAGGGGTTAATGCCTCCGATGACTGGCACATGCCACCAGCACTGATGTCTGTCCACTCAACGATCCATCCATCCATCCTGTACCAAACCCAGTAAAACATAACAAGCCCCAGCCATGGGACACTGGGGACTGATCAGGACTGGAGGGCTCCAGTCTGCCACCAGGAGCTGAGGATATCACCCAGCAAAGTATGAGCTGTGGGACCATGACAGCACCTGGAGACCCGGAGGGGAAAGGCCTCCACAGGGTCCTGCCCCGAATTTCCTCGGTCTGCCCCATAAGACCATCCAAGTGGCTCCCTACCTGTTTTGTTTCAGGTCTTACAGATGTTGGTGAGCATGGGCAGGAGTCTCAGCCACTGGAGCACAGTGAACATTGTTTTTTTCCAGAGGAGAAATGTTTTTGGCCCTCTGCAATCTGGAGAAAAAAACTCCATAAAACCACTGAAAACTAGACCTGTACAAATGGGTCTGGCTGCACCCGAGAGTATAGAGAAGGAGGCCAGAAATAAAAAAAAAAAAACCTTCTGTAATATATTACACTAAACTTTTGACCATTTGGCCCCGGCAAACCATGTTTTGGGAGTTATTTTTCATATGCAGCAAGATCGCTTGCCTGAATATTGGCTTTAATTAAATGGTGACCGGCAACAAGGTGGAGGGACCTCAGGGTAAGAGCAGGAGTCCCTCGAGCTGTGCCAGCTCCAGCAGTGATCCCTGGGCTGCGGATGCTGCACAGAGGGGTTTGCTGATGGCATGTGGAGAAAAATCCCCTCCCTGGCCCAGAGGTACCTGTCATTTTGCAGATGCTCAAAGTCCACATATGACTCAGACCCCATTGCATACCCCATCCTCTGTCATGCCAGCATCAACTCTGCTCTTCATCTTTTTGTTCTCCCCGGTACAGAGCAATGGCGATCATTGCTGGAAGACATCATTGCTGTATTTCCATAGGAGGCCACAGCAAAAAATATCCCTGCATTGGATTTTGGGGTCATGCTGCAATTGCAAAAAGATCCAGCACCAATATTAAGCACATGATTAAATATGAAAATGAGATTTTTAAAATGCTATTATTGATCTTACATAATGGAAGGCAGTTTCCATGTTCTAGTTAAAAAGAAAGAAATCCAAATTAGACAGCCCCTTATTAAAAACCCTCTACTCTATTTCTTGGTCTAGTGAAATTCCCAAGTGCGATTTTTATTCTGCTGTCTTAAATGATTGTCTCCTTTTAATCATCAGCGAGAAAATTAACCTGCTGAACAAAGACACTTTCAGCATTTTCATATTCAGTCGCATAATAAAAGACAAACTTATGCTAAAACATCAAAATTACTGCAAAGCCAAAGGAGAGACAGAGACATTCTGGGGGGGGACATGGAGGGGGGGGGAACGTTTCTCGGAAGCAGAGCAATGCACTAAACTTCTCTGAATCCTCACATGCACTTGTCATGTCCCATTCCCACCTTAAACAGAAGAGTTATTTATCACTGCATCACTTCATTACTTTATTAGCCGTAAACACACCAAAGGCCCACACCTATAAAAAGCATGTTTAAGGGTGTAATTAAAGCAGACTAATTGACCAGCTTGAGGCTGCAGGAGGGAACAGAGTGCCAATCTGGTATTTTTATTAATACGAGAGCTCACCCAGCATACTGTGACAATGAAGCCAATGGTGGGGTTCGAAGGGGGTTGCAGGGAGAGGGAGGGCTTGGTGCAAAATTACTGCAGAGCGTGAGCTGAATTCAGGTGCTTGCTGGAAGCGTAAGCTCTTTAATCTTGCCGTGCTTGGCTATGAAGGTCCCTGGAGAGGTGAGGTGGCTGTAGTTTAATCAGAGTCATCTATTTGTTCTCAAGTGCAAGGACTCCCTTCTCTCGCACATTTGAGCAAGGTCATTGTTCAATGCCGGTAATGCATGAACGCACAGTGGCTCTGTCAGATTGCTCATTAGTATTCTGTACATTACATGGGCTAAATTTGCTATTTCATTTAGAAGGCTCCTGTTTGCATTTTTCTTCCATATCATAGGCCTCATCAGAAGAAACAGGTGCTACTGGGAACGATCCAATAAGCATTTATACATATTTACAGCCAATACTGGACACAGCTTTTTGCTTAAAATTCTGAATATTCAATGAGCAGCTCATTCTATGCATTACAAAAGACAGAAAGGCTAATTTGGAATTAATGTTGTAAATATTTGCAGAAAATAAGGGGTAAAAATCACAGTAGAAGAAAAATCCTGCTGTATGCCACGGTTGGAGAGAACAGCCCAGAGACACATCAGGCCAGAGGGAGCCTGGACCTGGTGCAGGGTCCAGCTCAGCAGGATGCTGGGCTGCACCTTGAGATGCAAAGCACCACTGTCCTGTGGTGACAGGGCTGCATTAGTCCCCTGGGTAAACCCAGTGCCCAATTCTTACCATCATTTATTCCAAATGCCTGATGAATCGGGGCACTAATCAGTTAATGCACTTATGCATTAAGTTCAGTGCTGTCCAGAGTAGACCCTAAACAGGTACTTTCTTTCTGCCACAGCTTCTGTGGGAGCACCGATGGATCCTGGAGACCCGCCTTCCATAAAACACTGTTTGCAGGTAATTCAGTGTCGGTGCAAAAACACACTTTAAGGAGTTGCTGAGTCCAAGCAGATCAGCCCTGGACCTGCTCCAGATTACCCCAAAACTGACAGGTTGGCCCATTCTCCATTTTCTGTCTGCAACAACTTGCTGCCAGGACAATCAGCCACCAAACAGGAGGACTCATGCCCAGCCTGGCATGAGCAGGGAAATCTCACTGAAACCTCTCCACTCCACAAACCCAAGGCACAGGCACAGCTACCACAGTAGCTGAGAAAACCCACACTGATTTCTACAATGCACAATCTAGCCACAAGCTCTTTCTCTCCTTTATAATTAATTAGGGAGGTCCTTTTTGCCAATATCTATTTCTAGGTCTATATCGTTACAAACCCGGTCCTGTGCCATCGAGGGTGTCAGCCTTTTTTGCTTTTAATTGCCTATTCTGAGCATTAATGTGTGCCCAAGTTCTTATGGAGGCTGCTAAAAGGTAAACTCTTAAAGTTCCCAGGCTCTCATAATAATACAGAAAATATCATTCTTCACACCAGCTAGACTGGTGCCACAATTACGCATTGAGTGGCTTGGCTTTAACATTATATCACTTCCTGGTATTTGAAATATTCAGTAAAAAATAAATGTAAATAAATAAAAAACCTGGTCCTACCAGAAAACAGAGAGAGAGAAAGTGCCAGAGCCTCTGAGCGCTCCTTACAAAGAACTCCCTTAAAATCCCTCCGTGAAAAAAAAAGAAAATAAAGGAAACTCGGCTAATAACACTTTTCCACATAAATAATGTAGACTGTAACTGGCCTTTGGAGAAGCCTGAGCACAACAGAGGTCTCTTTGTAAGGCCGAACACTGATTACATGCCGCTGAGCGCTTTCATGATGATAGCTTTTCATACTACAGCATCTCAAGCGCACTTAAAATTAATAAGCCAGGCAGCCTCCTCCTGGGCTGCACCACCCCAGCAGACGTGCCCTGAGATGGATGTAACCCCGGCAGATGTCAAGTAAAAGGACCGTGGGCCTTTCTCAGCAACATTTCCAGGGTTGACAGGCTGCACGAGCTCAGGTCCCTGCTGATGTTCGCCTCTGCCCTTATACAATAATAAAGGGATTAGGCAGCACGTCTACATGCAATGGCAGGAGACAGGATTTGGTGACCCCCGAGGTTGCCCCTGGTCCTATTCCTTAATGAAGCAGTGAGATAAGCCCTAACGCATACATATCTTTGTGAGAGGAGATTGCTATTAAAGCCTCCTGCGAGGGCTTTAATCCCAGAGGTGGCTCTGCAGGGCCTTGGGCAGCCCCGCTGTTCAGAGCTGCTGCTGGACCAGCCCAGGCAGGCTGTTTTGCCATGCAGAAGAGAGGTTTTGACAAGATCCCCCTTCCAAAAAAATCAGTATCTCCCTGTTCTCCCTCTGCCACCATACTACACATGCAAAAATAACCATTTTTTTCCAGTTCCCAATGGAAAGATGTGGATGCAAAGTGGCAGCTTTCAGCCCTGGTGGGAGCTGGAGCCAGGAGCAAAGCTGACCTGTGCAAACCTCTCCTGCTGCACTGTCCAATTTCATCACACAGTTTTTGGGGTGCTGGGGACTCCCTAGGCTTTTGTGTGAGCTAAACACAGCCAAAATAGCTTAGCAAAGCAAGGAGGTCTGCACCTGCATCATCTCCTAACAGGAGCTGTTTTCCTGGTCTTTAAACCTGTGATGCTCATCTTTATGTATTATCCTCTCTAAGCTATCTTGGTCCTCTTGGCTCACTGCACAACAAGGTGGCAAAGAGCATGTCTCCTTTCAAATACATAAGAAATCCCAAAAAGACCAAGTTTCATGCCCTAAATGGGAATGAGAACACCTAAATCAGAAGTTGGGAGCCGAAAGGTACCCAAGGGTCCGGGCTCGAGTGCTTGGCTTACGGCTGCATTTGGAAGGGGAATAAAATTAAAATGCTCATGTTCTTTCTTAGCAAGAAATCCTTGGCAGAAATCAGTTTGCAAGCAGAGACAGATCAGACCCTTAGATGTGTGTTGAATTGATATGTTATTGCTATGAAGAAACTCCAAACCTAAAGACTGAGAATAGCTCACTTTTAAATGTGAGCACGAACCTTGAAATTAAGCACAATATTGCTTGACTGAGAAAACCGCCACAGAAGAGCTCTATTTTCTGACAGCCAACATCCCAAATTAAACAGCTTCCACGTGTGTCAATAAAAGGCATTGGCTTCATTATTTGCAGTCCCCCAGTGACAATTTCTAGTCCCCTTTGGTAAATGTCATTACGGTTCCAGACAGACATCTGCACCATGGGCAGATTGACTGATAAATACTTCTTGCCAGGAAAGTGAACCGGGAGGGACAAGAGATTCCTGATGCTGCAGGCAGCTTTGTGAGGGCAGGAGGTCTGGGCAGCACCTCCCAGAGCCACATCATCTGTGCAGGTGGGGCGAGACCACTGGATCTGCACAGGGTGCTGGGTGAAACTGAACTCTGTCTGATGTGTAAACACGACCTGGTCCAAAGTCCACTGCACCAATGGGGAGAGGCTGCAGCTTTCCCGGTTCCATTTCTCCTTCCCATTCACTCTGGGTTTTCTACTACTCTTCCCCAAGCGGCTTTCAGGTCCTTTCCTCACTCTGTCCACAGACTGCTTAGCTGTAGGCATAACTCTTCCTTTTTTGTTCTCCACCAAAGTGAAAGTTATCAATGGATATCTGTGGAAACTGTGGGTGAGTTGTTCCCAGCATGGTGCAGCTGTGAGCACGCATGGGGAATTCTCTGCTGATCCCAAATGGATCCTCTTGAGGAAACCAAAGGTCTTACCTATAGCTTGGGGCTTTTCTAGGGGGGCCCAGGACAGGACCTGCAACTCTGGTGAACACCAGCAACAAGACCCAGACCATGCACAGAGGGACATGCTGGATTCACCCATCTCAGAAAGGACATGTCCCTTTTTCCTACCCATCCCCTGGCACATGACCTTGTTCTTGCATGGCTTTGTGCAGTATCTCCTGAATAAAAGGTGCTGGACAGGAGAAAAAGAGCATATAATTTTGGTCCAGGACAAGCCTTTTGCCTTATATTATGAACTCATATTGTGTTGAACGAACCCTCACTTGGGTCTCCCTCCCCTTCAAACCGTCACACACTCAGTAAATCTCCCTGAACAATGAGCAAAAAAGAGAACGTAGTTCATTCCCCAAAAGAAAAAATCTTGATTTAAAAAAAACCTAATTGATCAGCAGAGCCATTGTTAACCTGGGTATTTGGCAGTGACAGCAGACCATTCCTGCCTGACATGCACCGTCGCTGTGGCATGAGAAAAGGCACAAGAAAAGCAGTGGGGCTGACTGTGACCCCACGTTCTCCACTGGCCCAGGACTGCTTCCAAATTCCACTTGCATAACTAACAGCAAAAGCAGGCCCAACATTTTCTGTAGCAAAACTGTCTTTGCGTTGAAAAATTACCCGCTAAACTCTTCTTTCCAGTAAATGCCAACTGCTTTTTGTTCACTCCACCACTACAGCTTTTCTTAGTTTATTATTTATGTCTCCTTTCAGAGTTTCCCACCTGCACCATCTCTATCAATGGGCACGAAATAAAAATCAATAGCAGCTGTCCTGCCAGTCAGACGGCACAGCAGCAGATCTGGTGTTAGATCCTAGTCAGAAACCAGTGGATGATCCTGCTGAGAAAACAGGACCATTTTGCCTATGCTTGGTGGTTAACTCCAGCTCACTCTTTTGCAGACCAGGAGGTTTTAGGGGCTGGATGTGTGGGGAGGGGGATGCAACCGATGTTTAGGGGAGCCAGTCACACACTGCAAGGAGGCTGCAAGGAGCACCATAGCTGGCTGGTCCTGACTGTATCTTCACCCCAATGCACCTTCATGTTCATCCCTCCCCAACAGAGATCTGTTCTTCCAAACTGCCAGCAATAGGGATTTCTACAGGCAAAATACAGGTGTTCCACTGTCCCCTTTACAAGTTCTTCCTCAGCTCCAGGGTTTGGAGTAAGCCAGTGCTGCATCCTATGGATCAGTCCCCTACGGCATGGGGAGGCAGGATCTCAAGGTACATGGCTAAGCTTGCATAAAATTCCAGTTCAGCTTTGCAGAATTATTTATGCTGTCACTTGGTTCAAAAAAATTTATATACCACCTGAAAGAGTGATCATAAGTCTTAAAAGCAATGATAATTGGGGTTGCGTGAGAAAGAGCAGAAGATAAATTTGGCTCTGATTCCTAACAGAGACACCCAGAGAAGGTATTGGGTACCTCTGGTGTCTCCAAAGCAGTATCCGACCCATCATCTTCTGGAAAAAGGCAATGTTTTGGCTCTCCATGCATTTAAATTTTAGGTCAATCTGCTCCCCGCCAGCTTCACCTCCCACGGTAGTGTATTTATAGAGAAATTTAGTGCAGAGCAGGTGGTCTGCAGGACAGTTAACTGTTCTTGGAGATTGACTGCCTAATGTGTTTAAGATAATTTGTACTAGTAAGGTATTTGCATGGGGTTATGCAGCAGTGTTCACCCCTGCATGTCTCTGCATGGCAACTTTGAGATGTTTACACTGTTCTCCAGTGCCCAGTGAAGCACATGTATAAATGCTTCTGGCAGAGGTGCTTGTGTCTGTGCCCAAAGGCTGAGCAAGCTGCAGCATGCTCAGAGGTAGCCTGTTGGACTTACATAGGCTCCAAGACACATCTCCCTGCTAAAGTCCAAATCCTTTCCATGTTATGGTGACTGGAAAGGGAGAACATGGCTCTCAGCAGAAACTAAATGGAGGTGCGTTGGGTCCTACTACCTCAGCCACGTGGACATTGCCCACTCATTTATCATCTCCTTCCAGGGACACACAGGACACCAGCAGAGCCACAGGTTGTGCATACCAAAGGGACACACACCCTGAGTCCCCTGGGGGACAGGAGCTTGCAGCAACAGTCCCAGAAGACCCCCAAATGACTCAGGAGCCACAGTCAATGCCACGCATGAGGATAAATTAATCACAGCAAAACACAAAGGAGGTCATGGGGCCTTTAAGGAGGCCCAAACCACAACCGGCCCCTCTTTGCAGCTACACTTTGCCCCTTTTCCATTAGTTTCATCTCCCTGTGTGCTGTTTTGCTTCCCTCCTTGCGGCACCAACCTTATGATTCAGCAGGAATGAGCACAGCCCAGCTCAGACAGGGAGCAGCTTGCTGAAACCTGGCACCTCCTGCATCAGTTGCATTTATTGCTAAGCACTGTCAGGTTGCTCTGAAAACACAATGGAAGTAGTGTGATTTCTGGTGGCTGCCAAGTTTTCCCCATCTTCACACCTCATCCCCAGCTGCTGAGGACTTGCCCCCAGGAGACGGCAGCTCGCCATGTTTGTTGATGCTTGGTGGTGCAAGTGGACTGGAAGGGCACCAAACCTGAGCAGGCACCAGGGAAAGAGCTGCAGAGCTGGAAAGAGGGGAGAGTGTGTGAGAGCAGCTGGAAGGACTCCATGCTTAGGTGCAGGCAGGAGACTTTACACCAGCCCAGTGGCACTGGGAGCCCCCTGGGACCGTGCACAGGCTGTGCCCCAAACCTGGCGTGGAGAAATGCAGGGGAAAATGGAGAACAGAAAGCACAGAAGACCTGAGATTGCATTAAATTGTATCTGAATCCAAATAACTCCTCTACAACAGAGAGGATTATTGATAGACAAGGTAGCCCGTGGCTCCTAAACTGCATCCTTCCCTCTGAAGGAGGTTGCACGTGTCCCCTGTCTCCTGAGTATGGCAAACTTTATGCATCCCGCTCTGAGCTATAGGGCTGGAAGGAAATGGGGCAGCTCCAGGACTCTCTGCTAGGTCCTGCCCTCAGGGCAGGAACCAAAGCTGCAAGTGTTGGTCCCAGGAGGATTCATACATGCAAATTCAAGAGCTCTGCAAATAGTCAAAGGGAAAAACTTCCCTCATTATCAGAGAGAAGCACTCGCGTACAGCTGGGCTCAAGCAGGAGAGACGTAGCCCACAGACACCTGACGCTGAAGGCACATCCTTCCTCTAGCAGTTATTTAGAGCACTAGTAATTGGGGTACCAAGCATTATCCTCCTCTTCTTCATACTTACTAGCAGTGAAACATAGGAGCGCCTGAACAAAACCTCAAATTCAAGCAGGATGTATTGGCCTGAAAACCATCCACCAGGGTTTTGGAAGGTGATGGCCTGAAAGGGGTTGTATCTGTGCTGGGGGGGGGGGAATTCCTCTATCGGAAGAAAAGAAACCAACACCTCTGAAAAGGGCAAAGAGAGTATCCAGAAAGACCCATGCATGAAACATGAGACAGCAGCAGAGTTTTTCAAGAGTCGCATCCATCTGTTGGGGATTTCATCCCCATGTGCTCCTGGTGCTGAGGATGGGTGTGCAAGACCCCTGGGACACCTGTAAAAGCTGCATCCCCTCTCTGTCTCTAGCTCAGAGAGCTAATCCAGCAACAGCAGGCTCAGGATTTTATAACTTGTAAGGCATAAGCATCCCCCCAAGCATTTTTAAAAATAATGTAAAAAGCCTCATGTCTTATAAGGCAAATGAATGGTTTAGTTGGGATCTGTTTCTCATTCTTTGTACAATGTACTCCTGCACTTTGCTGTTCCAACCTTTAAAATAAACCTGTGCTATGCTTGC
Organism: Morus bassanus; assembly: GCA_031468815.1. NCBI lineage: Eukaryota > Metazoa > Chordata > Aves > Suliformes > Sulidae > Morus > Morus bassanus. The sequence goes on along the minus strand of CM062572.1, from coordinate 6,611,840 downwards.
AAAAATCCCTCTGCCATCACAAGGGAGGATGAGAGGGGAGACTTACAACAAAAACTCACAACTTCCACAGAAATCACACTTCCCTAAACACTAGAGCTCAATGTGAGAGGTAGCAGCTCTGCAGTTTGCAGGAGCAGAGGGCGGAGACAGAAGTAGAAAACACTGAAAACGTGGTGTGTTTTCTGCTCTGCTGGCCCCCAGCAAAGCGCAGCCCCCATCCATCTGCGTCTGCACTCAGAGCTGCCAGGTCAGCAGCACCCACCCATCTGGGTGCAAAGCTCAAATTACCCAGGGGCTTTGGTCCTATATAGGGGAGCCCTGCAGGTCCCTGCTGAGGTCCTTCCTTTAAGGGAAAAGCCGCGCTTGCCAGTGGCAGTGCCTGGCTGGTGCCTGAGTGCTCACAAGCTCTCCAAACCACACATCTGAAGTGGGGGGTCCTACCTCCTCAGCAGTCTCCAGCAGCAGATTACACCAGCCTGGCTCTGGGCACTGGCTCTTGTCCCTGTTCCTGGGAGGATGGCGCAGAGCCTGGCCAGGGACAGGAGGGATGCTTCAAAATGCTGTGACAAATGTGTAGAGCTCCTGCAGAGGGTCTCTGGTAACAGTAAAAGGAGCTTTGGGTTCAGGGCAAGCAGGACCAGGATTTCATCCCCCTTGAGGAAATAATTCTGTGTAACTTGTGAACTCTGAGCTAAAGCAGCCCAGGCAGAGATTTGTGGCCCGTGCTGGGATGGGGGGAGGTTTGTGTGCAGACTCCAGCCAGTCTGCAGAGATACTTCCTGGAAAAACAGTTCATTACAAGAAGGCACTTTGTCTCAAACTTCCAGTTTGCTGTGATCCATTGGCCTCCTCACTGCTGTAAGGCTAGGAGTTTTGGCATCTCCTTTGCCCAGCAGAAACCCTGTGATTTAACAAGCCAGAAAATATATCCTTCTTTCCCCCTTACATCCTACAAACTGAGACTCTGCAAGCTACCAGCTTGCTCTGGAGCAGCTACCGGCACCACTAGGACTCTTTGTCTGCCTCTGTCTTGTGCCAGTATTTTTTGACCAGTGTACCCACTGGAGACCCAAAATCTGGGACCAAGCATGGCCAGTCTGGCCTGGCAGGAGCTGAACATTAGCTCAGTCATTAAAGTTGCTTATACAAATACAGGAAAAACCCACTTGAAGACTAGTAAACAGCAAGGATCTGCTTCTTCAGCTCTCTCTGCTCCTGGAGTAATTTCAAGCTATCTGCAGCAAGTGGAGTGCAGACTGCAGCACTACTCAATCTAGGGACATATTTATATGAGCGTTTCCTCATCCCTCTGCCAGCCAGTCAGCTCTTATGGTTTTTGTAAAAATGACTTGAGCTGCAAAGAAGCGGCTGTGTCCTCAGCAGCTTTAACCGTTTCCATGCCAGCTGCCCTGAGCGCAATCTGCAGCCTGCACCCCGTATCCAACCCTTCTCAGCAGGAGAGGGTGAAAGAGGTAATAAACCAGCACATGATGGACATTAGCTCTGTCAATAAGCTCTCAGCCCCACTGATGATGAAAGGAGGAGGAAAATGTAGACCGAGGAGAACATCTGTCTTGTCAGGGCAATTTTGTCAAGCCTTGAGGAGGGGATTTACTGGCTGGGTTGTACAAGCTGGACTGCAGTTGAAACAGCTTTTTCCCTCGATGGCTTTGGTTTTCTGGCTTCGGCTCCTGTTCCTAAGCTTCCAGTCTGTTTCCAGCTTCTTCAGATCTCGGGTAAGGTTACAAGGGATACCCCTATTACAGAGATAGGATGCAGGGAAAGTTATTACTCCACTGCGTCACCCCAAATTGTTTATGCCTGGAGCATACTCAAGAGTACCACCCCAACACTTGGGCAGTGGATGCCGTTGTCAAGAGCAGGCCATCAGCCGTGATCTCAGGAGAGCCCTGGGAAGGCAGCAGGGTGGACAACAGTTAGGTCGGAACATAACAGTGACATAGCAAGCTGCATTGCACAGCTGGTAAAGAAATTATAAATCAGAAATAAAATATGAAGCATACATGAATGCAGACACTGCTGCCAATAATTTCCACTCTTGGCTCAATTACCATTGCTCTTTTTGCAGCTGCACACATGCAGTCATTACAGAGCATTTTGGCTAAACACATTTTGTCTTCTTTTTATGTCTGCCAGCTGAATCAAAGGTCTTCATGCAAGTAGTGTGCACCATGACACAATCCATGACACTTTCCTGGGGAGCTCTGGATCCCATAAAGCAATAAATTGATTACAGCACAGAAAGACATGCAAGATCCTCATCTTTCTTCGATGGAACAGAGGCACAAGTGTTGTCCTCATGAAAGGCTACATCTTTCTTTCAAAGGAAAAGCACTGCCCCTGAGCAGGAATAAACAGAGTTATGGCTAACATGATGAACTGGGTTCATCAATAAAAACTACCTTCCCTCTGGGATAATTTTATGGCAGTGTTACCTGAGCACCTTGCACCTTCTTTCCTGATGAGAGATGTGCCATGCACAAGGTCATGCAACAGGATTGCATACTTCTGATCCCACACATCAGATGCAGCATGTCAGGGTGGGGGGACAAAGGGAGAGCACAAGTTGCTACCTTCTGCACCCAAAGCCCAAATGTGGGAGGGAGGTTGTAGTACAACAAACCATCAAAGTGGCCATAGCCATCAGAACACAGATCAGCCTGACCCAAGAGGGGGTGGCTAGGAAAGAATCTAACCTCAGGGAAGCAGTTACTGGTATTTCTCCAGCTTCCAGCCATTTTCAGCACAAGGGTTTTCCAAGACAGATGTGGTTCCTGTGCAGTTAGCACCCCTGGGTGGATATCTGCACGAACTTGTTTAGAGTTCCCTGGAGCCCCCATCAATTTTTTAGCATCTGTATGCACAGATGGGCAAGGCGCTATGGTGGTTCCACAGGCAAAACCTATGGTGGGAAGGTGCACCTCCTTGTGTTTGCTCTGAGTTTCTCCTAGCTTCCTCACATAACTCCTAGTCTTTGTAGTGGAAAAGAGAGCAAAAAGCCAGTTCCAGTCCATCCTGACAATGCCAATATGTTAACGACACTTAAGGGACAGCCTGCATGGCACACACAGCACTCATGAGCTTTATGATTCAAGCTCTTCCTTCTCCTAGTAAGTCTTCCAAAGTAGATGTCTTAAGATGCCCACCTAACAGAGCTAGAAGGCATAATTTTCCTGACACTGATAAACACATTTGTAACCCTAATCCTAACTGCTCTGTGACCTCTGTTATATTTCATCATGGGAAGGCTTCCTGGTTTAGAGTTCCCTCGGGTAGAACCATGCCAAACTTCTGGTGAATTACTGTCAGCTCATGTTAAGGCCTTCCTAAAGGAACTTGTCCATTGCCAGCAATAAATCTCAAATAAGGGAAGAATTCAGTCAAAGTCTTGGTGCATCTACCCCTGAGAAACCAGGATGTTTGCAACCATTTCAAACAGAAATCTCCAGAATTGCACAGGCAGTTCTGAAGCAAACCTTGGCCTTGACACCCAAATATCAGGAATAGCTGGTGACTGGCTAGAGGACTGGTGGATTTAGACACATGAAACCCCTCCAGGTTGCAAACCATTAAATCCAAAGCAAAGTGAGTCCCCACAGAGAGCTGCAGCATTCAGTGCATGACAAGTGACCCTCCATCACTTTTTCCACACAAGCTGGCGTGAGCTGCAGGACACCCCACAAGCGAGACTCTGACCTCACATGTGCTTGGCTCTGTAACGCTGTATCTGTGGGTGTAGAAAACAAAAAGTGATGCAGGAAAAAGTCAGTCCAGGATTCTTTCTATACACATCAGAAATCATATATAAATATATAGTTCCTTTTTCCAAGGAAGGCAAGAAATCTTCCAAGAGTCAGCTGCTGGAAACTGCAAAAGCATGCCAGAGAAAGTCTCTCTTTCTAATTCAGACGTGGTCTTACGCAAAAGTTTTGGGCTCTCTAAGGGTCTACTGTTCTCATGCTGCTATCGCAAGTCCAGCTTAGCAGATTTATCTTGATTCCTAGAGATGAATGCACACTTGGCCTGTTCTTTTCTGACAAAATTCACCTCTAAGTGCAAGGTGTCCCAATGCAGACTTGGAGATGTTCTTGAAATCTTGGCTGCAAAAATGTTCTGGAAAGTGAACTTACTAGGGGAAAAAAAGATGACCCTACAAAATCACTGAGATTTAAATATTACAGGATCATCACACAATGCTATAAGCTCCCAGTGAATAAAATGATGTTACTTCTTAGGACAGATCCAAGCCTACAGTTTTACACTGCCTATTCACAGCCACAGGAATTGTCCCAGCCACAATGTCAAAGATTTAAAATGTAAATTAATGTGTCTATCAAGCTTATCCAGCATTATCCTGATTAGTGATAAGCATTTTCAAGGAGACTTTTATACCCAACCCTTGTTAGAGAGCAGGAGGGAATCAAACACCAGGAGACCACATCTGCAGATGAATGCTGAGATGATCCTGCAAGGATGCCCACGCTGAGTGCTCACAGGCGTGCAAATCAGGGTGCACCGGCAACAGCAGCTCTTTGGTGTCTCTGCTGCATTCATTTTATCTTGCATTGGTTTGTTGAGAGGGAATTTGTTTCTTAGCTTTCTGCCTCCTTCTGAAATGGCACATTTCATCTCTAGGTCTTTCTCAGGAAATACTGTGCTGCTCCCAGGCACTTTCACTGGCCAATATCCAAGTTACCTGTTGTCCTCCCTTTATCCCCCACCTTCTCATCCATTTTCCAAGACTACAGACAGCCTGTTGCAAGGAAATCCTATTCTTCCTGATTGTTTGAAGAGCAGTTAGTCTCAAGGTCACTTTTGTATATAAATCACAGATATCATCATATTAGCAACACTATTCAGGCATTCAAAACCAAATCTAAACAGGAGAGCTCATCAATTTAGCTATCTCACAACTAAACCTCACCATTTTGCATGGCTTCCTTTCCTTACTGATTACAATACAGTAGATTCATTATTATTATTTTTAATTTGGTTATATACAACTGCATGGTGTCTTTTAATTGCTTTTTTTTTTTCCAGTTGAGCTGCCGAGGGATGTAAGCAAATTATATGGCTTAACAATTCTGCTTGCTGCAGACAGACTTGTGTGGCCAGGGTACCAAAGACACTGTGAAAACATTACCTTTTACTGGAAGTGTAAACTCAATAAACCCCCAGGAGAGCAATAAAAATGCAGTAGCCAGCAGATTTAACAAGGACATGCTCAGTGCACAGTGTAATCTTATTATGTGCTTAATGCCCAGTGGAATTACAGGAATTTGATTTAGCAACATCAGATTTCAGTTTCTCAAATTATACTGACTGCTTATAAATTAAGACTGCGATTTGGGATAATTGCTTTTCATTTGCATTGGCAAAGCCCATATATTACATTTATTCTCATTACAGTGTTTATATTTTTGAAGTGTCATGGAGCATTGCCTTTGGGACTTAAAATGGGGTGATGGAGAGATTTCCTTTGCATCAATGACACTCATGTTACTTCCCCATTAAATCCGGGTAAACGTTCTACCCTGGTGATCTTTATATGCTTGAAAGGTCTATTATATGGTTTCCTAAACTTGAGTGAACACAGTGAAAGATGCATGAGTTTCTGGTGAAGAACTCTGTCTTCCTCTGCATTAGTCTGAGCTGGGACAGCGTCTTTGGAAAGCCAGTGATCTGCAGATATGCAGTGAAGAACTAAGTGCAACAGTGTCCTCACAACACAACCATATCAACATTATACTTGGGATTGTTTTCTCTTCACATGACCCTTTTTTGGGCCCTGCCACTGCAGTGTGTAAATGAACTGGAGAGAATGAGGCAGTGAGTGATTAATTACCTCTGGGGAGGGGAGTCATGATGTCAGCAGGGCCACCACTGAACTAGCAGGTAACCGTAATGCTTGCAGGGCTGTGAACCGGATCAATGAATGGCTATTGAATTGCATGAGGACATTATGAGCACTTGAGCTTTGGGACAAATCATTTCATCTCAAGAGAAATGAATGAAATAATTAAATGTAATGGAATGAGCACAGGGCACAGGAACACCTCTGGAAGAAGACAGGAAATACCTTTGCTGACTTTGGCTTCCATGTCTAAGACATCTGTATAATCTTAACCCTCTCTATGCAAACTACAGTGTACAGTAGCATTACTTGATTTACTGAGGATTGTTCAGACTGGCTTATACAGCAGTAATTCCCCAGGATATTGGCATATCCTGGGCTGGAAAGCCTATACGGCTCCAAAGTCATTAATAGATCATAATGATTTGATTAAAAATTACCAAGATAACAGTTCAATTAAGTATCATACCATTGGGCAATAAACATAGCTGCAATTGGCAAGCACATCAACAGACTGCTGAGCAAGAAGCGCTTTTGTTTACCTCCTGCATGACATGTGAATCCAATGGCTCTCACCCAAGGCTGGGGGAAAAAAGTGTCATTTAAGCATTTTGTGATGGCCATGGATATTTGCTGTGAAACACAAATATCATCCTTGTTTTGATGAAGTAGAACTGAACCAGCAAGTCCTTTAGCCTGTGATCAATGTTTTAGGTGGCAGGTCAGCTGTAGATAACTCAGAGACAGCTACAGAATTTCCCTGACACCAGACTCATTTGGAAATCTAACTTATTCCTTAACAATATCATGTAAAAAGACAATGAAGTCCTCTAGTATTTTCCAAGGCTTCAACTCATATTTGCCAAGGGGAAAAAAAAAAAATCAACATTATCCCAGGAGCTGCTGTGGCAAGGCTGCTGCCCAGGGCTCTCCTGCAGTGCTGCGACCATTTTTCTGAGGTCAGTAAGAGGTTTGGACACCATTTCTGCAGCCCTGAGCTCCTCCATGGGCACTGTGGGATATCTCTACTGGTGGTTAGCAATAGCCCCAGTGCCATCACATAGTCCATGCTGGGATCAGCCCATGCCACCTTCACCACTTCCAAGGCCCTGCAGAAGCAGCGCTCCTCCTCTGTCTGCATGGCCACGAAAAGAGTTCCCCATGGCTATGCTGAGCTCCAGTGTCTCCATAAAGCCCTGGAGAGCCTAACCAGACATGTTCAGAGAAATACGTGCTCTGGAGCTGGTCTTTCAAAGCATGGAAGTGTTCACCCAAGATCAGCAAGAGAGAAACCCAAAATGCCACGTTACTGCTCAGCACTTCCTGACAGCTGAAACCAGGGAGACCCGTTACAGCCCTTTTTCCATTTCTCCAGCTCTGGTTCACAGAAGGATTGTGTTCAGAGCAGTGTTTCTGGTACTATTTTGCATGCACTTTTAAACTGCCCCATTTGCACTTCGGGAGATGCAGTTCAGTCACCTTTCCTAACATAATGCCTGTCAGATTTATGTGTGTCGGTTCTGCACAACCGTGCTGCACTGTGCTGTTAACCTTCATTAAGATGTTTTAATAGTTGAATAAATGATGCACCAGACATGCAGTTTAATCTCAGAGTGTAACGAAACAGGGGCCAACGACATTAACTGCAGCCTAGGAATAAAGATCACTATAAATATCACTAAGCAGGTATCACACAAAAACACCTGCCCTTGGCATTAAAAACATGCTCAGCCACAGTGAGAGGGGAATACAATACATAATACATTACATCTTATCTGCATCTCAATACCATTAAATAAGCATGGTTAATGCTTTAATAATCTGCCAGGGAACACTGTGGGCTCTGCATCTGAGCTAACACATGAAAGAGGAAACTCTCTCATCTGTTGCCCTGAGCAAGATGAAATACCATTGGCAGCCCTTGGCAAAGAGGGTTTTTGTTGTGCAATGTCACAGAGATGGTTCAGGAGGAGCCAGTTCTGTCACTGGTGATACTTCAAAGAGTGACATCAAATTAGGGAATGAGGACAATCTCACAGAGATGCCTACTTGTCCACCTGGAGGGAAGATAAGGGATGCCAGGGGAAGTGAGGATGTGTTGGGGAAGCGTATAAGACATGAAGGGCAGACAAAGGGCCCTCCCCCAGGGTATCTCAGTATATCTCATGGACTTGTCTGCTGCTGAGCAGGCGGCCATCTCCCAAACCGCTGTTTGTACCTGGACACCATGACGGCCACAGGTGGTTCTGTCTCTGATAAATGTGTCTATCCACTTTAAACCCATCTATGATCTTTGGCCTTTATAGTTTTAGGGTGCAGAAAGTGCCCTTCCTGATGCACCCTGTAAAGAAGTACTTACTGGTTTCGCACCTCCCTGACATCCTCCCGGACACTTGCTGGGCTATCCTTTAGGAGGAAATGTGCATAGGCAAGAGCTGTACTACACACCCTGCATGGCTTCATAGATCTCCTTCACCCCCGTTTCCCAAGCTTTCACTGTGTGGCAGTTTGTAACAGGTCTTATACTTTTAATCAGTGAGACTGAATCCATCAAAAGTATTCAGAGCCTCCTTGCTTACCCAGGTCCAAGGGAAGGTTTGATAAAAAAGACACTTTGGGCCAGGGTGGGTTTGTCTGGATGCACACAGTGACCAGCAGGACAGGACAGGAGGACATTCAGCCTGCCTGAACTCACAGGGCAGGTTGGAGATTAATTTTCCAGCTTTTAATTTATTTGTCTCACCCAGGAGTTCAGTGTTTTCTCTTTTTTAAATAAATATTTTTTTCTCCTGCTTATAATTTTTGTGTTGTAATAAAACCGCTTCAAAGATCAAAAGCTCTTGGGGGGTCTTTCGGCACCTTCAAGGAATGAAAAATAAGAGCTGGTTTAGAGGGGGGCAGCCCTGCTTCCAAGCAGACTTGCATGCACACATGTTTTGAACTGATGCTTTCATTTTGAAAGCAAGCGAGGAAACCAACATGAAAGTCAGTAATTTTCTAATTTTCTTCTATGGGACAAAAAACTCTAATGAGGAATCTTTGTTGGAAGATTTGGGAAGGCAAAATGTAGAGCCAAAGTCCAGGTACGAAGCTTTCCTTTTTCGCATTTGCACCTGCTAGCAATCAAACTGGAATTTGCTGGTATCTAACGCTTCCTGATCCCAGTCAATTTACTGTAAAAGAAATTCCAGATGTAGGCACTAAACTGATTCTTTAACTGTCCCTGTTGGCAGCAAGGTTTGGGGACCATTTCTGTTTATTTTCCCATTACTAGGGCTACTGGTCCTGTGAAGGAAATCAGCAAAAGCCGGCATAAACCAGTTGTTGTAAGTTTGAGCTGTAGAGAAAAAAAGAAGAAAAATCAGGGTCCCTTTGAGAAAAAATGCTGGTGCCATTGAAACCCACATCAAAACTTCCAGTGAGTTTAACAAGGGCATGTTTAGGCCCCGTGCCTAGTTCTGCTGGCAAAGAAGCATTATCAGTAAAATGCTAAAGACTCTCAGCGGGGCCTGATTTCAGCAAGAAATGAATATGCAAGGCTCCCCATTCTAGCTCTCATTTTGGGTACTGCAACTTGGGATCCCAATCCAAACTGGGAAAGAGAAATCTAAAAGTACAAAAGCCATTTCATTTCCATGTTTAGAAAGAACCTGGCATGTCTGAAGCAGAGATTTAGGTTGAGCTGTGGCTACCCAAAGGAGTTTTCTTCATTTTACAAGCCCCAGCAGATTTTCTGCTGGGACGGAATCACTTTCTGCATAGTTTTTGGGCAATGTGGAAAGCCACAGCCCCACCAGTTTTTCTGTCACCAGCACAGAGAACAGCGAGTCCCAGTTCAGCTTTGGCGCCCATAGGATACCTTTTAGTGTGCTTAGGCTGGAGTTTATGCCTGCCCATATCATTCCTTCACCTTCTTATTTATCATTTAGGAACCTGGCCCCACATCCTCCTGGCTTTCCCCTATGTCCACGGAAGGAACAGCCAGGCTGGGGACATGTGGCATTGCTGGTAGCAGCTGAGGGTTGATACAGGAGGTGAATCTTGTACTGCAGGATGTTAGAAGGTGAAAGAGGACCGCTGTCCCCAGCCACATCTCCTGGCCCCCTCCGCCAGGAAAAGCCCGCAAGCCGCTCTGGCAGACGAGCAGCCCCTGTGTTATCTCTGAGAGGGGCTCCAGCATCACGGTGGGGCAAAATAGGGAAAACAAACCACTCACTCATCCTGTCTCCAGGGGGGTTAAATGTGAAGTTTAGATTAAACAAACCACGTAATGAAATGTCTCACATTCCCATTTACAGGAATCGTAGATGCAATCAGGAAGGATGTATGGGGTCACACTTCCCCCCCGGCACTGTCCCTCTCTCTCACACCCACCCTTGTGCACCACAGACACTCACATGTACACAAACACACAACCCCTCTCCTCCTGGCATGCTCCCCTGTGCATTTTTAGGTGGGATGTTCTCCCCGAGCAGCAACCCTCTGCACCACAGCAGTGTCAGGGCCAGCAAAGCAAATCCCAGCCTGCTTGGGATTGCCAGAACTTCTAAAAATAATCCAGGGCTGAGCATTTTATAAAAGATTTAAACATTAAAATCCAGGTGAGAACAGGTCCTTCACATTGGCAGCTGGTTCTGCAAGCTACTCTCTGCCCCGTGCATCCCCACTGCCCTCCGCAGGCCCCTGCTGCACCACCTTGGGCCCCTTCCACTGTTGGACCAGTCTTCGCTTCCCATCAGAGCCAGACTCTCCAAAAAGCTTTGCATTTCTAAGCCTAATTGTTTTATCAGAGCAAAGCTTGAACTACACTTTTAAAGTAGAGAAGACTAGGCAGAAGAGGGGTAAAACACATGGGTCTGCAGACCTCCCTCCCCACCATGCCTGGCGGTTGCAGTCTTGCAGGGTGTCCCAGCTCACACTGTGCCTTACTCCACCTGGGCAGCAAAAAGCCGCCCACATGCCTGCTGGGAACAAGCAGAATTAAACAAATACCATCTGCCACTGCCACCATCAGACCAGAGCACCGAGAAAATAAGCACTGCACTGCAAACACTGATAGAGCCGGTGAAACTTCAGGAGGGTTGGCAAGACGATGCTGTGTTCATGAGCTCTAACCTTGTTACGGATATGCCAGACAGTTGAAAAGCTTTTGTTGGGGCAGGAGAGCTGCAGTTCCCCAAAAATAAGTCTTTCCAGACATGCAGATTTTCTGTATTTTAACTTTTGGAGCTGTAATTCCCAGTGAAGATCATTGGCTTTAGGCAATGGCATTTTTACGGAGAAAATCTGAATGAAGCTGACTTAGTCAAGACTGTGAATGAGCTGGGGGCCAAAACACCTTATTTAGCACATTACAGAAATTAGTAAAATTGTACACTTCCACAGAGGAGTGGAAAGGTTAAAATGGTAACCTCAGCTGTCATTTCCTAACTTCCAAGTATTTGGAGAAACTGCAACCTTTGTCTTGTTAGTAGGTAGTGGGACCTTCACAGCTGTTCCTAAGCACACTTCTCCGCACAGCCCCCTGCATGGCCATGGGTCTCCTTGGAGGAGCTGGGAAGTACAAAATGTTCATTCCTCTCCCAGCAAGGCCACACACAGGGCATCTAGTGACAGACATCATCACCTCTGCCCCTCTGGCAGCTGCTGCCATGGCCATGAACCACATTGGGTAGAGCACTTTTTTTAGCTTTCAGCCCCCCATTATGGGGGCTGCTCCCACTCATTCCCATGGACTTTTTTGCCCAGCTGAGAAGAGAAGATGTGGTATTTGGCCTGCCGTGCACTCACCTCTGTTGATTTTGAATCAAAGCATTTAGCAGGACTACCCTCCAGCTCAACAGGACTTTGCAGGTTTCCATTTTCAACACAAACACAAGCAGACCCAAGTGCAAAAACATTGTTCCCCATGCCTGCCTCTTTCTAGCTGCCAAAGTCAGAGGGGAAGGCAAGATCCGGTGTGGCAAGCAGCTTCTTTTCATCATCTGATACTGCGTTTCCTAAGGCTTCAGCAGTGCTGTTACACATCAGTAGCAGATCTGTTAAGCTGGGGTTACAGGAAGGTGGTTGTTTTTAGGGTACAAGGGCCCTTCTGCTTTCCAGCCAAATAGCTACAACTAACAAAAACATTGCTGGTAAACCATGTGTTAGCAACATATTCCTGATATAATCCAATCAGATTTATTGTTGCCAGTATGAATATTTCAGCAAGGCACAATATAACTTTTTCAAAAGACCACACCTAATTAGCTGCATTTAAAGTGATGTTCATTAGCCCTTTTTCCACAGCAGAAACTGAACAAACATGCATGCCAAGCAAGCAGAATTGAGAATTTTTTCCTTTATTGTCTTTTGCATCCCAGAGGCTGAATTTTGCTTTTTGTCATGAATTAGTTGATTTTTTCGCAGGCTGTAGCAATTCTTTTTCACTTCACACCTTCCTCAAAAGCTCTCCATGCAGAAGCTCTCTGCCATTTCCTCAGGGAGCTCTTCCCAATATCCACATGCAAATGCTGAGATCACAAACCCTGTATGCAACCCATATACTCCAATAAAGAGAACACAGAAGAAAAGCATCACCTGCATCCTACCTCTCAGTACCTGTCCTGCTACATCAGGGTTAGCCCCTTGTAGGAAGGGACTATTTTGTTAATTGACCTGCTTGTAATCTGCAGGCATAATCCTTTTCTTGCTAGGGAGCTGTATCTCTCCCAAGCGCAGCCTCTCTCCAGCAAATCCTATGCTACATCTTGGTAGGAAATGCTACATCTGGGTGCTTTTGTCACTTCACAAGAAGCACCAGCTTACAGACATGATTTATTTAGTCCCAGATAACAAACAGACACCCCACTGCTAACATCTCTAACAACATGTTCACCCTCCAGTAAGTTACTAGGAAAACACTTGTAGATCATTACTTCTGTCTAAATCTCGTTTGGTAGCTCCATCGCGCTCTCTCTCCTAAAAAATCCCTGTGGCTCTTTAAAATGCTAATTAATCTGTAAATGGCATTTTTTAACATCAAACCACCATTTATTCTTTCTTCTTATTCTCCTGTAAATAGGAGAAAGCTATGCTCCCAACAGGTAAATGGAAAAGACCTCCTAAGCATGGCACCTAACAGGCCTACATGTCTCTCTCCCATCCCTTCTCCATGCTGTATTTTGTACCAAGATGCTGGCACATGACCCGGACACTCAGCTCCTGGGCTAAGCAGCCCAATGGCCAGGCAGGCCCTGTCCTTGGCTGAGGGAATAGCAAGAGCCCTCATGGTAGAGTCGATGGAGGTCCCACTGGACGCAAGCATAGCAATGTAGTTGCTGTTATTCAGATGTAATGCAGATGTCTGTAACCATTTGGGATGCTGATTGCTGTGACTCAGTGCAAGGTCCTCAGCCAACTGATAGCATCATAGCACAATGAGAATAATAATTTCTGATTGCTACAAGGTACTGCAACAAAAGCTGTCTCAGGGCTCCTGTTCCATTTTGGCATCTGCTCCATGCAGCATTACTCATCATCTACAGAGACCTCTTAGTCTATTAAGTGAGGAAGTTGAAGACTTAGTCTTTTCTAATCACTGTACCACCAGTGCAGCTTGAGGAATGAATACTCAGCCCAGCTTGCCTGTCCCCACCCAGCCTGTTCTCTGCTCCTCATGCTGAATGCATTAACTCTGCCAGAAAATATTTGCGTGCATCAAATTTGGTGGGGACTGGAATCCAAGCCCCTAAAAGACAAAGCCAAAGACACATTAAACAATAGACACAACTGAGTGTTCTGCAGCTTGGAGGCATGTAGCATTCTCTCATTAAAATTTAAACATCAAATAAATTAATTATATATGGCAACAATAGGAACTAAACCTGGGCTGTGTTTTTAAGGCATCCTAATTGAAACCAGACCTGGGTTTGCACTTCCTTTGTGGTCCAGGTGGATGCTCATTGTCCTATGAACATAACAAGGGTGCTACAAAGGCTTTTTCCCAGCCCTGCAGCCCCTGTTCAAGATCACAGCAGCTTGCTCAGTTTGAGAGCTTTCTTCCTCTTGTTATACAATGCAGGGAGAGGAAGCAGGGGTTGTTATTGCTGCAGTGAGCTTGGGCTTTTGATAATATTAAACTGTTTAGGTTGGATGTGAAACCTGACTTTGTCGAGAAACATATGGTGCTTAAATGATGTTGCTGCCTTGCAAGCCTGCAGGGTGGAAAACAGGCCCAGATTCCACAATATCTGTAAATTACCAAAGCTGTGAATTTAATGAAGAAGGAAGAAATATTAAGGAAGTTCTGTCTTTGGTGGCAAAGGTATAACTGAGCATGAGAATGCCCAAGGAGGAGAGAAGAGTCTACTGCAATAAATTACAGAACATTCTTAGGTGTGGTTTTAACTAGGAGCATTAAGAAAGAAGGATACTTTGAGGAGCTCGGAGCCCACAAGCCTTAAGCTGAGACACTCACCTCTCTCAGGCTAGAGGGGATAAATCTTCTCTGATAATTATAATGATCATCATAATTTTGAAAATCTTATTTGGCAGTGATAGTGATCAATAGTGATCACCTGCAATATTTGAAAGCTTCTCTTTATAATAACACAGCATTTGCTGCATCAGGGTTCAGTCCTTAGTAGGTGACACTCCATCCGGAGAGCACACTGCACCAGAGGGATCTCAGTCGGGATCTGTGGGACCAGTACACAAACAAGATGATCTCTCAAAAGTGCCTACTGTTTTCTGCCTCTTCAGCAGTGCTGTATGTAGTTGGTGAAGTGCTCCAGCATCCTTCAGGATGAAAAGTGTCATTTAAGTGTAAAATAATGCAGTTAAATCTGAGAGGAATAGCACTCATAGCCTGGAAGCATTCTCCACAATGGCAGGAATCATCAGTCCAGACTTCCTGAGAGGCAATGAGAACCATGGGAGTGATTTTCCCCAATATGCCCAAGATCATATATTAGTTTTCTGCTGTATCAAGGACTTATATTTAAAAAAATTTAAAATCAAACCAAAACAACGAACCAAAAAACAAAGGGTTTTCTTTAAAAGGTTCTTTAAAAATTCTCTTTTAATCTATTCTATTCACCTCAGGAAAGGCAGAATTACTGGAAGACATTCCTTTGATATAAGGAGGTCTCTACAACAGAACCAGGGCTGGCAGCTGAATTCCTTGCCTTCCACACTTGTATCATGGGGAAAGCTCTCAGAGGGCTGTTACCCAAGGACAGGGATGCCTTCTTAGGGCCCATGCCTTCCAAGAGGTGGCACAAAAATCAAGACTATTCAGATAGACTTATTAGCATCTACATCCAGCCTGACAATACAGCTGCTGAAGGCAATGGCTCAAGCAGAATCCACCAGCTCCTGCCAAGCCACCTCATTCATTGGCCATTGCTGTAGCAAGTCACACGATATAACCCCATAGAAAAGGTCCACCTAAATCCAGCCCAGGTATTCTGTTCTGTCAGACAAGAGTTTCAGTTCTCCAAAGGTTAAAAATTATCTCCTAATGGTCAGCCTAAATTACTGGTTGTCTATTTGTGTCTGCTTGTTACTTATGTCCAATAGTTTTAATATTTGCCCCTCATGCTGGTGTTCAAGCCTGAATACACTTGTGGAGTGAGTACATGTCTCCCCAGCCCCTCTTTGGCAACATTAAACTACCTTATGGCCTTCTCTGACATGGTGTAAACAGGTCCCAAGAACCCCAAGTGATGGACATCCCATAGCCTCCCTGCTGTTCTACCACACCATTTTGCGATCCTTACATTAAAAGTTGTGACTAACATTTAGTTTAGATCTCCATTGCTGCAGGTTAGGCCTAGTTTGTTTCCTTCCTTTTTAAAGCAGCTTTTCATACTTGAAGACCGTCTGGACACTTCAGTCTTCTCTGGATCACACGTTCCCCAGCTGGCTTGCTTCATTGCTTTCTGCATTGGCCCAGGTGCAACTCTGCCATTTGAACTAGCAAGAGACAAGTTACTGTGGACCAGGTAGACACCCTTGCCCTTCATTAACACTGCCATCCCTTTCCTTTCCCCAGTTTTGTTTCCCACCATATACGCTGAACTCTACTCCAAGCCAAGCAAACCCAGCTCTTCTCATTGTTCTCTGCTCTTTATGATTCCTGGAGCTCCAGCCACCTGTTTTTCATACCAGACTTCCTAATATTTCAGGACTGTATTAACTATACATACCCACAGGCATCTCTTTTCCCCTTGTGTATCCTAACTAGGGAGCTGGTCCCTTACAGTGGGAACTCCCATGACTCTGCACCCATGCTGTCCCATCCCAGCACTCTCCCTTCCCTCTCCAAAAACACCCATTTCTTCCCAGAAGATACTCCAGAACTCTGTGTCAGGGACATTTCTCCAGCTCATGCTGTCCAAGGTGTCACAAGCTCACTGACAACTAATTAGAGCTCATTTCAAGGCCAACTCTTGAGCGACTTCTACCACCACCCCCCCAAAAAAATTCTGCTTTTAGCAAAATCCACTAGTTCTCTCTTTTAGACATTTTTATATCCGCTCACCTCCAGTTGCGGTATTATTGCGTCAGCTCACTAGTCATTTTTCACAGGGCACTATATCAATTACTTCACTGAATCCAGCTAGGAAATGCCATAGATCTAATCTATGACTAGAAAAATCCATTATTTTATCAAAGATATCAGATTCGTACAGCACAATCTGCCTTTGCTAGACCCAGGCTGCATTGTCTCCAAGTTCCTATTTACCTCCACGCTTCATTTTTCTCCCTGAAGGTTCATTTATATCCATATAATTGGGGGCAGACTGATGGGCTCCAACCCTTCCTTCTCCCCTTCTTACATACAGACCAGTCTTTCCTATTACCTTCAGTCATCGCCTACTTCCCCCAGTTTGATACACGCAAGAGCCACCAGCTACTGCATGCGCAATACAGTATTTCCCATGCTCTGGTCTGGAGATTTTCTACCTTGTTTCTGTCTCCTCACCACCAGCCTGAGTGCACTCCAGTCTGAAATTGGCTTCTCTCATGAATGTGGTAATTTCTGCACCCACAGCCTCATTATCACTCTCCCACCTGGTTTTTCCTTAATGTTCACTTTACTGCCTTACTTACAATGGGGGCAAGTGATTTATTTGCTTTCAGGCCACATTTAAGGTTATCTTTAATATCAGCCTCAATCTCATTACACAGAAAACTTCACTCCCTTCCATTTAAAATATGGCTATTGAACAGAACTATATTTGTTTAAATTTTCTCCATGAAAGTATGCTATCACCTTGCTAGCAATGACTGCTTATTCTTTCCAGACCATCAGCACATGTGCTGCTTTGCTGATGAGTCTTACCTCCAGGAAGAGGGCCAGGTAGTCTTTTCCTTGTAGACGTCTCCTGCAAAGGGATGTCAATGGAGAATGGTTTTAATTTCCAACTCTGTATCAAGAGCTTGAGTCAAACCACATCCACCCAGCCTTTGGGATACATTCCCTCCTTGTTGTAATCACAGAACCACTGATTTCTACTTCCAATTTTTACTTCCAAATCCAATTTATAACAAGAAAGCCCTGAGGAGCCCCAGGGTGAACAGCAGGTAATGAGGAGGAGTGAAAGACAAATAAAAGAGACGTGGCTCAAAATGACACTGTAGGGGAAGAGCTGGGGGATCCTTTGAGCAGCCAAAGGAGAGGTGGGCAGAGCCCATCTGTCCACATCCCAGGCACCACCCTTGTAAAAGGGAGCATTCCCAATATGTATGAGATCATTACAACAGGCAGCTAAGTCTTTCTGTAGTGCCTGTGCATGCCGTAAAGGGAAAAAAAGTGCTTCTGCTAGCACTGGAGAGGTTTGCCAAGGAAAGAAACAACTGCTAGCAGCCTCAACTCCTGAACATGTCAAAATGAGCATTCAAATCTTGTCAGAAAGACAAATTAATGTCCAGATGGGCTAAATCTGGTCCATCTGAATGAATGGCGCTGTTACTGATTGATACCAGTAGGAATATGGCCCACTGCCTGGTACTCAAGAACGCATGGGCATTCACAGTTTTTAGAAACCAAATGCCACAGGATGAATAATCTAGAAAGTCTCCTCCATTTTCAGAGTTGTTATATTTTTATTTCTAAATGTTTGATGAGGACACAGTTTGCATATTCTTCCCACTCCCATTAGCAGCAGATTATGGCATGGAAGCAGCAGGTTTTATCACATGTAGAGCTAACACTTTGCTTTGGCATCTGTAATGCTGCAGAGCAGTTATTTTCTCCTGAGCATTTTCAGTCTGTCTTCCAGGTCCTTTTAAAGTCAGATGGACAGAACTGTGTCTGACAGCATACGGAGCTTCAGATGGAGCTAACACTCACTCCCCCACAAAATCATTAGGCTTAAGCAAGAAAACAAGCAAGGCTGCTCCAAACAAAGCAGCTCTGACCTAACCCCCAGGAGTACCCATATGTGCTATCTGGGGTTCTGATCAGGTCAAGGAATTCTGCAGTGATTTTGGTTGTCATTTGAGATTTCACACAAAATAACAGTGTAAATGTACTTACATGACTTGCACTGCCTGCACCCCACAGTCACCTAAATGTCTCTGCCTTGCTGAGGTCAGTGGGAGGTAGTCATCTGCAAGCTTAAGGATCAGAGCTATCCAGTTATTTGGATGCTCACAGGAGACAGACCCACTTTGGGAAGCTGGACTTGGGTTCTCAAGTGACTTCCATGCTTAGTCTACCTTCTCCCCTTCATGTGAGCCAGTTCCCCCTGCATTATGCATCTGAACCCGTTCCTGCACATGGGAAATTATTTCTCTTGCAAAAGTCAAAATCAAAGCAGCAGCACTCCTGAAACCATTCAGGAAGAATTTAAGTGGGGACCTATAATCCTAACTTTGGTCAGTGTCATTGGAAATGACACTGCACGGCATGAAAGGCATCAGAGGAGAAGGCAAAGCTACATCTCTGGCTTCTGATGTCACCTATGTGCTGTGAAAAAGCGGATTAATTTCACACCAAAACCACAAAAGCCAAACCTCCATGCTTCATGCAGGAAAAATACTCCCAGCAGAGCCTCCTACCCATCATCTTCAGACCACCCCGCTTCCCTGCCAGCCAAAGCATCCCCGACAGTGACAGCCAGAAGAGTTTTTATCAGCCCCTTTCCCTGTTTCCCCATTGTTCCTAAAGACTTACAAATGCTGCGGAAATTCCCAGCATTTCAATCTGACCACAAACCTTCACTAAAGAGACTCTCTCACAGTTTATTATGAGTCCATTTTATGAAATGAATGTGATGGTAGTCTACTAACTAATATCTGGCAGGAATTAAATGAGTGATTTCTGATGCTGCTGCTTCCCTGGCTGGTCAGTTCTTTCATTCCTCTCTGCATCAATCAAAACTGAGTTACAGAAATTGCGGTTAGCATTTGATCAAAAGATGCACCAAGCTGAGATCTCAGTTTGGATGGCGATGGAAAGGCTACTTCTCCAGGAAGGAGAAGGTAGATGAGAGGGTAAATGAGTGACCCTCCAAAAATCTTTACTGTAAGTTTTACTCAGCTGAACATCTGGCAAATGTGGAAATTTTACTGGCAATTTCACATAATACAGCTTTTAAGCTAGCAGAACAAAAAGTAGATGGAAGGGAAGAGAGTTAAATAGCAGCTATTAAAAGAAAAATAATCTTGCCTTTCATACCTCTTTCATTTTTCCTACCTCTTTTTTTTCCCCTCTATTGTTTTGGCAGGTGAATTTCACACACTAAACCCATCCCTGGTGGTGCTGTACCAAACCAGCATTTATATGTCAGGAGAAGAGCAAGTTTCGACAGTAAAACCCCAGTTACAGGCCACAATGACATTACATATTTTTCTGTGTTGCTGCAATGTATTAGGTGAAGACTTGCTTAGAAAAGAGGATATAATCAGTGAAATGAGAGAGCCTAAATAAGTATTTACCCTATGGAAATCAGAATGACTTCTCTAAATAACACTTCTTGCATGCAGTGGAAAAGCATATTTTGTCTTCATGATAAAGCAGCATCAAAACAGTATCTTCGGAACCACTTTTATGCAAAACACCCACTGCAGCTTATTAGATGGGTACACTATTTTGATTTCACCTCGGCTCAAATTTTACTCTAAGGCCCTGGCCTTTTTGATATGTGACAATATTCAGATAAACATAGCTCTGCTTCTAATGGGTATCTGTTAGACTGATTAACCAAAAATAAGAGTGTGAATTAGGACTGAACTAAGTTCATTTCACATGGAAATAGCTTGCAAAGTGTTAGAGGACCTGGTCAGGGGATACAAGCAACAGTATGTGGATAAGGAAGAAGTCAAAGCACTAAGAATAAATTACAAATACGCCACTAGCTGCACAGTTGTGATGGTTATTCAACATCTCAGAAGTTGCTCCTCGCATAATTTCAAATAACAAATACATCCATAAAACATCTGATTGAGTTAGAGTTGGCTAAAAGTATACTGTACTTATTGGAAAGTCTAAGGTGAAATCTACACAAGGAGAAAAATACTGTACGGGGAAACATTGGAAGTTACATTAAAACAGTATTTCAGGTACAACACTTCTCCTTTATTAGCCTAGGATTGTTAGTGGGTATGTTTTTGTAGTACAATGATTATTTCATCAATAGGGGATCCATTTCCAAATCTCATCATGCACTGAAATTCTGATAGTTTCAACTTACAAACTCAGAAAAATCCAAATGAAGGGCTGGATCCTGCGTGGTGCTTTCTTTCCTCCAAGCCCACTGCTGGGTGAATTGTTTTCTTTACACTCCCTCTGCGCTCCTTTTCTTTGGGCCTCCACCACCATAAGGACAATATCACGTCTCTTGGCTTGCAGGATGCTATTTCTGGAAACACCATCTTGCAGAAGGCTGTGGCATGGAAGTTATGATTCATACATTTCATAGGAGCAGAAGTGTTAGTGAATTTGGGCAGGTGGCACCATGAGCGTGAGGTGGCATGACAGACGTCAGCAGCCAGGAAAGTATGCTCCAGAGGTGCAAGACATGAAGAGTTACAAGCCCCTGGGGAGTTATATCCACTTACATCAGACCTGGGAAACTGGGCATCATAAGCATGCTGACATTTAATGTTTTGCCTGCCATTTTTGCAGCTTATGTCACAAGAAACTGCTGTGTCCCCACTGTCTTCTGTGTCTGAAACTTCTCCCTTCTTGGCTTCTGTTTGCCTCTGAACTCTGCCTTCGCCACCTCGCTCACTTCCTACACCACCGCTCACGCAGGACCAAGACATTACACCATTTCCCCTGCAGCCTTCCCCTCTTCAGCCTTGGCCACCCCTCATGCTGCCCCTCATGCCTGGCACTTTCTCCTCTCCCTCTTGCCAACACGATCTCCTTCTTGAATTCAGCTCCTTCCTCAGCTCTATTGCTTTCTCTCCCTCCAGCTCCAATCATTTTTAACCAATTTAATGTAAAGATGCTTAACTAGCCAGTCACAGCACAACAGCAGCAAGAAATGCTTTGCAACACTGCATGGTCCAAGGCATTTCAGATCTGAAATATTTTCTTAAGTGATAAACTCCTCAGCAGCCCTTACCCAGCCCTTGCATTGCAAATTGTTGAGGTTTCTAATAAATCACAGCTTCCACTAAAGCCAGATCATGGCCCAGCCTCAGAAAGGTGTTGGACCAACTCCACGGCTGGTTTCCAAAGCATCCATCTTCACCTCACACTTTGTACTGCAAACAGGGTTTTCAAACCTCTTTTTCAAACTGCTGTAAAAGGACTCTCTTGTTCTGAGGAACAGTTGTAATAGGGAACCTTTCTTATATGGTGGGAAGAATGGATGTTCCTCTGTGGGCCAGGGGAGAGAAAATAGCATGACCGCACAAGGAAAGGGAGCCCAGAGGAATAGGAAGGGGAGCCTGACAGAAATAAAGTGGCACAAAGAGGGTTAATAAACCTACAAGAAAAACCTAGCACAGGAAGGAGAGCAGCAACACCCACAAAAATTTGTGAACACCTCTCTTAAAAAGAGGGACTGCCATTATGGACCACAGTGTCCCATACAAAATGAGGCAGCAGTGAAAGATGCTGAGTGCCGCTCAGTCCCTCCCTGCCACACCAGCAGCTTCATAGCCCATCCCGATGCGGAGCAATTGAGAGCCCCAGGGTTTTGAGGGCCAGGACAGCACCAGCCAGCTGGACCCCGTTTTCTGGTGACAATCCACAAATCCTTCCCCTTCGCACATATAAGCCCATTCATCTCGCCATTCTTCGCGATGCTGGCCGTCTCTCATATAAACACTGCGTAGTGTGTGTGGCGCACTGCAATACTTTAAGGACATTGGAATGCACTTTATCAGCACTTTTAAACACTGCAGCTTTATGAGGGGAGTCTGAAAATGTATTTACCATTCCAGACTGTGCACAGATGTGCTTTTAATATAACATCCTGATGTTTTTCTTCTCTTCTCATGACCCCTTGCTGTCCAGGCAAGGGTGCTCGCCCTTCCTCGTGCCACCAGATGCTCCAGGAATTCCCCCTGGAGCACCAGCCACCAGAGATTTCCCTGACTTGAAGCAGTTCCGTCATGTCTTCTGCTGATGCTCTTCTATGGGCGCTGTGAGGTTTGCTTTATGGGGAACCTCCTTAACCACCCATGCTTGCCACACGGCTGTTTCCTAATCGATGTTACCAGTATTTACATCTCTCCAGGGACTTTCCTCCTGTGTACAAATCATGTGTGCAGAGCCGTTGATTGCTCAGTGTGTGGCACAGCGGGTCATGCAGATTGCCACGGACAGACGGATGACCCGGGGCTTTCTGGGCTCCTCCTGGGAGGCTGGAAATAGAGGTGTTTGGGACTAAGGGGAAATGCCTTCCAGCTGAAGGAGCACAGATACTAGTCCTGTGGTGCTGAAGTCACCACGTGCTTCGAGGCAGAGCCTTCGGGGAGGCGCTCCTGATCTCAGGAGCACATTTGGCTCCAGCCTCAGCCCTGCAGTGGTGAAAGATGAACAATGAAAAATTCATCTTGGCTCTGCTCCTTGTAGCAGGCCAAGGGCAAGAAACCCTTCCCAACTGAAGGAAAAAAGGAAAAGAAAGAAAACATGAGAAAGCGGGAAGGAAGAAGGACCTGCAGAAACGGCTTCCCTCGGGAAAAGCAAGAACACTTAAACTCATTTTCTCTAATCTGAGCTGCTGCTTTTACAGCTCCATTTGACAGAAGTCATTTCCCAGCTATATCCTCCTACATCTGTGACATCTTTCTTTGATATTTACTATTTACGTAGAGCCTCTCAGGTATTACAGCAGGAGAGCTGCCAGGCTCAGCAAAGGCAGAAAAGCAAAGGCAAAACCCCCGATCCGTCTCTGGTGCCAGCTCTCAGTGGCTCACAGCGAGCGGCTCACAGAGATGCTGTTGTTACCAGCCAGGATCTTCGGCAACACACAGAAAGGCATCACCTCATCCAGAGGGTGGCATCTTATACTAGTCGTAACTGTGAGGTTACCGTCCCCATTTCTGGAGTAGAGCTCATGCACATCCCTGTGGGTGTTGCAGCTGGTGCCCCAAGAGGTCAGCACCAACTTGGGGGTGCAGCCATAGCTCAGTTGCTAATGGCTGGATGAGATCAACCACGGCCACTGTAGCTGATCACAAGCAACACAGCACAAGGCAACACACAAAACCCACAAGGTCAACAAACAACAAGAATTTAAAATAAGCTCAGCAGGGACTGGCTCAAAAAGAGCATGATTTTTTCCTGTGTGAACATCAACCTGAGACTCCGTACACTATTTAATCCCTGGAACTGCCCTGGAACTGGGGTCAGCTCCCATTTGTGTCAAGTGAAGATTTTCCATTTACTTTAATGGATCTGGAACAGGCCCAAGCAGAGCTGTATAATAAGCAATGGTTTTATTGAACAAGAGATATAGCCTCCTCCCTGATTCTCTCCTACTCCTCTGCACCAGCTGTAGGTCAGAATCTGCCACTCCTGCTTTTCAAGTTGAGTCTTCTTCCGAGGAGTTGGGTATTTGAAACCAATCAACCAACCAAAGTGGCATTTTCAGTGGAGAAAGAGATTTATCCAATTGCCAGCAGAACAGCTTCAGATGATGAGCTGGACTACGCCTGACTCAAACATCCACTCATGTTTTGAAGAATGCCATGTTGATTCTGTACCCCTCTTAGTTTCTAAACTGGGAGCTTCATACATCGTGGTTACATCTTCCTTTAAAAACATTTCTTATCTTGGAGCAGTAGAAGAGGCCCAGACAAATACACAAGTTGAAAAGACAACAGAAACATCTTGTGCCAAAGAAGGATAAATGTAAGCGAACCTGGCTCTAATAACCATGGAAACAAAACATGTGTCGTATGAAAATGATTCACACTGTTTTGAGGACTGTTCTGGAAGGCAATAACTTACTGCCTTGGAAGCAGCACAGCAAAACACCACAACCAGAAAGCCAGGAGAGATGGGTCACAGAAGGAGTACAACTTGCTGTTATTCCTCCTAGGAACCAACTCAGACTCCAGCTGCTGGGAGCCTGCGGTAGTGAAACCTCAGGGCATACCACTGAAGGCACCGTCATATTTGCAACTAACCTGTGTGCACGTAGGTGTGCTGCCAGTGGTGGGGCTAAACTCCTTCCCATAAAGCTTCATTCAGTCTCCCCCGATCACTAGAAACCACAGGCTGCGGGTTAAAACCTGGCAGGAAGGTCTGCATCACCCTTTGCATGCTGGGGAAGGGAGGAGGACAGTGCAGCCAGCCACCAGCCAGCACCTCTCCAGGTCTCAGCTGCAAGTTTCCCCCAGCTCACCATGCCAGCTTATCCCACAGGTAATCTTTTGCTTGACACAGCGTCAAAGCCTGCAAGCTTTGGCCAAAAGATAATATATAAAACAGTTATTGCAGCATGCCCAGGTCACTTTCTGCAAGGTTGTCACACAGCATTGGTCAGCCTGTTGCCCCCAGAGTCTGTTCCCCCTTACTTTGTGCATGTGTGGGACCTCCTCCACTCTCCCCACTTCTCACGCTAACTCCTTACCAAACAAACAAACAAAAACCACACGTACCTCCCCAGCACATTGTAAAATGCCTGAAACACAGTGATAGCATTTAATCCTCCTGGCAGCACATTACAGCAGCTTTCAAACTCCAAACAAGCTGTACACCGTCACAGCCTTACTTGTGAAATTATTTATCATGGGTTGGTTTATAGAGTCTTTTATAAGCTTCATATTGACTAATAATGGCCTGGAGGTCTTACGTCCTCTGCCTTGACGGATTCCATGTTTACAAGGCTGGGAGCTTGACTCCTGGAAGAGATTTGCAGTCTGGAGCCATGCTGTCTGCCTGACCATATGCAATGAGTATCATGTATGCACTAACTGTTGTGCTGGGCGAACACTGTGCCTCAAACGCAGGGCTAGGCTGGATGATGGGTGCCTGTGCCCCACGAGAAGCAGGGTCACACATGGCTCGTCCCCTCACATCCCATTGGAAGTCAAGTATTTTTCAGCAGGCATAAATCAGAAACGTTCACATGTGACAGTGGCCCCAAATTAAGAGGAGGCTGGTGAGGCTTTTTGGAGCAGTGTTTTCTTGGCTGTGGTATGTCAGCTCTGGGTAACAGCTACCCCTTTGGAAATTATTGAAGACTTTAGGAGTTTTCCATCTGCTATCCACCTCAGATTCCTATGTCAGGTGGGATCCCATCCCAGGGAGCACCTCTTCTCCCCATTATCCATGGGAGCCTATGGGTGCAAGATCTGCCCTTCAAATTCCCTGGGAGGTGCAGATAAAGCCAGGCCTAAGAAAACGCACAGTTTGTTTATTATAGCAGTCAGTTCTCAACAGATATTAACAGATGGAAGCAGTGAAGAATAAAAATGTTGTCGTTGGGTAACAAGCTGGTAGCTTTTCACTTGATGACCTAAAATATAGGTATGTTTATGACATTAGAGTCAATACACTGGGATTTGGGGCTTATAAAATAATACTCAGTTACAAATTACAGACTAGCTGTAAGATTAAAAGTCCAGAGATGCAGGTAATAGCTTCATTAGGGGGCTTCTGAGTGCATGTGTTTGTATAAGCTTATATATAAATATAAAACAAACACACTGTGGAAAGTGAGAAAGCTTTTCTACAATTTCATTTTTTATTGACCGTAACAGGGAAGAGCCATAAGGGAAAAGGTAAAAGCTTTTGTTTTGGAAAATGACTGCCGGCTTTGGAGAGATGTAACTGGCAGGCATCAGTTAAGTGCTAAGTGTATTAAGGGAACCTCTTGTTTCCAGCTAAATCATCAAAATAAAAAATAAATAAAAGCAGCAAAGAGGCATCCACAAGAGTGCTTTTTTTTTCTCTCTCTCTCCTTTTTTTTTTTTTTTTATGGCGAGCTTTCTCTAGGCAGCAGTGAGAAGAGACTAAATTCTTCCTCTCAATTCAGCGTCAAGCAAAATCTGCAGTGGGGAATGGCCAGCCACAAACACCCACCGCAGTTACTACGTGAACACAGGGATTTCTTTTCTTGCTCTGAGGGGAAGGAAGGAGGCAGCGTCCAGGGCTCCTGGTCTTGATCCAAGGAGTTGCAAGCAGCCGTCCAGCACTGCATTAAACAGCAAGAGGCAAACGGATGCAAACACAGGCGTGTCGTGGCACAAGCACGGGCAACTGAGCTCAGCCATGGCTCGAGAACCAGCAAAGTTTGCTGATCTGTACAAAGTCTGCAGTGTCAGCTTTGGTAGCCCAGAACATCTGTTTTAGCCTCAAAAGGGAGGGAGCAGTCACGGGTCTGTTTCTGGTGTCTGCTCTGCACGAGCTCCACAACACAGGGAAAAACCACAACACGGCCACGTCTTGTGGTCACATCCGTGAGTTTTATGGCCCTTTCATACTGCCAGAGCAACCAAAGGAGGTGGGTGTATGAGTACACCTTCCCCAGGTGGCTGGGCTGATGCCAAGCACAGAGCAAAAGGAGTTTGTTTGGGTTACCTGCCTACGTGAGACACCGTCCTCATTTTTGCTACCTGCCCAATACCAGTTGCCAAACAAACTCACTGACGCTCATGAGATTTTTCAGTCCCACCCCCCCACTCTCTGCTTTTGTTACCAGCAATAGCATTTCGTATTAGCCACAGAAACCAGATGGCCCCAACATGAAGCCAGAGCACAGCAACCTCTGTTCTTTCCATTTTCAAAACTTTCCCTTGAATCCATTACTCACACAGGTCATTCTCTTGCAAGGTTAAATGAAAACCGCAGCACGTTCCATACCTGCCAGATAAAATTAGAGCTTTCGTTGCACAGCATTCAGACACCCTTTCCTTTCTCCACAGGAAGTCAGGAAATTATCACCTACCTGTTGAAGCATGACAGCAGAGACGATTTGGAAGAAATATTTAGGAGTGGGAGAGCAAGATATGTTTATTGGAAGCTCATTCCAATGGGAAAAACTAAGATGGTTTAAGCTGCTGAGTAAAAAGCGCTGATTTAACAGTATAGCCAGCAGGTGAGACAATGACATTTTCTAGTAGACTGGAAAATGCTTAAAGCCAACATCATTCAGCACACAAGAGAAGATTCAGTCCAGGAGATTTAGGGACTTTTGAAATACTAGTTGGCTTAAATATCTTCTCTCTTGTTTGATAGCCAGAAAGCATTGAAGACAACTTTTATAAAGCTGGAAGATCAGGGGGATGCAAAAGGCATTCAGCTAGGTGAGAGAGCGCTTCATTTTGTAAGCTTTCTGAGTGCACAGAAGGCTTCTCTAACTGCAAAGCTCTGCCACTGGTCTCCTTCAAACTCAATATCTAATACTATGTCTTTCTTCTAATACCAAGTAGTGCTCAGCCCACTTTCTGTTACCACAGACAGCCTTCCTCTAAGTCACAAGCTCTACAAATGTCAGTCCCATGCTCTCGTTTTGGAACTGCTGGCCAAGTGCTTAAGGGCAGTGTCCTGGCACTCCCCACCATAGGCAGAGGAAGTACCTAGGACTCAAGTGTCCTTGTCATGCATATTTACATGAAAGTCAGTCCTGAAATAAAATCCCTGTAATATACTAGTCCTCCCTTCTGCTTTGTGGGCAGCTCAACTCTCTCCTTTGACTGCAGATCTCAGGAGAGATACTTCTGGCTGCCTTCCCTTTGCTCACCTCTTCAGTGTGGACTTTAAATGCTAAAGTTATTTTCTTCCAAAGTGCACAATTTCATGGAGGAACACAGGAGGTCTGAGAAGCTGAAACAGGTCATCTACTACTTATCAGCAAAAATGAGAAAGGAAAATGGAGGTGATGCTCCCAGAGTTCCCAGAGCTGGAGTTTGCTAGAGGCGTTGCAAACTCTGACATCCGTACATCAGTGGTACTCTGGCAACACAGCACAAAGAGTTTTGTATGTTTGCACATAGGGCATGTAATAAGGAGTCACATGAAGAATTTAATCAGAATCCTTAAACTAATGGCTGGAAATAGCTAAGTGTAAGATGATCAAGATAAAGTGATATGTTATTTGTATTTCTGCAGGACCTGCAGAGACTGTTCTGTTCCTTCTCTTGATAGACAGCCTTTGTTGGCTGGAATTCGTGCAGCAGTGCAAGGTATAAAACAGTCATTAGCTTGGACAGGCAAGGGAGAGGAGCAGAAGCAAATCACCAGCCACCATGCATGGAGCAAGCCCACCAAAGCAGGATGCCACTGTTGCTTCTGAACAGGCTGCATTTGCAAAGGGGAATCTAAGAGCTGAAGCTCAGGTCAATGCAGTGTTGTGATTTAGCCCCAGCCAGCAACTAAGCCCCACACAGCCACTCACTCCCTCCCCCACCGGCGGGATGGGCAAGAGAATCAGAAGGGTGAAAACTCGTGGGTTGAGATAAGAACAGTTTAATAATTAAAATAAAACAATAATAACAACAGCAACAATAATAATATAATGAAAAGGAAAAATAACGAGAGAGAGAGAGGTGAAACGCCGGGGGCGGGGGGGAACACAACGAAACCAAACGAAACCGAACGAAACGAAACGAAACCAAACCAAACCAAACCAAACCAAACCACAGGTGCTGTAACTGCTCACTACCCACCAACCAACACCACCAGTCCCCAAGCCCGATCGCTCCCCACCCCAGTTAATATACTGGGCATGACATCATATGATATGGAATAGCCCATTGGCCAGTTTGGTTCAGCTGACTTGGCTGTGGCCCCTCCCGTCCCAGCTTCTTGTGCACATGGCAGAGCATGGGAGGCCGGAGCAGTCCCAGACTAGTGTAGGCACTACTTGGCGGCACCTAGCCGCTACTTAACAACAACTAAAACATCAATGTGCCATCAGCACTATACCAGCTACCGAAAATTAACTCTATCCCAGCCAAAGCCAGCACATGTAGCCACAAGGCTCCTGTTCAAATATTTAGGGCATGACCAGAGTATGTTGGGTTTTTTGTCTCATATTGGCTGTCCAGAGCCTGGAAACATACCTGGAAGGCAATAAGAACTAAGCCTTAGAGTCCGTCTTTTTGCCAGCTTTCCAGGAAACGTTTACTTCTGATTTCACAGTTCCCAGCTCAGGCTGT
The DNA here is from genome assembly GCA_031468815.1 of Morus bassanus. Lineage (NCBI taxonomy): Eukaryota > Metazoa > Chordata > Aves > Suliformes > Sulidae > Morus > Morus bassanus. Next base: position 6,582,406 of record CM062572.1, on the reverse strand, counting down.
CATCAGCATACAGCTCACTATAAAATGAGGATAAGAGGTTCTTATGCTATTATCAAAATATTTTGGGGAATGAGGGGAATGGAAGACAGGTCTGCCGGTAGATGCAGACACTTCAACAGCTGAATAATCTTCTTAAAGAGCCTGACTGCATCCCAGTCTCCTATTTTCCCATCTGTGATGGGAGAAGAATTTGCTCTCTGAGCTCTGCTGCACCCATCCAAGGGCTTCGCAGAGGGGAGGGAAAGGCAGCACTGGGGTCAGTGGCTGCAGCCTGATCCTTCTCCCAATTACACCAACGCTGTGAAAGCTGGGGTGAACATGTCCTTTACCAAGGAGGCTACAGGACACATGGGAACAAATTCCCGCTGTCCTGTCCCAGCTGGCATGTACAAAACTCTTGATACATAAGTGAAATTCAGAGGTTTGATATTTCCTTTTATCTCAGAAAGAGGGAGAATTGCTTCCCCTGCAAGCCTTCAGCCACCACTTTCATCTTCATATATCTACAGGGACACATTTAAAGTCAAGTCTATCCTCCAAGGTCACACTGATGCATATTGAGAAGACCTGCCCTGACACCAGAGTGTGCACAGCAAGGGCTCTCATCTGTGTTTCCCTGGCACATACACTGTCAGGTGCACTGATTAGCACCAGGGTAAGGGACACTGGGACAACTGTGAAGTAACAACTATGGGTTTTCACCCTAGCAACTTAGGCTTCCATCCCAGACCATACAGACCACAAGGTGTGGAGGAGCAAAAATCTGCCATGGTCACTCTTTCATCCTGTCAGTTGTAGGTAAGGCAACTGTGTGAGCTGAGACCATGTTTCTTTAGCTGCAAAATGGAGATGGTAATGTCTCTAAGCATTTTAGTCAGAACAGAGGTACCATCCATTTCCTACAGTCCTACCTTGCAGCTGGTTCACAGACTGGCTCGCAACCCTACAGTCAGGCTGTTCTTTGACTACTAGCTCCCAACAGCACTTCTGGAATCCTCATTTGTGAGACAGGAAGGCATCTCATTTCTTGCTGCACAACCTGCTGCAAGCTGGGATTTATCCAGAGTTCATTTACACCACCACCACAGCCCAGGGCATGTCAAGCCCTGGCCCTGAAGTGAGATGAGCAGAGGGGCTGTGGTGAGCCTTGCCATGGTCAAATTGCCGGTCCCCAAGCCGGCTAGGGAAGAGCCAGGTGAGACAAACCCTGCCCAGACCACAAACGGCAGGACTTGACCCTGGGACACACCAAAATGAGAAATACCATGAGGCTGATTTTGCTTCCAGGAGCAAAAGTCTCCTTGGACCACCTCTTTATTTTCCATCTCACTCCTTCAATACTTGCAAATCTAACTGTCAATGTTGTTTGTTGAAACACTAGAATTATTTTATGAGCAATACATCTCTGTAACATGGCAAACTTTAAATAATTCTGCATATTGACTGGTAGTATAGTGTGTATGCATAAAAATAACGAAAGCTCATGCCTTATAAAGTGCATTTCCCACCAAAGATTTAGTGAACGATGCTTCAGAGAAATGGGTTAATGTAAAATTAATCAAGCTTACTGGAGTAGACGCACTTGTGAAAATTTATAGTTCTTTTGATTATGTCGGCAATGTCCAGACAAATGTTGGGGTAGGATAATACATTAAATTAATTGCAAGTAAATACTCATTTTTCATTTGTTTCATAAATTGATAGACAGACACATGCTTTAAATATTGAGACATAGACATGTACTCTAAATATTGACAAATTAAACTTATATCTAATTTTGTTGTCATTATTATTTATAAGTTTATGCCATCCAGTGCCTTGAGCATGGGCACAGGCAGAAGCCCTGGTACCATGGTCTTGGGATGCCTCAGCACAGAGGAGGAAGCAAACACCAGCTAAACACAGAAATGGATTTCAGGCACAGTTTCATTGTGGAGATTAAGAGCTAAGAGCAAATCAAGGGGCTGCTGGGTGAGTCGTTACCATGCAACAGCAGTTCACATGCTCCTGGTCCCCCACCGATAAAAGAGAAGTGAGGCGAATTACTCTTCTGTCACAAGCTAAAGATATCACACTGAGACTTACTGGAGTTCACCCTCCTGAGAAGGAAAAGAGGGCTTTTTAGTAGTCTCTCCTATAATAAGTAATCAGGTAAAGCAACAAACCTGAAACAGCAGCTAGAATTCAGATGTAATTCTGATTAAAAAAAAAAAAAAAAAGAGGTTTCAAAGAATGAAGGCAATTAACTGTTTGACGGAACCAGTAAGAAAAGATGTGAATCTCTTGGGTGTCTTCAAGTGAAGAGAAGATTTTTTTTCTGTAGGTGGGCAATGGCCAAACACTGGTTTCCAACATGAGCCCAGTGACTAGTGGGTAACTTCAACAGTCCTCTCCAGGACGATATTTAAACAAGAGGATGCCTCTGTCTCTTACACAAAATAAAGAGGTGACACCTTTCCTGGAAGTCTCTGTAGCCATTTTGTGCCCGGACCAGCTGGTGGAAGCACAGGAATGACAGAATAATTGAGGTTGGAGGGGACTTCTGGAGGTGTCTGTTCCAAGTTCTGGCTCAGGACTTCGAGCAGGTTGCTCAGGATGTATTTCTAGTTAAGTTTTTAATATCTTCAAGGACTGAAATTCATGCCTGTTTCGATGTTTGATCACCCTCATGGTGAAAAAGTTTTCTCTAATACCAAGTCAGAATTTTCCTCATTGAAACTAGTGTCCAGAGGAAGCAACCTGGAAGCTTGGGTTAAGCATCACTATCACTGGAGATCACCTCAGCAGTGAGGAGCATCAACATAGCCCCAGTTGGGTTTGCGCTCCAGTGCAGGGTGTGAGAAGGGTCTTGCAGGACCATGCCAGCATCCCTCCTGCTTCTCCCCCAGGGCTTCTCAGCCCTTTCTGCTGATCATAGCAAGCTGTTGTGTGGTCTGTGCAGGGAGGTTGCAGTCTGCCAACACTTTGCTCTTTTCAGCTGGTTTAATTATTCTCTCATAATAACTCTTCCCCTTTTTCTATGAAGAACAGATGATCAACACGGATTGCATAGCATTTCAAAAGCTGCTGTGTATATCGAGGGAGTGCTTTCCAGCCACCTTCCCCCACTTCCCCCCAGATCCGCGGGGGCTGAGCTCGCGCGACTGACTCCAGAGTCCTAACTTCAACAATGACAGCGTTGCCAATACCGATATTAAACTAAATGCTTTCCATGTTGGGGCACAAGTAACAATAGTCAATATTTTGGTGAGGCTGAATTACAGGCAGCAGTTGCAACAGCTGCCTTCAGTTTTGGCTCTAACACCCTGCTCCCCAGTGAGGTACAACACACCATTTGATGAATTCCACACTCTGTTCTTCAGTTACAGTTTATTAAAAGATGGATTAAAACATTGGCACAACAGTGGCCACAGGAATATTTTTCCAGCAACATCATCCCAGAAGGCTTTGGAGACACAGAATTGTGTCTAAATTGGGACACCATTCATACATGGTTTGAACTGGTGTTCATAAAGCCAATGCTCACTCTGAAAGGAATATTTTGTTACCAAAAAAAAATAAATCTATGTCCTCTGTGGGCTCAATATTGACATACATCACTACAGATATGGTAAAGTCTGAGAAGCACCTTTGGAGCTTTGAAATGAAAGTATAGAGATCAGCAAGACTTGGAAAAACATTGATTGCAAACAGCTGGTAGACATCACATGTGAGCAGCAAGATCTGCACTGAGTTCAACAAGTTACTCTTCCCACTGCACTGCCTCGATGCAGAATTTAATGCAGGTTGTGCAGGAGTTGAGTGGCCCTTCCAGGAGACAGTTTACCTGTCCCACATGTATGACCCCCGAGGTTATGGCTTTTACAGAAAAAGTGAGACTCTGTGACTATGATCCAGGCTTTAACATCATGGAAAAATCATCATGAGTAATTGAGTTAGTTCCACGCAATGCTATGACAAGTTATAATTCAGGAGGAGACAGGGAAATGGTGGGAGCTGAAGTCAACACAAGCCAAGAGGCAGTAACAAACCCCCGTTTGAGCTGAAATTCTCCTTGTTCACCCCCCCCACTTTTCCTGCTGAGCGAGCAAAATTTTTCAGGAGATCCTAGCCAAACCATTTGGTGCGAATGAAGACACAGGGCAGAGACTGAGCCTTCAGAGCCGTGGATTTGATCTCTGCTGCACTGGGGAAGCCCAAGTTCAGCTGTCTACTTGTGTGCCAAGCCAATAATCTGGCCACTTTCAAAGAGGTGAGGGTACTCACCAGTCCCACTCAGCCCAACATTTCCCTGCAGCTGAGAAGTTCCATCCTTTGGAGCACTCCAACAGAGGGATGGGAGACACATTCCTGCATGCAGCACTAGCTATCGTGGGCATCAACTCTTTCCTTTTATAAGGGAGCCATGAACCGTTCAGCCAGGGTCAGAGATTGAAGGGTTAAACATTAACCCAAGTATATGCCAGATTTCAAACTAACTAGCCAGTGTGAAAAGGAACTTGAGCTCCTACATGCATTTAAAATGTTTCCCGTGCAGCTTATCCACTGATGCTGCCAGAGGACTGCAGAGAAACGCTGCAATGTGCCGGCCGTTGTGCTGTGGCCAGACCTCCTGGAGAACATTTGCCATTTCTTTTTTCCTTGGTACAACTCCCAGTTTCACCCTGAGAAAAAGGACCTAAAAAGAACATTTTGTGGAATTACACTGAGACATGTCAAAGCTGTGGGGCTGCAGCTTGTTGGCAGGCAGCAGGTATGTGCTGTGGTCGGCCACAGAAGCCATGGGCGCTAATGAGGTGATCGTGGCAAAGCACTGTTCATGCTGCAATGATGGCCAGGGGAACAGCACCCCTGGCAGACTTGTTTCAGATGTTCCTTTTCAGGACTCGCTACTTTATCCACGAACCCCCCTGGGAGAGCCTTCACCAACCCATCCCCTCCACTGTGAAGCACTGAGTTAAGTCATCACCCTGGCACCTCTTGCCCTCCCCACTTGTACTTTCCATTTTCATCACTAATATATACAGACATGTGCTAATACCCTGTCCTTTGGGGAGCTGGTCTGGATTTTCCAAAGCCTGACTTCACAACAGAGCATGTCAGAAACCACTGGCAGATGTGTGGAGGAGTGGGAGGGAAGAAGAAACTATTTTGCATTTCATTTGCCTTTGTCCTTTTGCATTTGCTGTAAGGGCATGCAAGCTATGTTCAGTCCCATTGAGATATTCCTTCTTAAAGTGAGAGTAAAAATATTTTATTTATTTTTAACTGTACTTGGTTCCACGTAGGCTCCCAATCTACCATAGCAGCCCAGCTCCTGCATTTCTTTGAAAATTAGCTTGCACGCAAGGGATCTTTATTCTGAAGCTGTGTGTGTTGTCTCCCAAAGCTGGGTTGACAAAAGGATGCTATCTTCAGAAGTGAGTAAATATTTTCTCCCAATGGGTACCATGGGAGTCCTTTCTGCATTCCCTCCTCAAACTAGACAGATGTGCATACAGCTGCTTCAATAGCTCAGTACCAACCTTCACAAAGGCAGATTTCTGAGAGCTGCTGTTGAATGCTGAAGACAAGCCAGCTTGAATACAACCAAGAGATAAATGAAGGTAACAGCACAAACAACTTCCACAACACTGACATCATCCTAAACAAGCCAGCCTCGCATTGTATCCATCTCAGCTCTGCTAACCCTGCTCCTACCAACAGGCCAGTCCACCGGCAGGCTGAGTTTGCTGAAATCAAAGGAGGCTGCTGGAGCCCAAGCCCCTTCCCTGGGAGCAGTGCAAGGGCATAGACATCCCTCCCACCTGAAACAACTCCTGTTTCCTACAGATGCACCCAGCCCAAACCTCCAGATGTGTCAAGCAGAGCTCCATCATATGGACTTCCTGCAATGGGAACAAGAGCTTTTCATTACTGTATGAGGAAAGAAGTAATTTGCTTTGCTTGCAGCTTCAGCCAAATCGGGCCACACATGCAGAAGTTTAGGGTTTACATTAGTATAACTATACTGGCTTTTGCCAGACCGTAACAGATGTCCCCCATGTCTATGGCAGGTTGAGTTCAAGTTGAGCCCCAAAATAGCACAGATCTCTAGCAGTCAGAAGACAAAAGTTAATTCTTCCAGTCCATTTACCATATGTTCTATTTTGGTGTGTAGCATCTTGCAGTAGAGGGGGAAAAAAATCTTGTATGCTGACATAGGCATTCATTATAAATATTTCATGTCTGTCGGTCAACCCCCTTTCATCTCACCACTTAAGGGAGCCTTCCTCCACAGAGAGGACCAGAGTTTGATGTAAGTGTGGGACCTTCAGTGAGAAAAAACCTGTAAGTGTCGACACCTTAATGCAACCTCTTCTTGGAAATGGAGCGTTTGCTGTTTAAAGGTATAACTGCTGAGAACTACCGCAGGCTTTCCAAAGAGGGGGAAGCTCAAGAGCAGTTCCAACCCACAATACAGAAGGTAGTATTTTGTCCTGAGAGCAGACTACTGTTTCTGTTGCACTGTCTGCATGTCCCTGTATACAGCTGTATATAGTATTGGAGACCAGAGTGGTGTTTTCCAGAGGAGGATGTCCCGCCACAGTGTTCTATTGACCCTATCCAGCCACAGTGATATTTCTCTAGTTTAAAGGTTTTAGAGGTTCTTTCCTCCATTTTAGTTCCCCCTAGTTTATCCACACAGGAGACCTGATCTCTGCAGGAATTTGATTTCATTTCATAAAGCACGTTGGGGCATCCCAGCCCTTCAAAAGCCAGCTCTTCCCTTGTATCTGCAGTTTAGAGTGCCGATGACACTGCAAAGCAACATAGCTGGAAAATGAAACAGTGACACTCACATCAAGGAAAGGTGAAGTCCCCAGAAACACAGGCATCTGAAATCAATAGCAGCAGACCCATTTTATGTGCAGAAGTCTTCCTCCAAGCAGGTGACAAGTAAACCATGGACATTTTTATTTCCCAGACCTATCCAGCCCCAACCTTAAGCCTCAGCTTCACAAATCACTGCACAGTTGTGCACAGCTGTGGAGCAGAGCCCAGAAGCATCCCCATGGCTGTCAGCGATACTGGGAAAGATGCATCCCTTCACATTGTCATAAATCTCAGATCATCACATCTCGTGCTCACTGCACACCAGGGGAATATGCATGGGCAACTGCCACAACTCAGCTATGGCTTAGCAAACTACAATTTTTCTCCGTTGGCCATTCACAGACACACAGTTTTCAAATGCAGTCACAATTCAGAAGAGCTGTGCAAAGCCAGAGGAAGCAGCCTTGATCCAGCAGAAGCTGTCACCAGTGTCTTGCCTCTGAGTCAAACAGCTGCTGGAGAAAAAAGTTCAGAAATTAAAGATTAGCTGGGTAATAAATAATTAAAAAATAGTTCACCTAATAAAGAAGATCCTTCCTCACTTAGTAGCTGTTATCTTACCTCCAAAAAGCTTGATGATTTATAGCTTGTGTATCACTAAGTCAAATAAGTCCTTTCTCGTGCATATTACTGTTTCTATTTTAACCACTGTTAGCACTGACCTCCGTGATAGCACCTGGCACAATGGATAGATATTCCCTTACATCTGCAGTGATGCTAAGCTGTCTGATGCAAGGACGGGATCACTGTGTGAGGCCAGGAGAGGTGCACACCGTGCAGCGGACACACATCACCATGAGCCACCACCAGCCCCTCTCTCCTACCATTCTCCTGACCCCACCACGACTCTCCCACTTCCTAGAAGCAAGGCAGCCTCTGTCCCCAGCCAGACTGCCCCACAGCAGCCGTTTCCCTGACATTTCCAAATGTGACTATCTCCATCAGCATTTCTGGCCACTTGCACTCCCAGAACTCTAACATTCCCACTAACAAACCCCTCTTTCCAAGTGCAAGAGACACTCATGGGCTCTTCGCTGCAGACTGCAGCCTTCAACTGCTATTCCCATGCAGGCAGCCCTGTGCACTGCCAAGGACTGGGACCAGCATAAAGTTTGCTGACCACATCCCAAATGCACCACACGGGGCTCGAAACCCCCTCACTCCTCCAAGCCATTTGCCTGTTACAGGAACAGCAACCACCATCCTGGGAGAAGAAGAGCTCCTCCTCATCTGTGGGTGTTGTGCCTTCACCAAAAAGGGTCATTCTCACCAAATAGGAGGTGGCACACAAAATTGGGAAAAGGTGAAGTGGTTTCTCTGGCAACAGGAGAGGCGTGTAAGTGAGCGGGAGTCCTCCGCTGTGCCTGCCGGAGCACACATGGCTGCACTGATTGGAGTCACAGCAATGAGGGAGCCAGGCTGTAATGAGTATCCTCCAGTGAGATAAGGTAAATTCGTGCCACAGTCTTCCAATTGAATAGCTGTAAATACAATCAGGGCTGGATTTCAGCCAAGGCCTTCTTCAGCTGACAACAATTTGTGATTAGAAATGAGGCACAGTTTTGTTTTAAATGGTGGAACTGCATCTCCAGCGCTGCATGGGATTTTCCACTGGTGGCATTATTTAAACTGAAATTGGAAGACAGTAGAAACAATGTTGGATTAGTCAATCACTTTTTGTCTACATAAACCACCACCTCAGATACTAAAGGCTCCTGCAAAGGGCCCTCATGCGATAAGAGCAGAATCTTATTTTTTAACAGTACCTTCCAATCTACATAACTAAACACCAGAAGAGCCTAGATAGCAAGTTGTGTAAGTGATTCATCAACCCTCTTGCTCACCAAGAGATTTCAGCTGTGGCACACATCTCAGTGCACTGCTAATGCTGCCATTGTGGCTTTGAGCTCACCTGCGCTGTCAACACCAGCCTGGTGAGACTTTGCAAGCTGTAGTGGAGAAAGCAGAGAGCTTTGCACACACACATCAATAGGCACTGGCTGCTCTCAGGTCCTCTTCTCTGGGGACCTTGTGCTACTTGCAGGAGAAGAAAGGAGCCCCCACCGCTATGGGTAAGGGATGGGGCAGCACTACTACGAGGTCATGGGAATGGACAAGACACTGTGTCCCAAAGCTCCAGATTGGGGTTTATATCAAGGGAAGAAGATGTGGGGAGGAACAGGATAATCCACATAACCACACTAGGTCCAAAGTGCTTGTGTTTGTCTCCACCAAGTTATAAATTTTGGCTTGCAATCGCAAGCAATTGTAATCAAAAAAAAGGAAACAAATAATTACTCATTGCCTTCTGCAAATCCTATGGCCCCTCTGGAAACACGCACACAAGTAGTTACACCGCAGTCACCACCACCTTCTGCTCTAGCCACTGACCCCATCAACCTTGCAAAGCTCCCACAGACATTAGCACCCCTTCACAGGGTCACATCCCGGCAAGCAGCCCACCAGCTCCCGGGGCGTGCAGCCCCTCCTTACCACCACTGGCACTTCAGGCTGGGACCTGGCCATGCCAGGGAAGGTGTTGAGGGTGTCCTGGAGGCAGAGCACATCCTCATCTCTCCTTCCTCAGGGGTCAGCAAGGACCAAAGCCAGCAATGCTGGAGAAGGCAGAGGCCCCAGCTTGGCTCTGGTCCCAGCTGAAGACATGATGTAGCAAGCACATATCTATCTAGAAGAGGTCAGTCAAGAGTCTCCCACTTAATATTTAAAAGCTGTTTCTCTTTTCAGCCCCGGGTCCCTGGAGTGTTCATGGCTCACAGCACAACAGACCACATTCACATTTTTTCAGATGTGTATAAATGTTAAAAATAACCCGCCAGGTTTCTCTTCAAACAGGGATAAGATCAAGCCTCTGAACAGCCCACTGAGACTCCATGTCAATTTGTGGTGATCCTTGGGGGGGAAGGGAAGGGCAGGGGGAAGAGGGAAAGGTATTTTATAATGGAAAAAGTGATGAAACACCCTGTCCCTCTCCTCCCTGCTCGGTGCACCACCGCACTATCTCCTCACCGGGTGAAGAGTTGTGCATTGCAGAAACAGTTCCATAAAAGACTCGAGGAAATTCCCATCATTGCTAAGCAAGGGTGGCTGGTCACAAGAGGCAGGGTGTTACCAGGCTACGTGGCTCGAGAGATGGGACCTGATTAATTCCTGTTACGGAGCAGCCTGTCGGGGGGTGGGGGGTGGGGGGGGTGGGGTGCAAAATATCGTTCCTTCAGCTGATTAAGCAGGAATGCAGTTTGCAGCAGGAGAGTTACACTTGCAGTCCTGGGGAAAAAAAACAAAAAAAAAGAAAAGGAGGGGGAAAGAAGAAGGTGATGTTCCTGTTGCTTGAAGAGATGCTGGGGTAGGGCATTAAGATCACAGTTCTACCTGTGCAACACTGCTGTCTGCGTCAGGGCTTTGGAAACAGGAGAGTGTAGATTAGACAGACACAAAACTGCAACAGGAGTCAGAGAAAGCTGTAGCAGCCTCGAGAGGGTGGTATCTGGGCACCCCACTCCGTGTCTGGGCAGCAGCTGGGGCTCTTGGCTTCGCACACACCCTGGTGGACAGTGCAAGGTGACAGCCGCTCAGGCAGACCCACCTGCAAGGTTACTGAACCTGCATTTTTAGGATTCACCTTTTGCTTTATTCTCTGGATAACTGAGGAGGGGAATAGCTGTTGCTCCTCCTGCTACAACGGGGTTTCTGAAAGTTGAAAGGGGTTCAAGAACTGGGTTTTCTGGTTGGGCTTGGAAAGATTTTTGAGGGGAGCTCATCTTTCACAGTTTCCATACCAGTATTTGTTCAATAAATCTCATTGCCAGCTGGATCAGCCTTTAAGATACCAGACAAAAGCCTGGATGCATTTCTGCATTGGAAGCCTGACTCCAGGGCGATGTGAGAACAGGGAGAAAGGGCAGGGCAATGCTGAAGGGACTCATGCAAGCAACAGGAATTATGAGGAGGGTGCATTTCTGGGTGCTGCCCCATGCTCACATTAGCACAGCCTGCCCCAAAGCCCCTTCATGACCTAATGCCTTTCGCTCCCTATTGCAAGTCCCACCAGGTCAGCACGTGGCTGGTGGCCTGGGATCACATACAGGGGCACGGTGCTCACAGAGGCACCGGCGGCTGCCTGTCAGCATGATGGATCGAGTGAGCCAGCGGGATCGACCGCGGCCAAGTTCCTGTGTGCGACAGAAAACGCTCAGAGCAAGGGCCGAAGCAAGACTGTCTGAGCATCTCAGAAGACGGCCTTGGAGAAATAACCTCACAGACCCACCAAGCAGCACAGCCGTCAAGTCCTTGTTGTTTAATTGGGGTGCGTTGCTCTGCTCGCCAAGAGAAAGCTTAGGGGGTGTTTTCTTTGTATTGGCTGGGAAGAAGGAGAATTTGTGGAGGATCCAGAAAGAGAAAGGAAGTTTTGTGTTTCGGTTTTCTTAGGGGTTTTCCCCCTAGAATTTATTTTTCTTTGATTTTGGCAAGGTAAATCCCCCTCATCCCCCACCCCCAGATGAACAGAGCAGAAGCAAAAGACAACAGACGCAGGGGAAAAGGAACTCATCTTGTGACAAGAGAGACAGGGGCAGGTCAGGCCCAGACTTCTCAGAAGAACAAAAATGCCCATCAGTCCTGCAGACCAGAAAGAAACAATCCTCCCCTCCCCATCACCGCATCCCTCCTCAGCAAACACTCCCCCAAAATGTGACAGATTGGAGAGAGGCCAGTCATTGCCTCATCAGCATTCAGCAGCAACGCTGCGGCACGTGGGGGATGGAGGTGGCGAGCAGGGAGAAAGCAAGGCACGACTCTGCCTTATGCGTGCCCTCTGCAGACCTGGCTGCGTCCCCTCCACGGCATGCTCGAGCTGCTGGCACGAGGCGTGGACCACAGATGGCCCAGAGGGGTACAGGGACATGGGCAACACAAGTAGTTCTGAGTTTGCACACCAGCCCCCACCAGCTGCAGTGTTCGGGGCTTGGAAGAGGGGAAGGGGAGGATGGATGCACAGATAGGCTGAACTGTATAAATCCTCCCTGCAGCTCCAAGGCCAGCAGCTTGACCCCCAAGTTTCCTCTTCCCTTCCCAGCTCTGACCCAGTGTTGGCTCCTCTTCCTCACTTCTGCGCTGGGTGGGATACTGGATCACGCAAGGGAGAGGACAGAGGGGAAGGAAAGGATCGCTCATGCCAAAAATATTTGCACGCTGACACAGGGATGCACAGAGACACACAGATGCAGGATCTGTGCAGCTTTAGCCTGAGTGCTTTTGGCCAGGGGACATCTCGTGGTAGGTCCCGCTGATAGGGCCAAGCACTTGCTGCTTGCGCAGTGGAGGGACTAGCTGGGAAACTTTCCTGTCACCTCTTGTGCTGATACAGGTGGCAGCTGTAAAAGCTGGAGCATGGCTTTGGCCAATTTCTGTGTGGCAAGTTTATGGGGACACATAAAGCCAGTCTCAACATCACCTCTTCTGGCACCTGAAAAGACATGCCATCCTCTTTCATATGCAGTATCTCAGCAGCAAAAGGGCCAGATGGGACCTTCCAGCTCAACACGTTTCTATGGGCTAGCGATGACCTATAGGAGCCCTGACATACACCTGAAGCACCTAGTTTTCCAAGCATTCTCCTGTTTAAGTGCTAGGGACTGTGTGCCTTCAAGGTCAGAGAAGGTCAGATCCATCAAACCCTGTGCAACTGGTTAAGATTTCTTACTATCTTGCTCTCTCCCAGTCCTGGGTCCTAGAACTCTGACACTGCGTCTGCACCCATTCCTTCTGTCTCAGACCTCAGTGAGGTGTGGGTGCCAGGTTCTTCATCTCCTTCCCTTTGTGCTCCTTCCCGCATCTCTTCTTGCCTGTTCAGCTGTCATCTCTCTTTCATCTCTCACCTCATCTCCAGCTACAATTACTGCCAGAGCCCCTGTCCTCCAGTTTCTACTCTAGATTTGCTCCAGTCCAGCTCCCACCCTGCAGTCTCCATCTCCAGGGATGGTTCCTTGCCTTGCTTGTTCTCAGGACCAGTTTTCCAGCTCTGTCCACCCAGTCACTCTGAAACAGCCAGCTGTGCTCTTCATTGTCAAGCCTTTCCTCCCTTGGCCTCATGACTCGGATCTCTCCCTGTTTTTTCCCATCTTCTTAGTCACTCCTTGTGCTCCCCAGAATTATGCTGTGAGCAGTGTCAGCTCCCTTCTGAGACTGTCCCTTACCAAGATGCCTACAAAAAGGCATGAATAAGGCTAGTCATGTGCTAAGACCTCTAGCCATTCAATATTTTCTCATTCCATTGCACTCCTCACTCCGTCTGTCATCATCTGAGGGCTCTTGTCTTGAGCTATGATGGGGCTGCTTTCTGGCACACAAATATCCTTTCATTTGGAGCAGCCCGTGACGGGGTCTCTTCAGCATGAGAAAAATTGTATATAAATAGCGCACAATACACCTCACCCTTGTGATCACTGCAGGGACACAATTAATGAACAAGCCCATGGTACATAAAGGTCCATTCAGACTGCGAATATCACAAGAATTTCAGAAAATGTTCTGTCTTATTCTAGCACCACAGACATGACTACTGGGATTTACTTTCTCAGACTCTTTCCAACAGCGCTGTCCATGGCCCTCCAAACATCCACCAGCCTGTTATGATGCTCTTGGTTGCTATTACAAAGGAAAAATTGGATTCATCAGTGGATTCAGCAGTAATTTTTATGGATGTGGAGCAATGAAAGTTGATTAAAAGAATCAGGTATAAAAAAAAGATCAAGATGCATCAACTGCCCCTCTCCCCAGCGATAGCACATTTGGCATTTGTTTTCCCTAACCTGTGGCCATCTACAGAGGGGCAGAATAGAATCTGTTTCCTAAAACAGCTGAACCACCATGCACAAGACTTATCAGAGTCAGGATCAGAGCAAGCACAAATTATTGCACATTGAAAGATATTTAACATTTTATTGTAGGGAGAGGGGTCAGCCTCCCATTGCTTGATGAACCATCAAGTACATCCTGTCAGCAGCTGGAGAGCTAATTACAGCCCCACGCCTACCTCACGGGACCTCATTCCTTTTCCCAGAAATGGGGGAGAGGTCCCTGCTCATACCAGTCTCTCCATGTAGGAATTGGGCTTGGTTTGTTTTTATGTTCTACATATACAGAAACAGAGAGCTAAGACCTGGGAGTCCACCTACAAAAAAAACTGGAAACGGTCAATGTGCATAAACTCCACTAAAATTTCAGTAAAAGTTTGTTCTGCCTCTTTGTTAGCCTCTTTCCAGTTTTGTTTTTAATGGATTTTTCTCCTATTTTTAAAATCATGTTCTGTAGGACAAAGTTAAGGAGAACCCCAGTTACACAGGTTTAAGTGGTGCCTCAGGAACACATTACTTATCAGGTGCTAGAGACACAGGCAAGAGGAAAAATTAGGTTTTGGAGAAAAAAGTTTTGAGATTTCGGGGTGGAGGGGAAACTCTGAACCCCTTCTGAGGGATCTGAAACAGATAGCTTAGGAAACCAGCAAGTGATGTGGGTAAGATTCCTTCAGAGGTCCTCACCTTGACAAAAATGTGGCGGGTTCCTACAGAATGATAATTGCTGTCCTTTTTCAACCCCAATGACATCTCAGGGCCCCTCAAGTGCTGCCTCCTGGCATTATGCCATGTTATAAGCACACACATCCCAGTTCACACACTCTCCACTGCAAAGTTTCCACCACTTTGCCCTACAAACGCCTTGACAGCAGGCTACAGTGCAGAGAAGCGCAAATATCAGCATTGCAGATGAAAGAAAATGCAGTGCCCAGATGTGCAAGTATCCTAATTCCTGCGGTATGGCTCACTGACTCTGATCCCAGTGCCTCAGCGCAAGGGGTTTGACTGACAGAGCAGATCCTGTTACCCTGAAGGGCAAGCAGAGGCAGAGGCAGTAACGGGGACTGCAGTATGGCAGTCAAAATACAGCCTCAGTCAAAAATTAAGAACTGTCCTCCTTGAGAAGAAGCCAAAGGCTCTGCTCCCCTTCTTAGATACCATTTGTGGATGGCAGAGACCATGGTTTCTCCCACTGGGACTGGCCCCAGGCGAGGTGGTGGCTCCAGGGAGAGGCTGTAGAACTTCTGCAGACCAGTGAGTCCAACACAGACATTGCCTCTTCATCACCACCACCAAAGAGTTTGCCATGCAACCTGCAGAGCAAAACAGGTCCTTAAGGGGAGAGGGGATCTCCTCTTAGTCCTAGTGTGCATCTCTGTCTGATGGAGAGCAGGGACAAGTGATCCCACCTCCCAGTAGGGTCCCAACATTGCTGTTTTCTTCTCTGTTGTGTCCAGTGCAAAGACTAGAGCTCCTGGGATTTCAGGTGGGGATCAGCAAAGTGCTGTTTAGTATAACCACTCTTCAGTACCATCTCCCTGAAAAATACTGGTGCACTGCATCAGCACACAGGGTTTTATTTGTAGTAGATGACTGACTCTGAGCCCACCGCACAGTAGGGATGTTTAATGTTATTGTTCTGCCTCAACAGTGTGAGATTGAATTTCTACACCTCTGTTTCTCTAAATGTTGCCCATGCTCAGCTGCAGAGAGGCCTTTTTCCTTACGCATTATGCATCCTTGCAGCATGCACTGGATGTGATCAGAGCAAGTTAAAAGCAAGCTGAGCCCCGCTTTGCTAAGTCTGTGCTTTAGGAATTGGAAATTGTTTACTTTTGGCCATTATAGCTATTGCACACCAACACCAGAAGCTCAGATAGAAGCTATTGACAAAATATTCTGTTAGCACTACAGGGAGCTTTCTTTGATGGCCCAGCTGTGAGAACATTTGCAAATGTTATACATCACATGCCTATTAGAAATAGATGTGTTTGCTGAATTTTCAAAGAGCTGCCTTAACAATAGGAGTATTACATGGAGAGATGCCAATGTGACACTATTACTGCATCATTATTTAAGATTTTGAGCACATCAGGTTAAAAGCATAGACACTGTTCATCCAAGCATATGAAGGTGATGAAATTGTATTCACATTACTCATTCCAAGAACCCAAGGCCAGGATACCATCAAATCACCTGGCAGCATCTGACTTTTACATTTCCTCCTGCTCTCACTGTGAGCCCAATCCCTTGTGTTTGCCAGGAAAACAGGCTTCAAGAGAAAAAGAATTGACCATTTCCTTTGTTGGTTGTTGCAGTGGCTAATCACTCTACCGTGATAAATGTGCATTTTAATTCTGGCTTGTGTCTGTCTGCCATCAGCCACGGGTCCTTGCTCTGTGCTTTCTGTGAGGTACCCAGAGATTTCTCTCCAGGGGTATGCTGCAGGGATAATAAGGTCACCTCACTACCTCCTTTCTGTGAAGAAAACAGATAGAGGTCTCTAAGCCTCATGGTGCAAATCATCTTCTCTAGTCCTGTAGTCACTTCTGTGCCTCCTTTCTCCAGGAAACAATGGCCCAAGCTGGCTCTGCAGGGCAGTGAAAAAGGAGCTGTGGTTTCTGCTTCACAGCCTGGTCCAGCCCTTCTGTGCTGCAGGGCAATCTCTGTCCCCATCCCCACGTTCTGGAGCATGACCACAGTGTCTCCAGGAGATGACGACTCATTTAGCATGACTGACTTCTGCTTCTTTCTGGATCTGGAATGAGGTGTTCAAATGCACACTGTGTGAACAGGCCTGGTTTGCCAAGGAACCCAGGTCACTGTTATTATCTTAACTACCTCTTCTCCAGTCCCACAGTCCTTTCTCAAACTAAAAAAGATGCTTTGACTGTCACAGACCAGATGGATTAAGGCATTGTGGTTACAGCTTTAAAAACATAGAATCATAGAATCACAGAATCATAGAATCATAGAATAGTTTGGGTTGGAAGGGACCTTTAAAGGTCATCTAGTCCAACACCCCTGCAATGAGCAGGGATATCTTCAACTAGATCAGGTTGCTCAGAGCCCCATCCAATCTGGCCTTGGATGTCTCCAGGGATGGGGCATCTACCACCTCTCTGGGCAATCTGTTCCAGTGTCCCACCACCCTCATTGTAAATAATTTCTTCCTTATATCTAGTCTAAATCCACCCTCTTTTAGTTTAAAACCATTACCCCTTGTCCTATTGCACAGGCCCTGCTAAAAAGCTTGTCCCCATCATTCTTATAAGCCTCCTTTAAGTACTGAAAAGCCTCTATAAGGTCTCCCCGGAGCCTTCTCTTCCTCAGTCTGAACAACATCAACTCTCTCAGCCTGTCCTCGTAGGAGAAGTGTTCTGGCCCTCTGATCATCTTTGTGGCCCTCCTCTGGGCCCACTCCAATAGGTCCATGTCTTTCCTGTGCTGAGGGCTCCAAAGCTGGAGAACGTGTCCAGAAGAGATTCCCGTGCCATTGATTTCTTTCCTCTGTCTCTCCTTGCCACTGCCATTCATCAACTCTCTTTCCTCACAGCCTCAGATCTTTCCTGCAAGAAGAGAATAAGAAAGAAGTGAAGGAGGACGGGATGAGAAATGCTTGGGGTACATATTATCCACTTCTGTGGTAGATGTCCTGAGATCCAGGTACGTCCTTGCTGCTAGCTATTGGTTCTAAAATTTTAAAGGCAATAGGTGCCTCACGGCCTCTAACTCCAATACAAACTGGGTATCTCTAGCAAGGTAGGAGGTAGGTGATTAGTTGTTTTGTATGGTCAGTGGAGCCTTTGGAATCAGCTCCTGTGAGTGTCCTCCCCTCCATGATGAATGACCGTTCCTCCATGTACAATGTCCATTCCTCTATCCATCCATCCGTGACAGAATTCCATGACAGATGCTGATTGCATGTACACACAGTAACACAGAAAGACCTGGGACAGCACCTAGTCATACTTGGCCCAGGTGCTAGAAGCTCATGGGCCGGTGTGACCATGGCCAAGCAGCCGCCTGTGCCCACGCTGCCACAGCTCTCCTGCTGCGCTCCTCCGTGCGCACAGGCACGCTCTGTTGGAGGTACGAGAGAGAGTGTCCTTTCAGCCCTTCTGCTTCAAAGTGGAGGGATGTTTTTCTGTGAGACTGCCATAGGGATTTTTAAACAGGCTTCCCATTCATACAGAGGTCAATTAACGTAGGCACCTTTGGTGGTATTTTCAGAAGACCCCAGATACCAGACGGTTTTGAAATGGTGCCTGCAATCACAGAGCTGGGCTCTGTGAATACCTGGACCCACACAGCAGCACTGAAAGTCAGCTAGCCTCAGGTTTTAACAAACACTCATTTTGCTCTACTCTGCATATACCACCACCCCACAAGAAAGAAGGGGTGGTGTAATTACGGTTGTCTAATTTGCTGGTTGCTGTATTATCCATACTCAGAAGTTCCAGGCTGTTTTCTTCTCATAGCCATGATGATGAAGGAGCAACACTGTGCAAAAGAGTGATGGTAGCTGGGAGAGACAAGGAGACACTGATGTTAAGCCTATTTTTTTCTCACAGCCCAACCCCATTCCTCTGTCCTTTGAAACATCCTTGCTCTGAGTGCCAAAGAGATAGCATCAGAAAAAACAACTGTCACTTGAATCTCTCGGAGAAGAAGGCCAAACCTCACATGCCCTCTGTAGAGTTTACATAAGGAGGGGAAAAAAAGAAACCCAAAACATCACTTGACTTGGCAGGTCTGCTCCTGGGAACCCAGAAGGATGTTTGACCTTCTCCAGACAAGCACAGCAGTCGCCCTGCACTTCCAGAGAAAACCTCCACAGTTCTGCAAAGTCCAGGGAGGGCTTCAGAGGAGGCACCAAGCTCTCTCAACCAGGAAACGGGAGGACAGACTGCAAAACAGTTCCCTCCAGAGAAGCCTGGATGGAGAGAAAAGAAACAAAATATTTTTCCCACACTGAGACTAACCCCAGCTATTGGTGTTTCTGGACAATAACGGCAATGCTCTTGGTTGGGCTTTTTCAGGGAAAGAAGGAAGAGCAACTGAAACATTAACACTTTCCTCTCTAAGAAGCCAGTCAGACAGTCCCGATGAGAGCTGCATTTCCTCTTGTTGTGCTGAGCCCTTGGAAAATGCTCCCTATGCAGATTTGCTACCAGCCATCAGGATGCTGAATGAAAGGGACATTTAGAGCAAGCTCAGCCATGGGACAAATGATGCTAATGATAAATCCATCCCCTGATGCTGGATGGACAGGGGTGTCCACAGCTAAAATAAACAAATGGTCCAGGCGAGCTGACAGGCTTGTTTAGATTCTGCTTGGGATAAATCGCAGTGCCCTTTGATCCCGTGATGTTTTTGGCGCCTGTGTTGCTGTCTAGCAGCAGGGTATATTTTTCTATCCCGAGGAGCAAGTGGATGCAGCTGCCTATAGCTGATTTATAGTAGGAAGTGATTCACAGGAAATCAAAGCTTCTCACACAGTAAAAATTGCTGTTTTTTCACCTCCACCGTCAGTGAAATGATTAGAGCTCTAGGGACTTTGGTTGGGAAGATCGGCAAAGTGTTTTGTGCTTAGCATAAATCACTTTCTGCCATGACTCACAAAGCATGCTCACAGCAAGCTGCACCTGTCTGTACATCCTGATGCACAGGCATTGACAGCATTTGCTTTCAGTCCTGTTCCAGGGATTTGAAATTCACATTTCTGTGCTCTCTGCAGCAATGCAGGGCGGGTTCTGGATTTGGATTTCCTCTATTAATCGTGTCATTGTGTGGAATTTGGGTCTCCTGCACAACTTGTAGCTCAGAATGGGTGTGAGTGCTGCGGGGAGATTGTCCCTGGCCATATACCTCCACAAATTATGTCAGGCAAGACTGTCTTTTGTCAAGTGTCTGAATCATGTAGCAAAATGAGGGCTCCATTCAGGAATATGAGACCCTACCAAAGTATGCTTATCACTAATAATGGCTCTGGATTACCAGACGTGATTTAGGAGCTGGTTACTGCTTGCAGTTTCTGATAACTACTCACATCAGTCTCAGAAGCCAACGAAGCACTTGTTTATTACTGTAAAAACTTGAGACCCCGCGGGACATTCGGCAAATATCTCTGTGCTTCTAAGAGAAGATTTGGCTCCTGTTGCATCCACTCTAAGTGCAAAGCTGAGTCAAACGAGGAGGATTTGCCATCAGCATAATCAGAAACATGGGGAAAGGGAAGGATGGGATTAAGACTTGGCTGCTGGCAAGCATATGTCACTTCAATTAATTGTGCAGAAATTTCTATGATCAAGATAGTGATAAAAATCAAATAAAAGAAGTGTGAAAACTCAGCTCCGGAGCACACGCTTGGCTAGTTAAATATAGAGGTGTGTGTACACAAACACACA
Source organism: Morus bassanus (assembly GCA_031468815.1). Classification (NCBI taxonomy): domain Eukaryota; kingdom Metazoa; phylum Chordata; class Aves; order Suliformes; family Sulidae; genus Morus; species Morus bassanus. The sequence continues at coordinate 6,562,248 of CM062572.1, read as the reverse complement.
AGCCCATGCTGAATGTTTATTGATGTTTATTAATATAAATAAGGGTTCTAATCTTAGCTAGTAAGCATCAGGGCTCTCAATCAAAACATCAGAAAAGCCAGCTATAGCCCCCCCGCTCCCACTTGCCTCCCCAAGATCAAGCTCCCAGGGTGAGTTTTCAGCCAGTCTGACATCTCCATGGGCAGCATTTCTCTCTATTAACCTGTGACCTCGCACAGCTTACATCTTCACAGCATCCCCCATGCACAGCAGCAGAGTGGCAGATCTGCTTTCCTCAAATCTTTCTGGGTTTTCCCCTCTGTTTGTCCCCCAGGCACAGGCTGCCCCTGGGGACATAGCTAAAACCTGGGAAGAAGCTCTGTTTTGGAGAACATTCCTGAAAACTGCGTCCTAGGTAGAGTGCTGAAGCCTTAGACTAGTTTGGGCCCATGGGAGACAGCAAAGGAGGGACTTGGACGACCTGGGAGAAAAAAATGCTGTCTTACCATGGAGAGAAAGGCAGGGCAGAGAACAAGTGTGTCACCTGCAAATGCACCCTTACAGGAATGGGACCCCATGCAGGGGCATCGGGGTAAGGGGCATTTATAACCACATCCCTGGCACGGCCTTGACACGACTGAGATATCGAAACTTACCCAGCTGGTGAAGCCACTCCACCAATTTCATTTTGCAGATCAAGCTTAAGCAAAATCCCAGCCATTAGGAGCTAGAGCAAGACCACGGCAGTTACAAAGCAGCAAAGATGGACTAGTGACACCAGTTGCATGGGCAGACTGGGACATGCATTTGTCCATCACCATTAGTGCAGACCCCAAAAGGCACCCTGTAGAGCTGGGGGAAAAAGCCAGTGGTTATAAGCACAGGGAAACAGAGGTGGTTTGTTTGGTCTTTTTGCAGAGAAGGCAGGATCTGTTCCTACCTGAAGGCAGCAGAGGCTGTGGGAAGCACCAGGAAGTACAATGGGCTCCATCTTTCTTATAAGCACTTAGCGGTTTGCTGTAATCAAGGCAGCAAGTCTCTCTCTCTCTTTTATTTTTGCAAACCACTTTCTTTTTAGTGGATATTTGGTCTGGGGAAACTTTTTTGTAATCATTGCAATAAGTTACATTTATTGGCAGCAGTAGGAAAGATTCAAAACAACTCAGCAAAACAGGATTATTTCTCCAGCACCATAATGACAGGGATTTGAGAAATCTTGCCCCCGTGCTTTGTCTTTCATCAACATGAGACTAAAGGTCTTACAGCCTGGGATAATTCCAGAAGAGAAAATTGTAGCAGAAAGCCTTTTTCACGTCTTGCAAGGATTGCCTGTGAAAAGATATGCTTACCCTTTTCCACTAGGAAGCCTTCCTCTTCAGGGTGGTTAGCCATAGGTCTTTCCTCTAGAAAGACTGCTTGGTCTTTTTCTCCATGATCCATCCCCCTCTCACTGACAATGTTGTCTTTCAAAACATACAGTATGTTTATTTGATCTTCCTTGATTTTAACTGGAGATTTGATTTCTTTCCTGACTGGGTGGGATGCATTTAATTAACAACAACAAAAAAAAAAAAAAAAAAACCACCCATCCTCATTCATCCTCATGACTTTGTAAACAATGCTGTAGCGGTAGGTAGATACAGGCATCCTGTTTTTCCCTGTCCATATCTGATCAGGCCAAAGAAGCAGGAGGATAATCATGTCTTTAGGACAGAAAAAAAATATGTTGTTTTTTTTTTTTTATACACCAACACACATTCTCCTCTGAAATATATGGCAATGTTGCCAGCAGGAGCCTAGGATGGGGATAGGAAATGAACAATCAGCTGCTCTTCCAGGACTCTTCTGGCCTTGTTCTGATCAACAGATCTAGGCCTCTTTAGCCTCTTCGGCACAGCTCCAAAATTAAAGAGAACAGAACAACTGCAAAACATAGCCCTGAGACTCCATCCAGTTCTCAAAAACACACACAAGTGTTTACTAAGCAACAATTCAAGCACTCTAATTGTATTTTATAGCTCTCTTCCATGCCAGTCCTGAAGCAGACAGACAGACAGTGCTTAGCCTTCATAGGGAGACCTTTTCAAAACCTTCTCAAGACACAATAAGTGGGGTGTCATCTGAGATTAGGTGAACTAAGTTTAGATGTTGATATGTGAGCTAGGAGTATAAACTCCTGTTATCACGTCTTACATGTTAAAAAACCACAGGATTTGTTATAGACCAACATATATTAAAATAAAAGGTAACATTGCCAAGTGAGGCAAGGATGAGGACAGCAAATCAGAAATCAGCATCTCCAAACAGTGGAAGAGCATCAAGATAGATGTCAAAAATTAAAATCAATTCAAGAGAGGACACCTAAGAATAACTGGAGACTGTTGACCCAAAAAGATTTTATCTACTCTTTTGTGAGGCTTTAATTTTACATTGCAGAAAAACCCCTCCAACATTTGGGAGATTGTAAGAGACCTTGTATTCCAGCTGTACCTAAGAGACACGACTCTTGAAGAGGTTAAGTTCTTGGTAAGTAAAGTTCTTAGCAAGCGATCTTTTCCCACTGAGTTGGCCTCTTCAAGTTTCTATTTGTGCTGCTAATGAGGTTCCCACAATCTCCAGGAAGCTGGTTTCAGTTCTAATTAAACAAGACTTGAGGAACTATTCTGCCAAAGTAAGCGCTGGATATGCCCACCCCATTGACTGAGTCATGCAGCCTGGATACATGCAGGCTGGAAATGTAAATCATATATTGACATGGAGAGTTATACTCTCCAGTGAGGGTGCTTTCTACAGCTGCAGCATTTGTTAAACCTTTGCCACCATCCAAAAACAACACATAACTTGAACAGTCCCCAAGGCTAGAGAGTCTTCCAGGACTCTTCTGGCCATGTTCTGAGCAGGAGATATGGGTTCCTCTGACCTCTTCAACATGGTCCCAGGCGTTAAGAAACAGGACCCTGGAAAATACAGCTCTGGGACTCCATCCAGTCCTTTACATAAAATACATATGCACATACATTTACTGGTATTAGAATATCCTCATGGAGCTGCAGTATTCCAGAAACAACCATGGCATAGACATGAGGACTACAAATGCCAGCTTGGCCTTAGATGCAACATGTCTCCATGGACTTTCCAATTCTGTTTAATACTTATTATATGTATTTACTTATTACCTAAACCATTTTAATTGGTGAGTTCCAAAGTGCTTTCACTCACTCCAAATCAAAATGCCAAGCTATCCATGCAATGGGAGTCACAACTGTGTCCTCCCCATGACGGTCATTGTAAGGAAATAGGCTGATTGAAAAACACAAAACCAGTTTCTGTTCCACTCCCGTAAGAAACAGTTTTTCATAGCATTTTCTGCCAGGTCCTGATGAGGGCCAACAAAGAGCAGAGAGTGGAGTAACTCTCCAAGGAGACATGTAGCAGAGACAAGATTACCGTCTGTTCATCCCAGGCCAATACAAACCATTCGGTCTGTGAGCACTCAGGAATGTGACAGTGTCTGCAGACTCTGACCAGACAATGAAGCTTTTCCAGGCAGTTCTGTGAGAGAATTCCATAGTACCAAACCTCTCCATCCAGGCTGAGGAGCAATATTCACACAGCCCACACGACATAAAGGAAACAGCCTGTGCATCTATATTAAAGGGAAGTGTTTTTATTCAGGCGAACCAAGACCAGTGATGGTGGAAAATATGTTCAGTTTCCTAATTATACCCTTTCATAGAGGGAATCATTTGGCCATGCCCATGTTATGTGGCTGGAAGCATGTTCACCCTAGCTGGGGCTGACACAGGGGAACAAAGGAGAAAGTTCATGTTATCTCTTCTTTCCTCTGCACTAAACTCAGGGTCAGTGTCTGGCCCAGGCCTCTAGCAAAGATAAGTCCAGGCTGTGGAGGTGGTGACCTCCATGTATGGTTTCAGTGTCTCTCCAACTTGCACGCCTGGGCACTGGGACATGGAAGAGGAAACGTCTGGTGCACACACTGAGGTCTCAATCCCACATGGAAAGCTGTTATGAGCACCTAAAAGAAAGGACCCTCTGCCAGGCATGAGCAGAGAGGCTGAGCTACACCTCACTGTCAGAACAGACTTCATGTTCAAACTGAGTCTTCATGCCTGTAGATCTGACTTGGTCTTCCTACACCATTGTGTGCAATGAGTAACATGGGACAATACTTCCCAATGAAGTGGCATGCGAGATAGCCTGTGCTTGTGTAGGACACCGTGAGCTGATTGCAAAGCAGGTCCCGCAGGAACAAACCACTAGGTGCCATATATACTGCAATAAAACTGCGGAAATGTTCCTTTCCCCAGCAAAATATTTAAAGGCTTTTTGTTGATAAAACAGTGTTATCATGGGAGCTGAGTGCTTTAGAGGAAATATTAACAGTATATATGGTCAGATAAGCAGGAAAGCATAAGCAAGGAGCTGCTGCAATACATGGCTTGCTGCTGGCTCCTGCTGCACATCAAAGCAGCTGTGTGGAGAGGGACCAGAGAAAGAAATGTAAGGAATCAGTGGTAAGTGTTAGCAAGACTCAGCTCTGGAAATGTCCTGCCCAATAAAAGCAGCAACTGGGGAGCTGAGAGGCACAACACTGAGCATGGAGAAAGGCAGGTTGTTCAACCCAGTCACTCCAGAGCCTTCAGAGTCCCAGTTGAGGACCCACTGGCATCGGTGGATGGACTCCCATCGACTTGGCCAGGGCTTGAATTGGGCCCTTTAGGAACCAAGACAAAAGACCAAGCGTCTGACTTTAATTGATGACTCATCCATCACCACAGCCCAAACTCGTCTTGACAAGTAGAGGGAAAAACCCACAAATTAAGTGACCATTGCCTGCCTTCTCCTTTCTTGCCTATTGTAAAGGAGAACTTTTGACCTTTCTGCCTCATACATCATGGCTTGGCAGGAGCTGGTTGCTCACCCCAGCTGAACTGTGCCATGCATGTAGCCCCACACAAGAGGTGCCTTTCACGTGCTAAATGATCCTTCCCCCCTCCTCCTTTGCTCTGCTACAACAATATACAGAGGGACAATGGCACAGCTCCATGGCAGAAGGAGGAGGCTCTCATTAGGAGCCTCTCGTTAGGGATGAAAGACCGGCTGGATCATCCCGCTGTCATTTTTGCTTCATACTGATTTCCAGAAGAGGCTGGTGGAAAGCGTAAGTCTTATCCTGAAGGGCTTTTTCCCCCCAAGCAAGCTCACCAGCAGCAAGCTCACTTGCATAGGGCATGGTTAGGATGCTGGCAGTGGGATTGGGGAAGATAAAAGGCTGCATGGGACTGGGCATTGCCTGGGGAGCCAGCAGCACCCTGAAGACAGGATGGGAATTTGGAGAGCTCTTCAGGGACCTGAGGCAGGCTTTGAAACCCTTAAGCTTGCCCTGCATTAGCGGGGTCAATTGCATGCCAGGCAGAGGGGCTAGGATAAGCCCCCTGCAAAGCCCTCCAGCGGCACAAAGGATGGTAATGCCTGTGTAATGGTGTTTGGGCTGCCAGCCTCTGTGTGCCTTTGAGATGCGTACATGGAGGCAGGTCTTCTTGGCACAAAAATGGGCTCTTCCTCCAGAATTGTCCGTGTCTAAGACAACACTGCTCTGCCATTAACTGAAGAAGAAGGCACGAGTGATTTAAAAGCCACTGAAACAGATATGATGACACAGCGAGTTGGTAATTACCAGGGAAGGCAAAAACATGCAGCCAGATGACTGCAAAATAAGGCATTTGCTGCGAAATCCGTCCTACAGCCCTATGCCAAAATATTGTCCAAAGGCAGCATTTCTTGTATCAGCCACATGCCCCATTGCCCCACCAGCACCAGAAAAAATGTTGAACAGAGGCCACCAGTCATGTGTAGTTATTGTGCAGAGAAAGCTTTGCCTAGTTTGAATTCAGGGATGAACTGCTGGTGGAACAAACCCCATTATAAAAAAAAGCAGATTTAACACAACCATGTAGTTACCACTACATCATCGTGGTGCCTTAGTGTGGTTCAGAGACTGCCTCTGAGAGAAGGAGCCAAATCTGATAGAAGAAGAAGCTGCAGGTGATGCTGAAAAGGCATTTTAAGCTTTGCTACAGGATGCATGTTGCAGCTCTCAAAGAGAGACCAGCGCCCTGGGCCACACTCCCACCTTGGAGTCTGGAGCTCCTGAGAGGTTCTTGCTCCCAAAAAGGTCACAGTTGATCATCTCTCCTGCACAGAAAAATAATCCACCACCAAAGGCTGGACGTGAACAGAAACCCTGGGCCATTTTCTCCTGACAGGCCATTTCCCCAGCTGGGCGGCACTGGATTATGTTGCAAGCGTGGGGTTTCTGCTCCCCAAGTGAAAGCCCATGTCAGATTTGTTCATGCATGTATTTGGTACTCTGGGGCAAGTCTCCCTGTCAGTGCCCAGTTCCTCACCCTTTCCTGGGGATGGCAGCCTTGCCATGCCCTGGGAGTCATTGGGAGGCATTTCACCTCTGCTACAAGGGCTGTGATGATAGTGCCTAAGATGGAGAGAACTCAGATCATCTCCAATTTGATCTTCACCCCCTGAGCTAGGTTTTTGTTGTTGCAGCTGAAAGAAAATGTTGCTTAAAAGACAGCGTTTGTTGCATTGCAGACCAATCATACAATGCCAAAATTTAATCCACTTACTTGGTGTTTTATCTTGAAATCATTCTGCTTTGTACCTTGGCTTGCTCTGTACCTATAAATTTGGGAACCAAAGCCTGAAAACCCAAAGAAGGCAAAATAAAGGGAATCTAAAATGGGTAGCTCAATACTTTTAAAATGCTGACCTTTTATAACAATGGTACGAGCTAGATGCGGCTCCATTCATGACCTTTTACGCTCAGAGCATGATCAGATCAGCACTCTGAGATCCTCTGCAGAGATTCATGTCCAAGCAAACATCCTGCTCCTGCCAGCTCACCTCAGCCCCACTCAGCCAGTCCTGCAGAAGCACATGACATGGCTGCTGCTTTGCAACCCTGCTCCACTGGCTGCTCCACCAGCAAGAGCCAGCCTTGCTTTTGAGCTGTGGTATTCATTTAACATGCCTTCACTTTCCCAGGAATACACATGTGTCTTTAGAGCCTCCTCAGATGCCTTTGCAGCCCGTGGAGGGAGGAAGCAGGCTGCCATGTGGAAAGGGTGTAACCCCATTTTTATCACCTTCCCTGCAGCTGCAGACAGTTGCTTGTATGCTTTACACCCTGTGTTTTCCCAAAACAAGCACTTCAAGCACCGGTTTGGGCTAAGGGCAGTGGGGAAGGGAAAAGCATCCCTGAGCACGGTGAGGAAATTCAAGATTGCTGGATTTCCTCTGCAACTTCACCTGAATAAAAAAGTGGGCTCTGAGCAGGAGCCCATCCATCGCTCCCAACCAGAGCGGCTGGGATGGGAGATGCAGTGTCACAGCGGGGAAAGGGAGGGAGCTGCTGCAAGGGGGAGTCCACGGGCACCCCAGCCCCTCTCTGGGGATGCTTTCACAAACACCTGGGTCCATAAAAGAGCTTTGTTGGTTCTTAATTTTCTAATTAATGAAGTTTGGCTTCTGTCTGCAGCCCTGAAGTGTCAGCACCTGGGTCAGGCCCTATCCTGTAGCATGGCACAAGGGACCACTTCCACTGCCACCGGGGCTCTATGGGCCCCTACAAGAGGTCTGAACACCTCTGCCAAGGTGATGACCCATCTGGGCCAAATTAGTGTAAGACAGTTTTCAACCAGATGAAGATGACTCCAATCTCTGAGGCTGCTTCTTTCAGTATATCTGTCATCTTAGCCTTCTTCCTCAGACAAGTGTTTTGAAACCAAACAGGTCCCCAGCCAAAAGCTATGCTGCTCTATGGGTACCTGTTAAACACCACAGCCAAATCCTGCACCTTCTCCATCCAGACCTGCTGGGTTAACCTACAGCTCCATGTTTCTAAAGCCAGCCCAGACCATCAGCACCCATCAGTTTGCTCCATGGCCAGGTGAGAAGTGCTGGCAGTGCTGCAATCTGCTGCAGAGTAAATAACAGTCCTTAAACCACAAGTGACTCCCACAGCAAAATCTGTCTATGCAATGCTTTTTGTAAGCGCTTCCACTGAGATAACACAGAAGGAACACAGTAAGCAAAGCAAAGAAATCCCAATTCCAGAGTTACTGGCGAACGTAGATTATACCCATTTTAGTCTCAATCATATGTGAAACAAGGTGAGACACTTGTACCAGGCATTTTGACTGGTCAATGTCACATTCTTAGTTAAGGCTTGTAGGGAACAGTATCAGAGATGGTGAAAAAAGTGGGAAGAAAACAAATTACCTATAACTACATTTTGGCTAAGTGGGAAAAACAGAACCTGTGGGCCAGTCTCCTTAACTGGAAAATCAGACTAGAACCTGCTGACAAACCCCCTCATTTCTGAAATGTTCAAAATCCACAGTCAGATCCAGGTCCCTGTTTCACAGCTCGGGTGACGGTGCATTTGAAGGTGAGGAGCCACGCAGAGCTGATGGCACTGTCAGAGCATCACTGCCGGGAGCTGCCCAGCTCCCTGTAGGATCACACCTACCAGGCTCCAACACTGGAGCTGCAGATGAAAGAGCCGAGCTTGCAGCTGGGCAGCGAGGTTTGTATAAACATTCGGTGCCCTCTTCAGAGGGGCCATTTCATTCCCCAATTTGACAAATGCTTAGAGGGAGAACATGGGATGTTGCTCTCCAGCAGAAACCTCCTTTTTCAAATCTGGGGCTGCTGGGCTGAACTCGTATCAATCACTCGGTAACAGTGGTGTATGCAGGCTAAAAGGATCCAGTAAGGGCAAATTCCTGGTCTGGAGCAGATCTGTGTCCTGAAAACTGATACAATCCTGAATGAAACAAAGGAAAAAGAGGAAAAAAGTTTGGTGAAAGAAGATGAAGGAATCTGAAAAAGCTAAGGGCTTGGGGGAGCAGAGGAGAATGTTGCTGTATGCAGAAAAGACAGCACTGAGCAGAGAAATGGCTGATGCGATCCCATAAGCTTCATGTAAATAATTGTTCCCATCATCTTCTAGTGAGGGACCGGGGGCTGTGGAAGAAAATCAAACAGTGGTGACACTAGGGCTGGTGGGCAGGGACAGTGGAGCTATTTCCACTGTGGGGGGTTTGGCCCTCAGTTCTTACAAGGGGGAGAGAATCACTGTTTTTATGGGCTCAGAAAGAAGCATGAACATTTTCACAAGCCTAAAAAAGAATTGCCCAAGGAGCTCTGCCCAGTACCTTTGTGTCTGTGGACATGTCATTTCTGCAGGGAAAAAAAAATTAAAAAATTAAAAATAAAATCTGCATTCAGGTCCCTCTTTTGGAGCATTGCCAGGGGTTAGGTGTTACCAGCAGCTCACTGCTGTGATCAAGAGAAGCAGCTTCCAGCATTGATTTTTGAAAGCCTGAAAGGTATTTGGTACCTTGTCCAATGCTCCCCCACCCCTGGCCCCCACACTTCTTGAAAGAGAAACATCTGTTCTCTCAGGACTTTCACCCCATGTCATATGGCCACCACTAAGTGCCTGTCCTCAGGCACAGCGAGGGATCCACCGCTGACAAAAAGGAGAAGGGGGCTGGGAGCCCAGCTAAGGGCAGAGAGCCCTCCTGACCACGGGGGACAGAGGCGAGATGAAAGGTGTGTGTATTTTCCCAGGTGATCCCAATAGCATCTCAAAGCCCCGGCTTTCTCACTCTGGCTTTAGCCCCAAAACAAACAAACTGGTGCCAATTTGAATACACCGAGGGCTGACTGATTTGAGCCTCCTGTTGTGTTTTCACAGTCAGCAGCCAACTGGAATTCAAAGGAGAAGGAAAAAGAAAATAATAATAGCAGATTGATAAGATTCCCCAACCCTTTCTGGGAAACATAGAGCTTAAGTCCCAGCCAGGCTGTGCGAAAAGCAGAGCCAGAGAAGCCAGGGCTGTTCCAGCACAAGAATATCAAAGCAAAAAACAAGGGGAGTTGTCCCAGCAGGGATCAGCAAGATAGTGGCTCGCTTTCTCTTTACTCCTGCTGCACCAGATAAGAGCACATTTTGGGGACATTTAGACCCCTGGGGCCGGAGCACCGTCCAGCAACCCACTAAAGCCAGCAGCACAGCTTCCAGGGCTCTACTGACAAGCCTCAAACATCTCAGGTCAGGAGGATCTTCCCATTGGAGCACATTGGTCCCTGTGCATCTGTGTTGGTATTTCTTCTGCTTGCTCGGAGGGTGCTGGGTGCTCTCAGGCTTGCAGATATCACTGGAGAAAAGGGACATGGGGACATTCGCTCTGCCATTCCCAGCTGTGCAGGTGGAAGACCGTGTCAGTGTGCGATTGCTCCAGGAGCTGCTCCCCACACAGCTCACAGCCCCAGCCTTTTCCTGTCATGTGAAGTGAAATCCAGCAGCCTCCCCAGCCTTCTACAAAACTCAGAGATTAGTGTTTCAAAAACTTCTCTCCTGCCCCCTGCCAAGCAGTTATACAATCTGAGCAAAATAAAGGCTTCTCTGGCAAATCTTTCTTCAATCACAACCTTCAGGAGTAGGAGTAAAGTGGGATTGAGCTGGAGAGAGCAGTCGCGTGCTGCATGCTGGGTCTGCACGCAGGGCAGGGTGCTTGGAGGCAACACCGCTCTGACACCCGATGGGTGCCTCCCAGACAGGAAAGAAAACCTCTGAGGCCACCAGAGACAGACAGACAGACAGGAAAAGGACAAGGAGCTAGGGAGCAAAGAGACAAGCTGTCAGGCAGTTAACAAGGAGGTGAAGACTTGATGAACAAGAAGCGAAGGGCTGAGTCTCTGAAATGCCTGGCAGGCAGGAGGGGAAGGGTGCGGGAGCAGAGGCAGGCTGGCAAGACGAGGATATAATTAACAGGGTATCAGTTCCCCTAATAAGAGCGTGCTGGGATAGCAGCACGTTGGCTCCTTTGCTGACCTGCATAAGCTTTGTGGGCTCTTTGAAGTCAGCTGCCTGCCGGGGCTGGGACACACACAAACACACCAGCCGCATGTCCCATCCCGGCAGTGGCACACATCGTGCTGGCTGCAGAGCTGAGGGGATTATGAAGCGTTATGATTAGTCCCTGAAAATCCCTGCGTGTGTTTTGGCTGATGGCAGCCACTCTGATAAAGTGTAAAGATGGGGCCCCGCTGGGCAAATGCTCTCTTACTGTCTCCTGCCCTGGCTGGAAAGTGAATCAGCCTCGGCAGCATCTCTGAGGCTGGGAATTTCTGCTTGTGTCCTTGCCAGTCGCTGTCTTGCCTCGTCAGACCCAGTTTTGGCAGGGAGAGGGATTCAGTGCATATCTTAAACCTCTGAATCCTGGAGTTACATGAGTTATTAAAAGAAGCACATTGTTGGAAAGAAAATTGGAAAACCTGAACCAAATCTACCTCAGAGGTCTAAAAACAAAGGGGGGTAAAAAGGTCCCATGTTAACTGGAAGTCTTGTGTGACTCTCGAGCTCACCTTTGTTTTTGTGGGATGCTGCGGGACTCATACTGCAGGTGTCCACGCAGCTGTGCAACATTTTGCTATTCAGACCATGGCTGCATCCAGCTCCACTGGGCACAGGCTGATTGCAGATCTGAGCCCTAGAGACCTAGGAGCTCTTTGCAGGGATGGCTGGCAATCACCCAGCTCTGCTATAAATAGGAAGGAAAGGACAGTGAAGCTGTGGTCTCACATGTGGTGGCAGGGCTCTGTCAGCTGAGTCCCCCATCCCCTGCCCACCAGCTCTGCCCACTGCAGGGTATCTGGTCATGCAGCTTTGCTCAGGGAATGGATGCGGTTTGGGAGAAAAGCTCATTTAGGAGAAAAAAAAAAAAAAAAAAAAAAAAAAGAGGGGTTTTGTTACCTGGATGATCTCCACAATCCACTAGCATGAAAAAAAGGCAGAACTGAGCTGCTGGAAAGACAGTCTTTAAGAAAGTGTTAATATAGTTGTGAAACCACAGCCTAAGGGGACGTGTCCCTTCATTGCAATTCATTGCCCATCAGGAATAGGGGACATTTCCCCTGCTCAGCACTAGTCAAGGGTGGAGATTTCTGACATGTCCTTACAAGGCAGCCTGTCCCCAGACCATCCCCCCCATCAGTCTGGCGGAGACAGTTGGGGACCAGGGACACATGCCACCCACAACAAAGAAGCATGTTTCGGATCATGCCCTATTAAAACATCAGCAGTACAACACGGAAAACAATTAAAAAATGACAATGACAGATGAGCTCATTCCACCCTGTCTGGAAATGCTGCTCGCCCTTCCCAGGGCCAACATGTGCCCTGGAGAGCTGGCCTCCAGCTTGCAACGCACTTCCACAGGGGAGCCGCGCTCCTGCCAGCAGGACCTGATGTGCTCCCTTGTACATCCTACAAACCCTGCTTGGTGTTGCGAGCCTGTGTTTGGGCGAGTCACTGGCCTGGGCTTTCAGCACAGGGCAGACTGGCTTTGACTTCATTCAAAGGGAACATAAATATGGTCTGCAAATGTAGCCATCTAGGAAAGGATCCACTTTTGTTTCCTAAAAATTAGCATCCTCCAGCATCCAGTCTAATAGCAAGCATTATTCTGAGCCAGCCCAGATCTAATCATTTACAACAAAATAATTCATCTCCCTTACCCTGCCCAGTAAATACTCCCAATATGTTGTTTCAGTGTCAAACTTCCCAGAGTCATTACCCTCCCCAGCATCAGACTCCACGGCGACGTGCAGGGTAGCCTGAGCCAGAGACTCCTGCCACAGTCAGCAAACGAGCGTGTTTTACATTAGGCACATTAAGAGGAACAGTCCTATTGCAAGGAATATTAAATTAAAGGAAAACAGCAAGGAGAAGGATTCAACCCTGGTTATACACAGAGGAACACAGGACCAGCCCTAGATTTAAAGCATGTGGAAGCACATTGTAATTTGAGCTGTCTAAAGTTACAGACACAGTAATGGTTGTGTTTCATAACTCCAGGGACAGATGGCAAATTCACTCTTATGTTATCTCTTCTGCTTCTTGGGGCAGTTATGTTATGCCATAAAGCCCTTTACCCCATGACTCTAAAAAGGGAAATTCTCTGTAGTCCTACACTAGAGCTCAAATGAGCAGCACAGCCTTGCTGAAGAGTGTATGTGTGTGTGTGTGTGAGCGTGCAGCTGTGTGTGTAGGTGTTACCTGACACATCTGCCAGTGCAGCAGCCCAGGGCTGTGAGGTTTCTTGCCTATGGCTTAGCACCAGTGTTGCAAACCTTGTGCTCAGACCCCAATAAATCAGCAAACCTATCCTGTCTCCTCACCTGGGCAGACTCCAGCTGCATCACAGCCACTCGCCTTCCCCAGCTATCTCCCCCCAATTCTTGCAGACCTTTCACAAGGAGGCACATACATTTTTTCCTTCCCTCCAGGCCTTCCCCACCTCCTGTCAGCCTGTAGTACTTGGAAAAAATATGAGATTCCCCAGCCAGGATTTACTAATACCAATACAGAATGCAAAACCACCTACATTTCTGCATCATTGTCTTGCTGCATGGGATGGCTTGTCCACAAGCAATGCTCAGGGCTTGTGCAGAGTCTCTCATGGTGTGTGGGGCAAGACCCCTCGCAGCAGTGAAGCAAACCAAAAAGCTGAAAGTAACACCAGGACAAAAGGGGAGAGAAAGATTTTCAGGGTGTCGCAAAACTGATCCCATGGAAAGCATAGAGATACCAGCAGAAAAACCTGCATGAGAGATACCATTTACCATGTCTGGTATGTGGGTTTCCAGGTGAAAACTACAATGTCTGGCATGTGGGTTTCCAGGTGAAAATTTCCATGCACTGTCCCCAGGGTTCATGGTGCATACGAACAGCTGGAGTTAAAGCGAGCAGCACTTGGATCCTCCAAGGGCATGGTTAGGGTGAGTTCTGCTGGCTCAGCAGGAGCTGCCTTAGAAGATACTGCCCTGCAGCCAGGTGCTGATGGTGATCACACACTCTTAGTGCTCCCTGCCTGCAAAGTAAAATGAATTTATGGCAACAACTTAAATATAGGTGTTTTACTTGTTCGTGAGGTGGAACACGCAGTTACCATCACTCAGCTGAAGGGTGGTGACTGCTGAAGCCATAGCAATACAGCAGCATCCGATCGGGTGACCATTCCCTACATGCAGCATCTCCCAAAGCAGATGCTAACATTGCTGGAGCCATTCTGCTGGCTTATATTTTGTATGGACATTTTGCACCACATCCATTTTGTAAACATAGTCCAGGTCTATATCTGAAGCCATATAGTTCTCTATTTAATCCAAGGTGGCTCAACACAGCCTACAGAAGCTAAGGTCTAGGAAAGCCCTGCACAACTGCTGTGTGTTGCATATTCACAGAGCAGCGAGAGATCAGAACAACTCATCTGGAGCTTGTCCGGAGCTGAGGTGGACCCAGGGCTGCAGCAGCTGGACTGAAATAGTTAGGGAACTATTGAAAGGCTCAGCAACACTGGACAGACTGATTTGGCTCCTTGTAAAGATAAAGGCCAGAAGGAAACTTCAGATCCTCCTCCAGATCCAGATTTTTCCAAAACTTGAGTATGCTTAGATCTGAAGGTCTGTCTTGGCCTTTTCTCTGCTGCTAACAGCATTCAGTGTGAAATGTACAGCATGCCAGAGAGCGCTAATGCCTTGCAGACCTGGGTTGTGTCATTCCCCAGTGTTATTTATACAAAACTATTTAAAAACACAGGGTAAAACTTGTAGAAGTGTCTATGTGGAAGATTCATTTTATCCACCTACAAGCTGCATGCCTTACACTAGCCACCCAACTTAGACATGACCGAAGTCTTCAAGGCTCCTTCGCAGTCAAAGGGCAAAGACAAGCTTTTAGCAGGTAACATGTCTCTCCTACCCTGGACACCTGTCCTGGGAAGAGAAAAATCACCCTCTAGCCATGTGTCCGTCTCCACCAGCCACACAGACAGCTCTGAGGAGCTGCTTCAGCTAAACACTTGGCTGTTAGCTGGGAGGATTAGGTAAAATTAATCTTGTTGGTGTGACTAAGGAACCTAATTCCCATTTTCAGTAGTGATTTAGGTACTCCCACCAGATTGTTAGATTCATTAGAGACCTAAAAATACCAATAATGATTTGCAGGCTATTACAGTAAGGGATGTCAGTCTGTTCAGCAGAGTTTAGGTCCATTAGTCACCTAGCTGCCTGCATACTTTTGAAGAATTTTCTTCCCTCTTTGGAGTCCTGTGTCTAAAAAGCCTTGCACACAAGCCTGCATGCAGCTCCTCTATCTGAGGCAAGATGTAGGCTCTTTGGGGCAGAGCTCTTGGTCTAATTTGTCTGAGCAATGCAGGACACACCACCTCCCACGTCTGGACTTTGCACACTACCATGATACCAAGAACAGGAAAGAAAGAACAAGCCTGGCAGATGCCAGTGAAGACCTCAGTGTTGTGCATTTGTCACTCCCTTTTCAGTTATATCTTCCCTTCCCTATACATGTCTGAGGAACTTCAGGCTTGGCTGGGAGCAGGCAGGACCCTGCCTCTAGACCTGTCTCCTTTCTTCATGTCTGCCCCAGCAGGAGTGCAGGAGATACTCCTCTCTTCACCTTGTGTCCTTCTAAGGGAGAAGGAATTGGGCTAAAACCAAGCAAGTCATGGGGAAAGCTGACAAGAAGCTATCATGAAGTTTCTCACCCTCCGCAGGACAAACAGTGGTGTCCTTGGCAGAAATGAGCCCAAAATGCATAGAAGGTAGCAAACCAGGCAATTCCTGCAGTGCTGCCTCGTGCCATACAACAGCACCTAATACCTGGTATCGTTAGCATCAAAGACCTCACACTCTGAGGAAGATCACCTGCCTTTCGTTAGGTCTGGGATTATGCTGAGAGTGTCTCATTAGATCTCCAGCTCTGCCAGACAAACTCGGCCGGCCCTCTCAGTGCAGCAGCAAAAGTGTCCTCTCCATCTATATTTCTGCTGCATGAGCTATTAAAAGGCATGTGGCCAGCAGGTCAAGGGAGGTTATCCTCCCCCTCTGCTCTGCCCTTGTGAGGCCACATCTGGAGTGCTGTGTCCAGTTCTGGGCTCCCCAGTTCAAGAAAGATGGGGAGAGAGTCCAGCGGAGAGCTATGAAGATGATCAGGGGACTGGAGCATCTCTCTTATAAGGAAAGGCTGAGAGACCTGGGTTTGTTTAGCCTGGAGAGGAGAAGACTGATGGGGGATCTTATCGATACTTATAAATATCTGAAGGGCGGGTGTCAAGAGGATGGGGCCAGACTCCTTTCAGTGGTGCCCAACGACAGGACAAGGGGAAATGGGCACAAGTTGGAACACAGGAAGTTCCACCTGAATATGAGGAAAAACTTCTTTACTGTGAGGGTGACAGAGCAGTGGAACAGGCTGCCCAGAGCGGTTGTGGGGTCTCCTTCCCTGGAGACATTCAAACCCAGCCTCGACACGGTCCTGTGCCCCCTGCTCTGGGTGTGCCTGCTCAAGCAGGGGGGTTGGACGAGATGATCTCCAGAGGTCCCTTCCAACCCCTGCCATTCTGTGATTCTGTGATTCTGTGAGCCAGCACAGCTGTATCAAATCCAAGGTGGCCTGACAGTAGTTTCCTCTGTCAGCAAAATCCGAAGGAAAAAAAAAAAAAAAAAAAAAACAGAAAAAGAAAATAAGAAAAAAGCTGCAGGGGGAGCAAGCATAGCAACAAACTAGATAATCAGCTGCAATTCAAAGCAGGGAGGATATCTGTTTATTTCCCTGATTTACCCGCTGCATCTCAGAGCTTTCCGCTTTGCAACTCCCATCCCAATGCTCAGCAAGTAAATAAATACACCCAGAAATGAACTGCAAAAATTAGTCACCACTAAACGTTCTTGTTTTTTGTGAGCTCTTTTCAATCACCTCAGCAAAGCTGAAATTATCTTTATTAAGAGAATTACCTCACTGTAGACAATTTAGTCCGTCATCTGCAAAATGAAGAATGACCGAAGGAGCCGAATTTGCTCCGTGCCGCATCCCTGTGCCAGGATAGGAGCCCGATGTGCTCACTGCACGCCGAGAGTGAGCCCTCCCTGCTGCATGGCTGCCCAAAAAGGCTGACGACGTCCCTTCAGAGGCTGCTTTCAGCACTCTCCTGGTGCTCCTTTTCCACAGCCCTCCAGCCCCGAAGGAAATATTAAGTGTGAAATATTACAAGCCAAAGAAAATCTCACTTCAAAAGCAACACATTCAGGAAAAGGAATAAAAATAATAATAGAGGGGCACAGCTAGGAAGACGGCTTGAAGGGCTGGTGGTGCGCTTGTTCATACTGAACATTGCTACCTCTCTGTCGGAGCAGCCAGAAGGTCAGCGCTGAGCTGAGGAGTAACAGCCAGAGCACTTTATACTTGAAACAAGGCTTGGCGAAACTTTGGGAAATCAAGATTTTTGTCAGACTTTGCAAAGTATTTTTGTCACTGTTGTTGCTGGGCATTTGGAGACAAAATAATAGAGGCTGGGGGGAGAGGGACTGCTGTAATTTAACCCAAAGACCTATGTCCTTTCCGAGGCTCAGAGGAATGGATGACCTGCAGATATTGCTTGTTGGCTTGTACACTGTGTAACATACCGTCCACTGCATCCCATTTCCTCTCTGCCTTTTGTTTGTTTTTTGGTTTTGGGTTTTTTTTTTTTTAGGCAGGCTCCCTAGGCTGTGTTTTTGCTCTTTTTCCCCTGTTTCAAAGATTTTCACTCTGTTGGATCTTTTCTGTCTGTTCTGAAGAGCTGTATTATGCTGAGAAGGAGACAAAAGTGCACAAGCTGACTGCGGTGTCTGAAGCAAACTGGAAATCCTCCCACCTAGACTTGCCGCTTTCAGGTGTCTGCTCCTTGGACCTGGTCCCAGGCAGTGGCTTATTCTGCATCCGTCACGTGGGTGGAGCAGTTTGTACCATCATCCCCAAACCCACTGCAGCCACAAGGCAGGGTGGTTTAAATAGTTTGAAGATCTGGTGTTTGCCACCCTGATGGCCTAAGAGGAGGTGGGTACCAAGCAGATGTGCTCAGCACGAGCCTGATGTCTCCTCCGACTGCTTCAGCTGAAGCTACACAAGGGCTGTGGGCAGTGGCGTTGCTCAAAAAGTCGTGTTTCATGCTTGCAGAGCAACAAGCTCCAGTCTGCAAGGATGAGGTGGGAATGGGTCCTTTCTTCTGCCTTTATGCCTGAGGATGCTGACTAGGAGCAGGCAGCACTGAACAGAGAGTCGCTGAGCTCCTGCACACCCCGGGTTATAAATAAGGTTAACCAAGAGATCTTGCTGCAATGTGCATCTACTGCTTCCAGACCATCTCCTCTGCTGGCTCAGTGCTACCCGCAGGAACTGCTCATCATTAAACAGAAATGAATAACTAGTCCTTTTTTTTTTTCTTGCTTTCTTTTTTAATCCATTCCACAAGCACAGTCTGGAGAACATTTTCTGCAGCTGCCTGTGTGTCACCCATCTATTTTCTCAGGGCCCTGAAAACAATGGGGCCTGGTGTTTGCTGTCGGAGGCCAGGGCGCAGCTCTGCCACACCATCTGTTTGGAGCGGTGGGACAGTCACGCTCTCCTCCTCCTGCCTGGCACGCAAAAACAGAGCTATACAAGGTGGCCGAGAGCATCCTGCAGTGGGCAGGGGGGCGAGGGCTCCTTCCAGACCCCCACACAAGAGGGAAGGTGACCCATGGGAACCTCCTGCCTCCTGGGAAGCCATGGTAGATGACTTGATGCTGGCCAGGGCTCGGTGACATCCACCAGAGGTTGCTCTCCAAGGCTCAGATGGTCGACACGAAGGATTCATCAGGGAGCTAATAAAATAATCAATGCTGGGGAGAACACCCTCAAGTAATTGATAACTGGGGTCCTCCAGGTAACAGCTGGTGCTGACAAGTAATAATCGCCTAGCCAAGAGAAAATTGCCGCAGTGCAGATCACTGTCAAAGACGTCTGCTGCATGTGATAGATATCACCGGTGCGTCTCTCTGCATCTCCTGCTTCACCAGCGGGGAGTGAATCCACTCTATTGGAAACCTCCTGCCTGCTCCCCAATTACATCTACCACAACTAGATAATTTTAGAGATTGCTCCCCAGCCACTACCTACCCTAAGCTTTGCAAACAAAAGTAATGATCACTGCTTCTTGTTTTATTATGGGTCTGCTGAGCTCAGAGACCTCAAAATGCCACCTTGCAAATATTAATTCATGATGCTTCACATTTGCCTCTGGTGTCAAGGAAACATTCGCAACCATTTTCAGCTAATCAAAAAAACAGAGGCTGTTCCTCACTATTTTTCTTACAAAAAGTGCTCTGAAAAAGTTGGCTAGGTTATGTGCTACATTCATTGCAAATGTTGTCTTTAATTTATTTTTAAAAAGCATAACCACTCACTCATATTTTTGTGCCCAATATAAATCAGCTCTCTTTGAAAACTAGACAAAAAAACATCACATTGGTTTACCCTCTGGGCTTTTCTTTTGTTTATCTACAGGTCTAGATAAACCATTGACTGCAACAAAGGTTAAACACAACAAAACAGAGCAAAGTCATTCACCTGTTTAAATTAATTTATCCATTAATTCTGTTTGTGGCTCCCACAGCTGCAAGGCACTCCTGCACAGTAACCCTCGGTCTGTACGCTGCACCTGCCCCTATATCAAACACCTTGGGCAACACCGACCCCAGCTATTTAACCCAAATTCAGAGGGCAAAGGGGCAACTTCACCTTCAGTTGAAACATCTGGAATGCATCACGCTGCCAGCGGTCCCCTTGCACTCTTATCCCAAAATGCTACATGTGATCATGTAGTTAAGGCCCAGTTCAACAAAAGCACCTAAACCTGAGCCTAATTTTAAGTTAACTTTGTGCCAAGTATTGTGCTGAGCAGGGGTGGGGTCTTGCGCGCCCTGCTAATAGAAACCATGTGCGTGCAGACAGACAGAGGAACCTGTGACTTGATGATTTTTCTAGCCCCTTGTCAATCATGTGTTTCCCTCTCTGCAAATTCCCCAGTGACAAACTCAGCACCCAAAACACACATATCCTCCACAGTCGCTTATTTATGGTGCTAAGGCTCTAAATTGGTACTTGGTAAATCTCCTCTGCAAGGGAGCTGGGTCAGCGCTGCCAATATTATAATACAGCCTAATAATTTATCAGTTCTCCCCTTCACACCATTATTCCTCGTCTAACAGCTCCGGCCTTTGGTGCTGAATACTAATGTCACGGGCTCATCAGTATGCTGGAGGGCTGCATGTGCATCTCAGCCATGCACACTGATAGCACAAAATCCATGGAGGGCATAATGAAAATTCACACACAGCTCCGTAATACCATCAGCGTACTTCAGAGCCTCTTACCTATCACTGGCATAAAGAGCTGGCCCCAGAAGTCCCATGGATTTGGCCCTGCCCTGCTCATCACCACAGGCAGACAAGCCTCCTTTGTGAAATGCAATTGAGCTGCCCAGGAAAAAAAAAGTCCTTTCCAGGCTGGTTCTACCTTTCCCATTTTTTATACAAACCTTTCATTTACACAGATTCTACTGCTGTCGCACTGAAAGCATGACCTTCAGCAAAAATGCTTTGCTCTTCTTAAGGGACCTAGCGAGCTCCTGAAAGCACAGAAAGCCACACAGGGAACTGCAGGAGATCAGCAGCCCTGTGGGGTGTAGGACAGGATACAAAGCAAGGCAGTACCCACCTTGTCTGAACCAGTGGGATTCACCACTCAGTCCCCCAAGAATGGCATTTGTCTGAATTTCATATTTTTATCACTGTATTTCCATTCCTTGTGGCATCTCCCTGGCCAGGCAAAAGGTCCAGGCTGTGCTTGGGGCAGAAGCCCTGCAAGTGTCACCTCCACCCAGGAGCAATGGGGCTGGTGGGCTCCTTCCCTCCACTGCATTTCTGGGTTTGCTCCATAGCACTGAGTACTGACACAGCATCTCTGATGCAAATGGAAAGATGATGTCTGCCAGATCCTGTCAGAGGGGTAGATCCTGACCACTGTCAAAATCTAACACAACCTGCCTATTCTTAACCAGTAAGCAGTGAACCTGGCTTGGGGTGAAGAGGCAGCCTTGGGTCTGGGAGGAGGGACACCTGCGACTCCCGTCCTGTTTCTCCTTAGGCAGATGCACCAGACTTAACCTCATCCACCCCCCTGATTCATGTGCTCGCATGAGTCAGGACTCTCATAATGATTATATTACAGAAATAACGGAGAAGAGAGCAAAACCCCATGATCCCAGGCACTGAGTAACCACAGAGGGACAGATGATCCCTGCCCCAAAGCACTTATGGTATGGCTGGGCGAGAGAGGAAAGCTAGGATGGAAACGAAGAGGGAAAAGATGTACTTAAAATCACTCAGCAAGGTAGCGGCAGCACTGAGAACAGATCCAGCTCCCAGCCCTGGGCTCAACACCCTACTGACCTGCACATGTCACCTCTCATTTCAGGAGCATTCAGAAAAGAAACCAAATCTAACACAGAAATAAAACACATGAGGCTAGTTAGCTGTCTCCTTATTATATCTCTCTGTACTGTCTGCTCCAGCGTCGGGGCTCTCTCTTTTCATCCTACATACAATATACCCACTGTTATCCCCTCTGACTCCAGAGTCGCATGACCCAACCATGAAAAAATGGTTCTGATTCATTTAGATTAAAGATGTGGATATTTTAAGGGGCATAGAAGACCTTCTCTCGTGATTGTGGAATGTCCACAGTGAAGCAGACAGAGCATAAGCCACTGGGTCATGAAATGTAGCATTTCTTTCATTCTTATCTCCTTTCTCCAGCTGGCCAGAACACTGCAAGCCATCATATTGATATATAAGCAGCAAATTCTCCCTCCCAGAATGGAAGAAAAATTCACCTTTAAACAACATCGGCTTTTGCCGATGAAACGCGCGGCTACAACTGCAGGAAACACGACAAAGGTTATTACAAATACAAAATACGAGCAACCAAAGGATAACAAGAAAGTGCAGCCGTGAGCATCGTCTCGATAATTTGCGGCAAGCTCTCTGGTGGGAAGCGAACATACCTGGCACGTGGATGCACAGATCTGAGTTTTCTGGGCAAACCGAATAGAAATCAAATAGGATGGAGAAAACAGGTTGTTCTGCAACCAGACTTCAGATTCAGTTCCTCAGTTAGCTTTCTGATGAAGCATTGCCTTTACTTTGAACCCACTCCTGAGGGAACCAACATACAGGTGATGTATCCTGTGTGCAGACCACTCTCACACGCTGGAAATACCTATTTACAAGCAAGGCAGGTCAGAGGAAGAAAATTACCATCTCAGCTTCCCAATCCCAGCCCTGTCAGCTCACCTCTGCCTCCCTCTCCCTGTGCAAAGCCTCTGGCCCCACTTTTCTTGCACTATGGCTGAGCAGTCGGCAAAGGCTTCGCTGCCACAAGTGCTGTCTGGGACAAGGGATCACTCCCCTCAAACCCACATGCATGTCCCACAGACCATGAAGAAAACAGGCATCTCGTCCTGAAAGTCAACGGCAAGCACTAAAAAGACCTTCAGGAGGGGTGTCTGGCTGACAGCAGAACCAGTGGCTGTGGGAGGCACAGCAAATCACAGCAGCGGAAGGACCTGTCCCCAGGCTGGGACATAAGGAACCTCAGGGACCCATTATTGAGACTTAATAATATAATATCCATGCACAGAGTGATCAGTCGTGTTCTGCCAGCCATCACACACTGCAGTCTATCTTTATAAATTAGCCTCTATTTCCTCTTTCGTAAGGGAAGAGGAGGAGAAGGAGAGTCTCTAGCCCATTCCCACATCTTAGAGAAGAAATCCTATATTATTAATATGGTCATCTGTCACACTGCCTGCTCTGTAAGAAATGCACTCCTTTTAACACAGAAATCAATCCTTTCCTATGGAAAGAAAAGAAATGTAATCACTACTAAGTATCTCTAGTCCTTGGCTTTTGTATCTGGGGCCCTGAACATCTTGATATTCTTCATGGATTTTCAGTGCTGACCAAAAGTTGAACTCACTGCAAGTGAAATTTCTGGAGGAAGCTGGGAGTGTCCCATCTGAAAGCTATAAAGAGCTCCATGAAAAACAACAGAAAACACTCATACGTCTGCAACAGATTTATTTGTTGGATTAAGGAAGTCTTCCCTAAAGTTGCATTTTATGTCCCAAACTCGGGAAAGCATCCCCAATCAGGATATCACTCAAACATGATTAATTTTAAAGGAGACATGCCAAATACATGATCTGTTGGCCAGCTCCAACCTGCACAATGCATTCACCATGCGCTATGTGTCATATTCTCCAGAACTATATTTTCATTCTATAAACTATTTTTCTTGCATTCCTGACTGCAAAGACCAGCAACATGGTGCAACCAGCACAGCAGCATCTGTCTGGCTAAGTGGGCAACCAGCAGCAACGATGCTGAGGGGCAAATACCTTAGACCCCCTCCTTTCAGATGGAAGTCAGAAGTTATGCTTCCCATCCCACACTGAATCTGGGTCAGTACTCCCAAATTTCTGCTTTGTCTCCCCATGGTTCCTCAGGATCTCAAAGGGGGATCTCCCTCCTACCAACCTGTCTGGGCTCACCAGAGAGTGTTCTGCTCACTGCGAGCACCCCAGTCTATGCACTGTGCTCACAGGGAAATTTGGCTGCAAATTCTCCATCTGCAGCATAGCTCAAATATCTTAGCTGAATGAAGACCCCCCCCAAAAAAAGAAGAATTTAACCAACTATCTAAAGAAAGAACCCACCAACATTAAAACCCAGGAAGCTGCCTTTTAGCCACCAAGACAATCTTGCTGATAGACTTGATTTTTCTCACCCCAGCCGGGAGTAATGTTTTCTTTCCTTTTTTTTTTTTTTCCATTTGCTGAATGTGTTCATTCTACAGAGGGTTTTTTTTTTAAAAAAAAAAAAGACAACAGACATTCACGGCTCCCAGCTGTCAAAAGCCACAAAATGCCTGAGGCTGTCTGTCTTCTTGCAAATGCTGAAGCCATTTTCCTGTAGTGTATGTTCTCATTAATCAAGTTTCAGACTTGACTCAGTCTATATCATAGCCCATAAGCCAAGAGAGACACTGCAGGGTCAGTAATGTAACACAGCATCGCCGAACCTACCACAGCATTGTTGGACGCAAACGTGTCAGCTGGGCTCTTCTCCCACTGAAGTTAGTAGGAGGCTTTTATTTTAATGTGGCTCAATTCAAAGTCAGGATCAACAACTGAGTAATATCTACAGATTGGAGGACTGTTTCTTTGAACATCCTCACCAGAAAAAAGCATAGCCCTAGACCCATCAAAATTAAATAGTTGTGGTGTGTTGACTTAACTCCATCTCAGCAAGACCTAATACAATAATGTTTAATTTCCACTGAACCACTAGACATGGGCCTGGCTGGTGACTGGTGGTGTCCCCTGAGCTCCTGTTGCTGAAGTTCAGAGAGCAAACAGGATCCTGGGATGTGGATATGTGTGGGGTGCCAAGAGGGAGAACAGCCCATTCACCATTTGCTGCTAGAAAAACATATCCATGCCTGGAGTTCTCACTTCAAAAAGAAAGTTGAAAAGCTGCAAATGCTTCAGGGAAGAGCTCTAATAAAGGCGAAAAGCTGGTCTTGAATGAGAGGTTAGAAAGTCAATCTGCTCAGCTAATGCAACAGAAAGTTCAAAGGTGCCCATGTTGAGGCCTGTAAATATTGCAAGAGAAATTTTCCAGTATCAGAGCCTCTTCTGACCAGCAGAGGCAGAATGACATCACATGGCTGCAGATTTGGGCTGAAGATATTCAAACTGGAAATCCGGAGCTACAGAAATTGACCAGTGGCAACCACAAAGAAGTGGAATGGCCTCACTGGGGCTGGGCAGAGGCGGTGCAGCTCTGGCATGCACCATGCCCGCAAAACCCTCTCATCTTGCTCACAGCCACAGGAATTGAACAAGTTAAAACTGAGGCCAGTGAAGAGCAAGCAGTGACGTGACCTGCTGCTCACTGCCAGCTCAGCAACATCGCCCACGGGCCCAACCCAGCCAATGTGGGCTGGAGCAATTGGATGTAATTGCCCTTTCTTGACGTTCTCACCTCCAGAGAAGCCGCAAAAGGGCCTCCCATGTCTCCGGCAGCAGTGGAGGACCTGGCCTTCATGTGGGAGCCCAGCAGACTGCTCATGAGGGTCCTCTTGGCCAACATGAGGGATTACCTTCACTCTGGTAATGAGATATTTCATGTCTTGCACTTCTCTCCTTTAAGTCAGGTGAAGTGTCAAGGCAGGACGGCCTCACCATGAAGCACTTGTCACATGTCAATATTCAATTAATGGCTGTGAAAATGCCTATCAGGAGTCCAGTGGCAGCCAAGCAATGTGAGGGTCACCACGGGAAGACAAATGACAGCAGAGGGAAGAAGCAAGAAAAATGAGCAGTCCTGTACCTGCTCCTAGGAGAAAAATAAGACCTTTCTCCATCACATTTCATTCACACAAAGATGCTTTTGCTTAGAAGGTTTGCATTTTATCTCATCATTTAGGTCATCTTTTAACTGCTGATAATTTTAATTTCAGCAGGCACTTAATGTGCTAATCAAAACTGATAGCTCTCAGCAGGATGGAAAATCCCAAGCGTGGACGTGATTATTGGGCTTCTAAAGAAAAACATTGGCATGTAAAGGAAAAAAAAAACCAAACACATTTTTCGTTAGGGATTATTTACTGCTCTCTTCACTCCACATGCTAATTCACCCACATTGGTCTGTTTTATACCCAGAGTTATCCAGGCACACATTACTTCATCTGCTGCTTCCCAGAGCAGCAGGAGGGACATAGCATGGGGCAAACAGTAGTGGGAGCTCCCTGTTTCTTGTGCCAGTAACCACAGCTCTTCTGCTTCTCAGAAGTTGACAGCCAGGCCAAAATCCCACATCTGCAACCCCAGTAGGTGCTCACAAGGACTGCATACCTATTCCCTTCAGGAGCAGGGCTTGATGGTGGGTGAGGGTGCAGATGTGGCCCAGAGGTTCAGGACAGCACAAGCACCTTGGGCACAAATTTTCTTTCCTCAGATTCCCATGCCAGCTCTGAGGATGGGGACCCAGCTGAGGAGGTGCCTTCAGCATGGGATCCAGTTCCCCTATCCCTGCCTTGCTGCGGGCTCCTGTGGGTGGGCTCAAAACTAGGGAGAAAAGAAATTTCTCCTCCCCTTCCCCTGACTCAGGCTTGTAAAAAAAGGCCTCTTGGAGAGACCAGCATAATAATAAATCCTAACCTGCCTGGGTGACACATGGTTGCATGATACGATCAGTCCTGGAGGGAGGCAATCACTGCTGACAAAATTAAATTGACGGACCGCAGTGGGTGGGCAGGATGGGGAAACTCCCAAGCAATAGTCCAAGCCTTCCTCCAGCCCCTTCATGCGCAGTGATGCTCCCTGAGCAGGCCAGTGTTTGACAGAGGAGGAGGCTGCGGCATAGACTGCAACCAACTCACCCAAAGAAAAGCAGCCTCTCCTCCAGCTGGGAGCAGACTTCAGGATTGATCCCAAGACCAAGGGTGGCACCTTTGCTCCCTCACAGCCTGGATCTGCAGCATCCCCTGATGAGCAAAGTCTGGACTCCAGGAACTGCTCCATGATCACCCAGGGTGGTTCAGGTAAAAGAAGCACAGATAGAAGTAGTAAAATTTTTCACAGATCCCGAGACAGCTCTTGCAGCAATGATGTCTTTGCACTGCTTTCCTCCACAGTATCATCAGTCCCTGTTGAGAGCCAGACCACTGTGCCAAGGCAGCTCATACCTGAAAGCCACACAGCCTTAAGGCACTCGGGAGAAGGAGCATCCCAAAATCAGACAGCAGAACAAGACACCTCACAGCCAGTTCCACTCCAAACCACCCTGAATCCCAACAGACCCACACAAACCCCATGCTGCAGGTGGCTCAGAAGATCCACAGGCTCAGTGCAGAGCCCAGGGCCTGCATCTGTGCAAGGTCGAGGACTGGAGCAGCACAGCTTGAGCAGCCAGGTCTGGTGGTCTAGGATGTGAAAACACGGAGCAGACAGCATTAATCCAGGCATCATTGACCTGGATTGTTGTCTGCAAGCAGCACATAGTCCAGCAGCACTGACCAGCTCATTACAATGGTAAACACATGAAGGTATGAATTTGTCCCTACAGCCAGCCCCTTACACCCAGTGCACGGCATCCCTGCCTGCTCATGCTTGGCCTCAGGCTTGCTAGGCAGCCATCCTTGGGAGGGTCCACCAGCACCCTCTGAGATAGTTTTCATAGAGATAGGCAGAGAAAAATCGGCCACTTCTGCAGCATTTTCTTCCTCTCTGTCTACCTGCCAACAGCAAATTGGGAACTCAGTGCCCAGGCAGCAGTGCACAAGGGTATCCATGGTGTAAGTGAGTTTTGAGATGCTTAGCTGGAAACCCCTTTGTGGAAATACTACAATTCCTTATCAGCCTGGGTCCTCTTGTGTTTCATCTTTAAAAGAAGTCCAATTAACCTTGCTTCCCTTTGTACTTAGTACTTCTAATGCCAAAGAGCATCACCTGGAAGACCTTTTATAGGCACAATAAATGCCATGGCAACTGCAAAGATATTTCTAAGAAACCCCAGCTGCGGCCTTTGGACTGCAAGTCCAGGAGACATTTCCCACATCATAATTTCTCTCTTTCAGTGTCCTCCATTTCTGGGGAAGTATTGACTAAGTGTTAAGCTTCCAGACTGAATTTCTGATTTGACCCCTTGAAAGAGCAAGAACCCATCTTTTCAATTTATCTGGAAATGCTTGTACAGAAATGCTGATCACTGTGATTAATTGTCACATCTGCAGGAGCATCCTGTTCAGGGAAAAATTAGACTCAGTTCTACATGGGTTATTTACGACCCAGCTGCTCCAGCCATTAAAATAACCCTGAATATCTGCTTTCCCCGCCACAGTTTGAACAAGCAGATTAGTCCCTGAAATCACAAGCCCCCGTGATTTTCCAGCTCAGTACAGGTCATCACAAAATAAAGGCCTTGCCTCAATAAATAGCACTATTAAGGGCACTCCTGCCGGAACGAGCCTTCCCTAGTAATGCTTTGACTCCGGAAAGAGCCTGTTCTGAGCACTAAAGAAATCCATCAGAAGTAACCTTGGAATTTGTATGTTTATATCTGCGTAGCTGTGGAAACACTGTGGGAGAGGGTTGGTTTTTGTTTTGCGAGGCAAATAGAAAATCTAGGATATTCTTTGATATTCCAAGGCTTCCTTCCCCTCCTGTTTCAAGCAAAGGGCTCTCACCCAAGCTATTTTTTTTTATAAATGCCTCCCTTGCCCCAGCATAGAGAAATCCAGTGTTGAGCACATTCCTTGGCGTCCTCACCCCTAATTGCTCTCAGGCTGTTGCAACACTTCTCGCGTTCCCAGCTGGATGCGGGGACCCAAGGGCTGACTTGGCTTTGGAGGAGGCTGGGCTGACCCCTGGTCTTGCTGAATCCACACCCCTGGTGGGGTGTCTGGGAGACACACAAGGAGCCTGGTTGAGAGACGAATCACCTGTTGCTTGGGATGAAATAGATTCTCTTCTCTACAGCTTGTAGGAGATATTGCTGAGGTGGCTGCAGCCAGCAGAGAGGCCGGAGAGCACAGTGCAAAGCATCTGCAGAGGCATGTCTCTGGTTGGATCCTCACACACACAAGTGCCCCAAAACTATCTACAGGAATAACTAACTTTTTCATTTTCACTGCTTCCCTCTTTTTTCCTCACTGCTTCTGACCTTGTCCCCACCTCCTTTGCACCACTGCTGGGAGGGTTCCCTGCTGCCTCCTTCTATCTGATTTCCTTTCGAACCTGCAGCCCAGCCTCAAAGGAGTGAAGCCTGAGATGCACTGACTGAGCTATTCTGCCCAACAAGTCTCCATACTGACCCACCACCAAAAAAATCTATTCCCAGCAGAGCAAGTCTCCTTTGCATCTCTGCTTTCTTCCTCCTTCCTAGCCCATTGAGCAGAGTCAGGACCCCTGCAACAGGAGCAGACAGGGACTCCGTCCTGCTTCCAGTTCAAGCATTCGTTGGCATTTGAGTAACCTCCTTCCTGGCACAGAAAAGCCTCAATCCCAGCCTCTCTAGGGCAGTGATCAGCTCACAGGCACCCATGCCACAAACTCCTCACAAAACCCCATTGCAAACTACCTACTGCTTACGTCGCATCAAAATCTCTTTCCCAAGTACCTGCACGGCACCAAGCATGCCAATCCCAGCCAGAGCCTCGAGCACCACTGTAATGTTAATAATAGGCACAACCTATTAGTGCAACCCAGCCATTGCATATTGGCACACACACGAGCTTGCCTTTAATGATGTCTGCGTGCACAAGCTGTTATTCCCTGCAGCAACCCCAGTGAACAGAGTAACCTGGGGCAGTACAACATGCTAGTCTAAGGTAGGGTTAAGTAGCTGATGGTAAACTATCACCACCATAATCGAAACCCACGCACACAGTGCCAGATGTATTCAGTATCCTGCAAACAAAGGCTCCAGGCCAGCACTTAGTGACGTGCAAGCCGAAGGGTTTTCCCAGAACTAGGCAGAGCCTGGCATAAGGCTTGGGAAGGGAGCTGCTCCTTGTGGCAGGACTAACCTCCAAGCGAGCGCATGGGACACAACCAGAAAAGGGGCATGGGACTGGCATTGCTCTCCATCGGTAATGCAGGAGCAGAGGCTCCCTGCTGCAAAAACACCCAAGCAAGTTGTGGGGAGAAGATGTTGCTCCATCAAAGGGGATTTTCCAGACCATCTGTTCTACCCACACTGTCCGCCTCACCTGTGAAAGAAGCAGGCCCTGGACTGGATGCTTCCTGCTGCTGTTCTGTTTGTTAGGAGGAAAAGTGTTAAGTGGTGGTTAGTGATCAGCTGGGAGGCAAGGGGCTGCCCAGAGGAAGGCTTTCCTGCGATGCAGGGGTATGACCACATTGGGAGCTCTGGATTCCTGCCATTGCCACTTCGTACAAGTCCCTTTGTGGTCAGATACCAGACCACAGTGCTTACCAGAAGCATTTACAGCCACAGCCTTTACACATGGCTTCTGTCCCTGGTTGCAGCATGGGTGAGAAAGGGAATAACCCTGGGAGCAATTAGCAGTTTTTTGGGGGCAACAGAGGCAGAAGAAACCCCCAAACCCCCGTGCCCATACTGGATGTTATCATTGGCCAATACAGCACATGCTCTGCCACTCCTGCATTTAATGGGAATGAGATGAGATACAAAGGATACGTGAGGGAAATTAGGGCAATTAGGGACATGAGTCCATTGCTGTGCCCATTGCGTCTGTGCTGCAGCAGGAGAATGAGGGCATGTGTGTGTGCCAGGGCACAGATGGGCGTTGCTGATTTCATCCATGCCATGTGGCATTAGGCTGCTGGTCAGTAAGGCTGCTGAACACCTCCAAGTCACAAAACCTGTTTTCATGTACCATGGATGGTGCTCCCTGCACGTGGCATCTCCTTGCGGTGGGGGTGAAAACTGTTGGTTGTTGCAGACAATAATTCACCTGTTTCAGACACCAGATTGGAAAAACCACCTGATTTAACCCACCCTAAAGCACTCTTATGGCCTTTTCTTTGGCATTCCCTGCTGCAGGAAGCAAGGGGTGGGAAATGAGTGAGTCTCTGTAGCAGGAATGAGCCTTCTGCCCAAATTTGAAGAAGGGTTGTTTTTTTTCCCTTTTTTAACTGTGCTCAGGAAACCATAAGCATATGGAGGGAAGGAAAATCTGGATTTGGGTAGGATGCAATGGCAGGACCAGGCAAGGAAACCATGAGTGGGAGACAGGTCACCCCAGGCAGACCTAGGGGAAACATATGGGCAGGGAGAGGAAATTAGGGCTGCCCGAGCAAAGTCACTTCTGGTAATCCCCAACTTTGCAGTGCTTGGCAACCCTGTCATCTTGTGCACAAAGGCCTCCAAAACAGAGGGTACAGGAGTTGTTTTGATGGGAGATGTTTGGAGCAAGACACCAGGGTTGGTATCAGGAGTCAGCCAAATCGTATAAAACGATGGGATTTCAGAGCCTGGTCTCAAGGTTTTTGCAGGTACTTAAGTGTTGTTGCAGATCTGGGACCCTCTCTGCTGCAGACCCCTTGCAGAGTTCAAGGCCAGCAGCAATTTTCTGATGCATAATAAATTGATTAATTCTTGCCAGGAGTAGAGATAATATGCTACTGATGTCCTTAGGTATAGCTACCTTCATGAACTTTTAAGATACACCCTCCTTTCTACATCAAAAAGAACAAAACCAGAACAGTTATGGAAAATCTCTTGCAGAGCCATAAGACCAGCTCCCTAAACACTGCATCCCTTTGCAATCATGCATTTCCTTCCCCTTCCCAGCGTCAGTGTGTAAACTATTTGAATGCTGATGGTTTTTAAATAGCTCCCAATGAGGATTTTACATACAGGGAATGGCAGAGTTAAAAAAAAAAAAAAAAAAAAAAAATGAAGATGAACATTTATGTAAACACAAATTCCCTGCAACAGCAAGTTCCTCACGGCATGTCGCTCCTTTTACACAGACACACCATCAGATAAAGCAATGTATGTGATTCATTCAGTGCCTTCTGATGTGGTGGAGCTCTTGAATGAAATGTTTAAACTGCCGTGCTTTACTATGCTGCTTAAAATCAGACTCATAGGACTTACAGGCTGAGGTGGTGTGGCAAAAGGCAAGCTGAGTTTCTAGCAGACATGTAGTTGTACAAAACGGATTGCTCCATGGGTGCTAAAAACTTTCGTGGGGGCTAGAAAAGAGGTTTTGTTTAGCTGTGCCAAGCTGTTGGTGTGTGGAAACTAGGAAGTCATATTTATATCTGCTGGCCTGCTCTGGAAGCTGTTACAGACTTGACATTCATTGCCAGTGGATGCTTTATCTTTCCCTGCTTGTGCTAGAAATATTGTGGGACCACAATGATGGCAGACTGCTAGATAATGCAGTCATTATTAGACCAAAATAGATGGGTCCTGTCATTCAATAGTGCTGCCGATGCTGCAAAGTTTTCAGTCGCATTTGCTGCTTCTTTCCGGGAAATGGGCCAAAGCTGGTAAAATTGCTAAGCATTTTGGGAGAGAGCTGTGGGCACACGTGTTTCATGGAGGGCTGTGGTGTGCCCACACAGGTCTCTGAGACCTGAGATAAAAAGCACTTTGGAGGTGTTCCTCTGAGCATGGAGGATCATCCCCCTTGACAAGAGGCAGCGCATCCCTGGTCAGTGCTCCAAGCAATGACAGCAAGGGGGTTGGTAGCAGAGCAATACTGTGCTCTTCAGCAGCCACCAAACACACTTGCCAGGGGAGCTGAAAACCAGATACTTCAGAATAAAACTTAAAAAACAGAGTTTAGATGGTCCTGAGAGCTGGCACTGCTTCCGCAGGCCATCTGCTGAGAGGTCCCTCTCCTTTCCTACGGGCTGTGTTATTCCCAGCTACTCCCCAAGGACCAGAGAGGAAATTCCCCTGTTTGAACACAACAGTCCCTGGTTTACGTAGGGTGTCCTGCAACCCTGGAGTTTCCCTACAGAAGCCTGCCCCCGTTTTGCTCCTGACCACAAAGCATTTGCTTTGCATTTAGCAGGAACAACCAGTTTAGTGTTTGAATGAATGATCGGTGTTAATTAGTAGCATTCAAAATTAAAATAAAGGTCAAAAGAGGGTAGGCATTATCAAAGAGCCTTGTTTGCTCAAAGGAAACATTAATGACACTTGTTCAGTGCTTCAAGATAAACTCGTTCAGGCACCAAGTTAATGAAGAAATAAATCCTCCTCTCTACGGAACGTCACTACTCCTCAAACACAAACCACACATCTTTCATCTCAAGGTGTGCCCTGCCCTATCTCTCATCTCTCCTCGCTCTTTCATTTCTCCTCACTCTCGAGATGCCAGTTCCCTTCCCTGAGTGGCTGCAAGATGGGCGAATCATCAGCTCATTGGACTTGGGCTGACACATTCTTGCTGCAGAGGTGTCACCCCAGAGCCATCTACAAAGGCATCTCACTGCCCTTCTTCCAACTCTTGTTTGCGAGGAAGCAAAGGACGAAGGGGTATCACAGGACTTGCGTGTACACGGAGTATGAGGTGGGTGCTTTCAGGACCTCCGTCTTCTCCAGCTACTCCATACAAGCATGAGCTCCTCTGCCTCTACCCTAACCTGACCTGATGCTCCTGGTTTTGCACCTGTTTGGGTAGATGCACCACCAGATCACAAGCTCCCTCGGGCAGGTCCACTTTCCTGCCCCATGTCTGTGCAGCACATGACGCAGTGAAGCCCAGCCAAGGCTCCAGGCCACACAGGACACGTAGGTCCAGACACTTCCAAGCTGCCTGCATAAGCCAAAAGCAAATTAACCAAACCGCTCACCTGAGAGCTGGGTCACCTTCTGCAGGTGCTTCGCTCCATCAACAACAGAGGGAGCCCGAGGATGTCTGTGCTCCAGAGTCAGGCACCTCAGGCAAATTTAGGGTGGGATGAATCCAGGGCTAAACAAATATTAATACATTCAGAAGCCAGCAGTAGCAACATTCAATTATATTTATATATACACAGAGAGAAAGAGGGAGGGAAAGTATGGGCGCACCCTTTGGCTTCTCCATGACCCCCAAAATGCCATAAATCACTTTCAGCAGGAGAGCAAGATGCAGCAAGATTTGCCTCCTGCCCCAGCTTCCACGCTGCCATAATTATGGCAAACCCTGCCCTGCCATCAGCAGCACAAGGGGGAGGCTGCGGAGCCGGCAGCAGGAAATCAGGGTGCAGGAGGCTTTCAGGCTGCACCGTGGCCCCCGTGCCAAGAACACAGCGCTCCAGCTCCTGCTGCTGAAACCACTGAAGGTCGAGGAAGATGATATTTCCATCTTTTGGAAACTAGATACTGGGAGCACGCCTACACAGTCTTTGTCATAATCTCCTGAATTCAGTTAGAAGTAAAGAACAGGCAGAGGTCAAAGTTTTCCTGGCTTAATAGAAACGCTATCAAAATTTAACCTCTTTCCTGCTGGCAGTGCACAGATCTCCCATTCCTGACAAGGACAGGGCCACAGCATTCACATGCATGACGAACACATGCTTGTCTTTGCAGCAGTGTCATTTTTCTTCTCTCCCTTCCCTGTGTGTGCAGGCAATGCAGACAGCAACATTTCCGATACCCGCAAGGATGAGCAGACTCGGTTGCATGACAACCATCTGTGGAGAGATGCAATCTTGCATCCCACGTCCCATTCGGCTGCAGACACCAGGCAGAGCTGCTCCACTGTGCCATGAGCACACGCGCCAGCCTGACGCTGCTTCACCCCATCTCACATGCTAGAGGAGAAGAGGCATGAAAGATGGGCTTCCAGGGACCAGATGGGCACCTGTCAGCAGCCATACATCAAGAGATCAGTGCTTTGGATTGTGCATTACAAAAAAAAAAAAAAAAAAAAAAAAAAAAAAAAAAAAATTAAAAAGGGAAAAAAAACTACCTTCTGCAAGATTTTCAAACACATGATCCTCAGATGCTGTGTGAAAAAATAAATTGGCAGCTGTCCCCCTTTTTTCTGAGCAGGAGTGAAACAGCCTGGTATCCCACATTTATCGCAGCACCCCTCACCATTTTGGAAAAGCAGCAAAGAAGGGTCCATTTCTCTCAGTTATTCCCTCTGACATTTCAGGGGACCAGTGGGTAGCTGCATACAGATGGTCTACCTGGAGAGCAGGAGCAGCATATTGGTGAGAAGTTGAACTCTGCAACTCAGCACTGTCACTTCCCAAAATGTTGGGAGTTAATTCTGACTTACAGGTTGGTGGCCATAAGGTCCCAAGCCCTAGAAATCAATAGTAGACTCCAAATGTGACACATTAGACAGCAATGAGGCGAAGATGCTGAAGTAACTTTATCCTGCCTAGCAGACCTCTGTGTCAAGGTTGTTTGCTCCAGCCCAGCTGTCTCTGACCTCAGGAGCCATACGGCTGGTAGGACTTCAGAGAGGGAGATCAAATTCAGAAGCTGCAAAGCACGTGGTTGTTTGCTTTCCACATCCCTGCTCAACTTTTGGCCTCCTACTTTCGTAATGAATTTCTCGGAGGTTCTCAGCATTGCTTGCTCATTTGCAGACGGCACTTCCAGCTACAAAAATAGCACAGACACTAAAACAATCTTCAGGAATCAGATAAGAGCTCCTCCCAGGAGGAAGAAAAGATTTCTTTCTTCTCGTTTCTTTTTTTGTTCTCTGTGTTTAAGAAGGCTGATGTGTTACAATTATAGATTGTGATTTCCATCCCAAAGTGCTTCACAAGAGCTCCACCAGCACCTCTGCGCAGAGCCAGCAGCAGGCACTGCTGGGACCAGCTGTGCAGCCTCAAAGAGGAGCACAGCCTGCCCAGGCTGCTCACACAAACTGTCCAAATACCTGCACAGAATAACTGCAATTGACCTTCTGGTGTTGAAATAGCCAAAGACAAGACACAACTCTGTTTTCTGACATTACTTCCTCCTAAAATGCAGCTCAGAGAGAAAAATGCATAGGTAAAAGCTCTGTCACATCACAGGTTTCTCTGGTCTTGGGCAAGTCATTTTTGCCACTGAGGTTTGCCAAGGAAAGCCTTAGGGAGCCTCCCACATCTCCCCTGGTTTCCAGCTGGCCACCCCACTCTTCCCTCCCCCGGGTCTGATGCTCACCAGATTCTTCCCCAAGCCATCTCAGCTCATTACCTTGGGATGAGTGCCCGAGCCCTTGTTGGGTTGGTGTTCTCCCATCCTTGTGAGTTATATCAGCTCTCAGAGGGGTCCCACCAGTCCTGGAGCCAGGGTGAGATAAGCCCTGGGAAAATGAGAATGGGAGAGGGGAAGGAAGGGAATGTGGGACTTCCGCCAGTCCTTCTCCCCACTCGCTGCTTTTTATGGAAACACATGTGAAACCTTTCTCTTCTCTAAAATGAGAGCTTTATAACTCTCTTATCTGCATATAGTTACTGATAGGCACTCTGATATATGTCTGGTCGCAATGTGCACTGTGTGTGCACAGAAACAGACACCCACAAGCCCAAAAAAACAGCCTTTAAATGCTACATAAACACAAATAAATAAATACAGTACAGCAAATAAGGCCATATGGGACCTGGAGTGGTCTCCTAGTTCATCCCCCAAGGCAGGGTCAAATTACAGCTCATTGCCCAACCCAGTACTAAATATATCCATTGGCCAAAATTCCAATCTTCCTGGGCAACTGCTTCCCGTGACTCTTTCCTTTTCACCCTTCAAAGCTTTTCCTGGCCTTAGATGTCCCTCACTGCAGTTTAAGCCCAGGCACTTCCCTGTCCCCGGCAGACACACAGAACAGTTCATTCCCATCCCGCTTGCAGCGCACATCTGGAGACAGTTACATCTCCCACTCAGGCTCTGCTAGGTTTGCGTCTCTTTTCTAGACACACAGTGGCAGTTTGTTCAGGAAAAAACAAAGAGTCGGTGGTTGGCCATAATGCACAAAGCAGAGCTGGTGACGGTGTTGGAAGGAGCGGATGATATGGCTCATTTGTTGGTGAACTGGTGGTAGCAAGAAAATAGGGCAAGTCTCAGCAGGGGCACTGGGGCCAGGCATTATGAGACCCCAGTGATATTTTGCAGCACAACTTGTCTGCTGCTAACAGCCCCAGCATCCCATTCCCACCTCCGGGCTGGCACACATTTGCAAGACTGCGTTTTGCAGCATTTTTCCATTTTTAATGCTTTTTCAAATATTTTCCTTGCAGGAGGTCAGAAAGAGAGACATAGTTATAAAAACAGACTGAGCACACACTGGACCAAAACCACAAGCTCCAGCATCAATCTGAAGATATAACTGGTCTGAATACAGTCTTGTTTCATCATTTGTTGTGGTCCTCACTCAGTGCTCCCCCTCCAATATGGAGCATGGCCTCTGCATACAACAGCACCTTGCGACATGACTCATCTCTACAAGGCAAAGCACATTTTCCACCCACGTAGATGCAGCTCCTCTGCCAGAGGTCACCACCGTGGCTGCGGACGGGAACGCACGTCCGCCCTGCTGCTGCTGCGCCCGCTGCACAAATGTGCCCTGCCAGCAGTTTGCACTGACGCACCAACACCATGCATGGGAGTCCCTGATGGGAAGGTTCATGCTCCCATCCTTCACTGCATCTCCTCTCACAGAGCCCTTAAAATGCAAGGGAAGAACAAAAGCATGCACAAAGTCATCTAGCAGGAATAGAGAAGACAAATATGCTGCATAAATTCCTGGATGTAGCACACTGATACTCTCTTTACCCTTTAACATCAGCAAAGACTCATTGAGCCATAGCTATAAAGCTGCAATCACCAACATGCAAGAATTTTTTGAGTCCTAACTGAAAGGGAAAATACTATCTACTGCAAAACCCACAGTTTAGCTGGTCTGTCCCCCAGAGAACTCCAGAGTTTCGTCCAGCTCAGAGTGGATGAAATCCCATCTGAAGGTGTCAGGGCTCAGGTCAGACTAAACAGTCTCTGGGAGCATCCCGAGTCCTCTCCCCTCACCCAGCCTCAGAGATGCTACTCCACGTTTTTGCCTTACTGTTTTTCTTGGCAGCTGTTTTCTTTCAAGTCAAGCTATGGCTGTGTTGCTTTTAGGTACTTAAATTCATATTCTTGATTCATTTCTTCCCTAATCACTTGGGATACTGCATTTTACAAAAGGGAGCATAATTAATCTTCTAGGTTTGTGCACGTGTGATGAAAAAGATGTGATCCGTGACAATTTAATGTCCTAGCTAGCTGCTAGACAATGGAAATTTCTGAGTTATACCCAAAAACGCCACACCCAGTCTCACAAAGACTGCAGCAGCTGACAAGCATCTTTTCCAAACTCTTAAACAGGAACATTTTTTGAGGGCTTTTTTGTTGTTGTTTTAAACTTGGCCCCAAAAATCAGTTGCAAAAGAGCAAAGCTGGCAACTTATGCAGTGGTTCGATGAGTTCCAGAAGCTGTTGAATTTCTCACAACGTTATCAGCAATCTGGGAGACCCACTGAGGCACTTTTTGTACTGTGATTGCTGTTAACATGCGCCTGCTCCCCTCTAACATGCATTCCTCACAACCTCGGTGGCAGTCCGACAGTCAGCATCGCTCGCAGGCAGCTCCATCCCATCTCAATCACTCTCTTAGATCTTAACAACCCTGCAATGGCCAACGTTGATATTGGCTGCCCATAACAAAGCTATTAGAGTGACATTTTGGTAGGAAATGGTGGGAATGCTGCAGAAATCAGAGTTATAAAAGGTTAATGAAGATGAAAGGACAGAAAATACAGAGGAAAAGCCCAAGCAACTAGAGAGATTTTTGGCAAGAATTGCTAAGCTGCTGCCTAGCCACACACTAATACATTTCCTGCATTTCCCAATCCAGCTGCTTATTTTCAGTAGCCTCAGCAAATCTGTATCACTGGGAGAAACTCTGAGCTACTGTGTGACTGGTAGCATTTGCAGAGACTCTTGCCCATTATTGAGCAAAACGGTCAAGTTTCCAAAAGGAATTTGAGAAGGAAGTTCATTTCACCTAAATACTGTGTCCCTGGGGAGGCTAAAGTCATGAGTGCTCCCGCTCAGCCTGGACACACACAACTGAAGCATTATCAATACAGTGCTCACCTAGAGGAGACCTCTTTCCAAGTCACCCCAGTATTTTTGGAAGGAAAATTTTTCACTCAGCGTTATTGGAGAGCTGCTAAGAACAAGCAATCCCCTGGTACTGCCAGGTTGGACAGGATGATACAAGGCACTCCTTCAAAGCAGAGGGGAGGAAACTTCTTCATTTCTTTGCATCCTCATCATGGGACATTTCCTGACAGTACACTTGTACTGTAGTACCCAGATTTCACACTACGGGACTTCAGTCATTCCCTTTTGAAAGCCATTTAATGCCTTAATAGATGTCCTCATCACCCTTTATTTTTTTTTACCACACCATTGTTTTCTTCATTATCTCTCTCACCACCTAAAATATCCCTTCTTCCTCACCAGCACTTCAGGCTTTCAAATGACTGCAGGCTCTTGCCTAATCTCTCTCCTACTCCCCATCCGATGTTGAGACCGGCGCTTAGCTAAGCTATGCACATAGCTTGCTGTCAGCATTGCCACATAAGTCTCTCCAGCTCCAGCACGTTGCCGGTGCTATTCTCTGAATTCCTGCCACTCGTCACCGCGTCTCCACAGGCAGGTGCCAAGAAGGGGACATGGACCTGCTAGGTGAGATCAGATGAGCTCAGCAGAGAAAGACTTGCAGCTCACGTTCTCCTCAACACAGGGCATCTGCACATGCAATCTAGCCCATCTCCCAGCAGTTTTGCTGCCTTCTCCTAGAATTCATCCTTCATATGATCTTCCACCAAAATTTCTCCATGCTTTTTCCAACTTCCCCATCTCATTAAAGAGAAGGTTATTTTTAGCCATGCTATTTAGCTTACGTATTTCCAAAGCAAGCCTTCCTCTCCTCTGTTGCTCATTTCTCTCAGTTCCTCCCAATTCCACAGCAACTGCAGGTTTGACTACACTGCATTTAGCACTGAGATCATTTATGAAGCCGGCATGTTCAGCCAGATTTAGCACTAGCACCATCTGTAACCCAAGAGACACCTCCTTCATCCCAGCCACACATCCCCCTGCAATTATGGCTGTCAATACTATTGCTAAGGGTACGTGTAGACAAACAGAGTTTACTCACTTCTAACTCGGTCTCGATACAACTTGCCCTTTGGGGAACTGGGGCAATTGCTGCCTCCTTTCCCACTCCCCATGACAGCACAGACTTTTATGTTTCATTGGTGGTGTGACCATGGTCATGGTGCACAACCCTGGCCACCCCAGTTGCAATGTTGGCCATCCCAGAGACTGCCCAGCCCGGACAGCAGAGACCCGGTGCACGGCAATACCCGTGACTGACAGCAGCATCAGCCTCCCCAGCCTCAGGATTTTTGTGGCCATGACGAACTTTGAGCTGGCTTTCAATTTATGCAAGCTGCCTTATCCGTGCAGCTTTGAACTGCCTGCATGAGTAAACCACCCTGACAAGCTAGAGTTCACGGGGATTGCAGTCAGTCATATTACAGCCCATGACAGATTTAATTGCAGATTAGAAATTCCGTAGCAGAAATCTTACAGGAGACTTGAGATCCTAATTGTTTCCTGCATAATTTTATTTTTAAACTCCGAAGTGCTGACAGCCAATATTTTGGTGTGAAAAAGCTAAAGAAGCAACTGCTACCTCACTGTGAACAGGTAACAACTTCCAGAGTTTAATCTTACACCTTAATTTGTTCTTAATATTCGGATTGTGGCAGCAGCCAGGAGGCATTATCAAGCTAAGTGTTCCTTTGTGTCAATACACAGCAGTAGAAAAATTCCCCGCCCAAATGAGCTGTGATTGTTGTATCTGCTGGAAGAAAGCCATTCTCTCTCTTGTGCCATACTAATGCACCTCTAGCATCATAACTGATTAGGATTCCTGCTTTGGATTTGCTCAGATCTAGCTTGGTTGGTTTTTTAATCTTTGGGATAAACTGTGGATAGAGAATTAGCCATTTAGATATAAATGCATCACTGGGAAACAGTTTGCCAGCACCCGCCACAAAATGACTTCAGTGTCTGATCTGGTGAGCGGCTCCTAGATAATGAAGTGATAATCAGGGGTGTGGGGGCAGAGGGGGGATTTTTGGCTTTCAAGAAGCACCAGGCATCTTTGCCTGATTTTGTCTCCGCTAGCACAGAAATTAGAAGAGTGCTGAGGAATGTGTGCTAAGAGTAAAAATAAGCACCCTTCACTCTTCTCAGATTTAAAATGATGCTTGGTGGGGGAATTACGGAGTCATCACTGGCAAGCCAAGGCACAGGGGGCATTGCTCGGGCTGTTTGAACCTCATGACTCTCCTGTGCTGTGTTTTGATACAGCTGCCTAATGAAGTCTGGCAGGCCGTGCGTCCTTTCCATTTCGGCGAGGGTGACAAGCAGCATCACACAGGCAAGAGACACCAGGTCTTGAGTTCAATCTGATGGTAAGCTTCTCCCATCCAAGTCTTCAGTGTCTGACAAGAGGAAATGCTCCCCGGCACGCTCTCATCTTGCAAAGAGCAAGGAGGTCAGGTGTGCTTCTTCCAGAAGGCTTCTTTCTCCAAAGGTGTTATTGTTTCCCTGTCCTAAAAAAGTCTGACTTAGCCACCTCCCTCCGGTTGCCCATCGCATGGTGGCAAAGCCTCCCGAGTCTGAGCAGGACCTGGGAGTGACACAACACCACGATGGACGCTGCCACAGTTTCTGAGCACCACCAACTGCTGGGACCCTGCTCCCACACACTTACCACCCCACTTTCTTTAGGGCTGGCCTGAAACCGGGCAGCAGCACAGACACACAGACCGCAGCCTAAAGTTCTCAGATCCAGAAGCACTGGCCACACTCCGCCTGAAATTTATGTCCTTTCTAATTCTCATAGATGTCAGAAAGATTTATCAGGAGACATCTTATTTTACAGCCTGTGTCTTCTGGTATATTTGCTCTTTCAGTGCTCTGGGTTCACAAGCTACTGCACGCTCCCCAAACCCTCTCTCACCCATGATGGAGGGCTATAAATTATAACCACCTGTAATGCATTCAGCTATGGTCCTGTCCATCATCTGTACGTGGCATTAACCCTGTGAAACTTGGTCACCCAGACCTGCATTTCCGAAGCTTTGAATTCTTATCCATTGCTAAACCCCCTCAGACAACCAAAGAATGAAGTGCATACAGCAGCCGGCATTTCTAAAGAAAACTTGATGTCTTTCTGACACCTGACACATGCAATTCCCAACAGAGTTAATTGAAGCTAATTCCTCAAAGGCTGAGATGAGAATATCCCCATAAATTATGTTCCTGCTTCATTCCAGACAAGGACTGCATGAATGCATTACACGCAATCCCCCAACTTACAGTATTAAAACTGGCAAGTCAATCAAGGAGACAGCATAAAGTCACTTGAAAGCTGAAATTCATTTTCAGCCTCGCTCCTTCTGTACTGTAACCCGAAAGGTTGATTTTCGAGGGCATCTTTCATATTTCCACACACAGCAGGACCCATTCAGCAAGAGAAGGGCCTTCTCCATGGATGCAATATGTTTGGTACAGCAGAGCCCCTGCTTGGGGGATTTTGCTGGGGTGCAGGTTTTCAAGGCTGTTATTGAGGCAGCTTTCAGAGATGTCTCTAGAGACCTTTGAGTTTCCAAGACATAGAGAAAAACAACATAGGACCGAGGGCACCATGTCTCTGCTGCCGTCGCAGAAAGCCAGGGCTGATTATCAGAGACATAGAGACACAGAGACATACATGCAACAAATCTAACCTATAACACTGCTACTGCCAATCTGCTCTCACTAACAGAGAGTTATTTTTAAATCCTGTGTTTTTTGGACACAGTCCTAACAACAAGTTATTTTTAAATGGCAGTTTAAAGAAATAAGCACATTTCGTGTACCATTCATGACACTCTTTTAGGGACTGAAATACCACTGAATTATACTGTAGGGATTATGCAAATTAAAGCCAGATTCAATAAAAACTGCCCAGCTTCTGTGCTGCTCAAAATCAGAAGGACTGAAAAACCATTTCTGGGAACTTCTACTGCCCTGCAGAAGCTCTGAAGACATCAAAGTTGGAAATGGTTTGAACTGTGATCTATACCCAGTTAGTTATCTGTTGCAAGATGCACAAGTGCTTCATGTTGGATACTGGGAACATAAATACCCACATGAAGCAAAGGTGAAAATCTTAGCCCAGATCAAATAGAAAGCCTGTGACAGAACCAGGATTTTGTGAGTCCCACTATGGCTTAACCCCAAAGACATGCTATGACATGATATAGACTAAAGAATAAGACTTCAGCATCATATGGCATGTTATAAATGAGCCATAGGGCAACGCTACTCTCTCAATTTTTCATTTATAAGGTATCTTAGACATGCAGTATTTGGCAATTAATGTTTGCACAAAGTCCAAGCCCAG
Organism: Morus bassanus; assembly: GCA_031468815.1. Classification (NCBI taxonomy): domain Eukaryota; kingdom Metazoa; phylum Chordata; class Aves; order Suliformes; family Sulidae; genus Morus; species Morus bassanus. Next base: position 6,519,221 of record CM062572.1, on the reverse strand, counting down.
CTATGGTGAATCTGCAATAATTCTCACTGGAATCCATAGACTTTAAGGACCCAGGGAGACCTTAACAACTGTCTCACCTGACCTTCTGCACAACATATAACACAGTTTCTGCCTCAAGCCCATAAACCCTGACTGAGCTATGATCTATCCTCAGGAAAATACGCAGACTCAGCATAAAGACTTAGAAGATGGAAAATCCAACTTGTCCTTGAATCACTGTTCCAAGGTTAGCTGCCTTCCTTGCTCTGAGTCCTCCAGTTCTAATTAAGCTGACTCTTGTTTCCATTGTAAACTTTTCTGCTAGAATGAAGCATCACCTACTATTAGAAATTTCTTCCATACACAGGTACTCCGAGACCACAATCAAGTCATCTCCTAACTTCTTTGATCAGCTAAACCAGGGGGATTACTTTCTAATAATATATTCACCACCGGCTGCATTGTAGGTCTGTACATGCAGGGACGTTGCTGCTGTCTAATAAGTAGCAGTTGCCACAGGTCAGCTGAGGTTCAGTAAATGTCCACACAAATGCCCTTCACCCAGAGCTAATGCAGGATTACCTTTATAACACAGCTCAAGAACAGCAGTAAACTCATATAAATTCTTTTACTTTCACTGACTGTTTTGGAGACAATAATTCATGAATGAAAGGCTCAACTCAGAAAGTGTAAAATGCATGGACACAGTATCCCAAATACATTTAAATAAAGTAATATTTAACTATAAGAAAATATAATGGTGATTTAAACACAGTTTTTAATGATTAAATGTTAAAAATTGTGTTACCAGTTCAAAATCACAGAAAAGAACCCACTTTAGAGAAACTCATTTTCATTTCTATAAATGAAGGGTTGGAAAAAATATTGTTCATTAATGATACATGAGCAATATAATGTTCTGTTCCTCTATTCTACCCAAGAGATAATGTTAATCCTTTTGATTTATTCACAGCTCCTTAACTAATACTGTAATAAATAGTATTGACAATTGAACTCAATTCTGCAATAAATTCATTGTATTTGCAGTACCTACAGTAAGAAATGCCTTCACGCTCCTGACAGGAGATCTAAATAAAACTGAAGAGTTGAGAACAAAGGCTGTAGAAAAATCAGATAGGCATAGCTGATTAGAAAATGTGACTTGCTTATACGGGCGTAATTTTTGTATATGTCTAAGGCAGTATAACGCACATAAAAATGTTGGGGGTGTTTTTCAGTTTAAACACATGAATCTTCAGTTCTTTGCTTCCCAGCATGGACATGGCTGAGCTACTGACCACTATACAGCGCTGGCTTTGAAAGGGTTGGCGAAGACCTGAATCAATTTAATCGTATTAGAATACAGAGCAGTTTAAAGTTATTATCCCTGGTGACTTACTGATGGCTCAATTGCTGCTCAATCTATGCAAGGCTTTAAGTGATGAAACTGTATTAGTTCCTGCCTTGCCTCTCCTTTTCAAAACAGTTTCAGAGGTTACTACTATCACTGGCTCATCAGCGCTCAAAGGAAATACTTTCAGAAGCAGAACTAGAAATGTCTCCTCTTGCATTACCAGTATGTAATTAGGGGAAAGCTGCATTCCTTTCAGCTGTACACACAAAGTCACACAAAGCGTTTTCTAGAAATGGACTTAACTAGGGTCAGAGAAGAGTAATCAGCTATAACTCACTCAAGAGCATTCAAAGGAATTAATACCGATTACAGGTTATGAGCTAATTTAGTCATTCTTCTAAAAAAAAAATAAAAAACCCACTCTTGTTAAAAACAGAGCACCTGGCACAATAGAGAGCTGCCAGCCTGCCGCAAAGAGCCATCTATTACACCCCTGTGGTGCATATGCAGCAAATCCACAGAATCAGCAATAGCTCAGGATGAGGCACCAACCCAGAACTAAATTCGTACCATTGAAATACCGACCTATGATTACTCTCAGGGAACAGTAGCAAAAGCAGCCTAAGGTTTGATTACTAAAAGAACATAATGTTACACAATTGCATGACAATAATTATAATGGTCCTGAACTGCCAGGGCTATGGCAACTTCCCTCTAAGCTACATGCTTTAGGAAGAGAGAAAACATGCGCTATATCTGAAAAAATGAAATCCTTTCCTGCTTGGGGAGTGTGGGAGAGGGAGAGGTGCCTGCACTATGCAGCATAGCTGCCTTTCACTTGGTCCAACAACACTAAGCACACAGGCGCCGGCAGCTCAGCTAGCACAATCAGCAGGGCAAATTGTCAGCTTTAATGATTTTGAAGTGTGTCCCAGGCAAACTACCTCATAATGGAACAACGTTCGCTCTCAGCTAAACTCACAATCCCATGCAATGGGACCACCAGGAGCTACAGCACAACCAAAACCCATAGCGAAGGCTTGGCTTTTTAAAGGCATTTGTTCGGTCGTCTTTCAACAAGCACTAAGCAATTCGTGTTTGTGCCCTGCTATTTATTAAAGCTGGTTCAGGAAGGAGGAGGATTCAATGCCTGCTTCAAATCATTGCCCCTAGAAATGGTCATTTTTACCCATAATGAAAATAGAGGATTCCCAGTGCCGGGAGGGCATACCTCAAGTCAGAATCAAGAAATCTCCCTGCGAGGTGATGAAAGAACAGGAGTTTTTCTAAGAAAAGGGGGGGTCCCAGCAGAGCCATCATCTCTCTGCTCCATGGAAGGCTTTTTAATCTGCAAGGAGAGGAACGGTTCAGCACAAACAGCAAGACACAAAGATATTCGCTCCCAGCACAACATGACATTGTCTGGTAAACTTGCAGAGGGAGGTCCTGTTACAGAAAATGTTAATATTTTAGTGGATGACAGAAAGAATATGCAAGCCATAGTGTTTACAAATGAAGAGTTGCCCAAAACTTTACAGTCCTTCCATTTTATTTTAAAAGGGCTGGGATGCTGAAGAAGGCATGTTGCTGTTTCTAAGGAATGCTACCCATTCTGCAGAGATGTAAATCAAAATTAAAAAGGGGAGTGATGCAATATTTTCAGCCACCCATGGGATTTCTCCCATCAACTTTCCTCAGAGCTCAATAGTCAGAGAGGGAACAAATGTGGACAGAGAAATTGGGGACATATTTTATCAGGAAAGGTAAGCATGAGAAGCATATGGTGGGGAATTAGATGGTCTGAAGTGTGAAAGATGTCTCTGTGAAGCTGAGGACCTCTGTGCTGGGGTCCACTGATCAGCCTGGAGCATGTGACACTCCCAAGTGAGGGGGAATGGCAGGAAATTAAGCCCAGAGACTTTCCTGGCCACGCCACTGTCACCTCCACAGTCAGAGCATGACCAGACCCAGATGTGGGCAGTTACCTTGGGATAACTTCATGAGTTACCAGTGATACACAATGGCAGTTAAAAGCAAAACCATACCTGTGACTTGTGAGATTAAAAAAAGAGGGCTGGGAGGAAACTGGGATTATTGTGTGTCGTGGTTTAGCCCCAGCCAGCAACCAAGGACCACGCAGCCGCTCACTCATTCCTCCCACCTCAGTGGGAAGGGGGAGAATCAGAAGAGCAAAAGCAAGAAAACTCATGGGTTGAGATAAGAACAGTTTAATAATTAAAATAAAATAGTAATGGTAGTAATGGTAATGATAACAATAACGATTATGATAATAATAATAATGATAATGATAATATAATAAAAAAAGAAAATAATGAGAGAGAGGAATGAAACCCAGGGGAAAAAAGGGAAAAGAAAAAAAACCCACAAGTGCTGCAACTGCTCACCACGCGCTGACCGACACTGCCAGTCCCTGAGCCACGATCGCTGCCTCCCCTGGCCAACTCCCCCCAGTTAATATACTGGGCATGACGTCACATGATATGGAATACCCTTTGGCCAATTCGAATCAGCTCTCTTGGATGTGCCCCCTCCCCTCCCGGCTTCTTGTGCACCTGGCAGAGCATGGGAAGCTGGAAAAGCCCTTGACTAGTGTAAGCACTACTTAGCAACAACTAAAACATTAGTGTGTTATCAACATTATTTTCATACTAAGTCCAAAATGCAGCACTGTACCAGCTACAGTGAAGAAAATTAACTATCCCAGCTAAAACCATGGCATTGTGCTTCAGGTGGAAACATGCTTTGTGTAACTTCAGAAAAAGGGGTCTTTCTGTATAAGGACTGCACTCTGCTTGTTTCCCCCTTCTCCAAATACCTTAACTCATCTTCTTTGCTTATTTTCATTTGCATCTCAAGGCTAGAACCAGCCTGTTGAAGTCCTCTGCTGCACCACTCACCATATAGCCAAAAGGATAACTTTGCAGCCAGATTTTCTGACTGCTTTACAATCCCTAACAAGATTTTGACCGTTCCCTGCTTTACCTCTGTGACGACATGGCAGGCTCTGCCAAGAGGAAATGTTCAAAGGACTTTGCATAATGTCATAACAAAGTTGCAGCAACCAGCCAGATCTGGACTCAGGATCTCCCTTGGTGAGCTCCGCTGTGCGAGCAGCCCCTGGTTATTCCTCCCTTCTGCTGCTGCCCGGGGAAGACCTTGCACTTCTCATACTGTTTTTGCTACAGAAGGGTGCTTGAGAAAATAAGCTGCAGGGTTTCCCAGATCTCCCAGCACCCAATCCCATGCCTTCCACAAATATCTGGAATTTCCAGATATGTTGTGAAGCTGCTGCAATATCCTTTTGCAAGACGAGTGCACAAACTCAAATCTGAGGCAGATCAAGGAATCACCCTACACAGATGCCTCTTTCCAAATACTTAGTGCTATCGTCCAAGTCTTTTAACTGAGTCCAGCGTCCTCTTGGTGATTACCCAAGGCTTTTTTAGACATGCAAATGAGACACTCATCTAGGATCTTCTTAGATGAGGACTTCATGATGCGCTGCCTGCCTTACAGTGACAATGAAAGATTTTTTTTTTGCTCATACTGGAGACCTGCTGAGTGTGCATAGGAGAGCAAGGGCTCAGAAACCAAGGTTTTCAGGAGCTGACAGCATTCCCAACTGACAGCACACCAGTTCACCTGTTCAGTGAAACCACCATGAACCGTAGTGAGAAGTAGGCAGGCAGCCAACGGAGATTGCTGCCTCCCGTGTTCGTCTTCACCTTCCTTTCACCCTGCAACCTCACTTACCCTTCTACCCAAAGCTGTAGGTTTCAGGTCGAGGCTGTCTGTCTGTTGATACATTATTACTCTGGCCTCCTAAAGGGGGCTTTGGAAACTGGTACAGCGCAGAGTAAGAAAGAAAGCACAGTCACCATTTCAGAATCAGCATCTAACACACCCAATAGTATCTGAAACACCGGATTATCCCAACGCTTATGCTAAGAACTAGTTTTCCAGCTAACTGCTGAGAAGTGTTGACATTTTGAAACATGTTCCTTGATGGATTATTGCAATCAAGTTATGGGCATGGCACTATTTAGTAGCATTTATTAGGTGCTGCAATTTCAAATAATTTAAACATTATCAATGAATGAAGCAGGCAATTATTAAGTAATAACCTGGACCTACTAAATATTCATTCTCTCCTTGTATTATTCATTCCCCTACACCAACATTTTGTGATTCTAAAACATTTTGTTAGGGTGAAGGTATTCTGCAGCTGTAGGAATAAGAAAAGCAGGGATCAAGAGATGGAAGGGGGATAGTAATGGAGGAGCAAGAGCTCAGTGTAACTCATGGGCAACTGGCAGCTCAAAGGCCAAAACTGCCAGATCTATCCTGGAAGTAAACTTTTGCAAAACAGCTTCCTGAGATAGGGTCTTCGCAAGGGCAAATAGCACTGGAGAATCTGCTGCCCTGCCAGCAGTCAAGAAGATGCAGCTCTGGCCCAAGGTGATAAGAGAGCCTGAAATCCCAGTTGCTCTGCATGGGCAGCAAGAACCAGACACCCAGTGTTATGCGGAGCTGCTCATTTCAGCCCCCAAAGTGTCAGAGCCTGGCCAGCACGATGCTACACGACGCATGATGCTATATGTATATATACACTAATAACACTTGCTCAATGCAGCTATATTCTGCTCATTCCAGAGCCAAATTCAGCCCTCCACTGCACAGCATCAACTTGCTCCGAAAGACTAAGACTTAAATGCCAATACTTATATTTTTAGAGTCCAGGATGGGCTCCCCCATACTGTATTTAAGCGTTATTTCCACATGCCCATGTGTTTCACTAAGCCATTCTGCTCATTTCCAGGAGGATCCCAAAGGGTTAAGGAATTAGCCTGGGGCATGGGAAAGTTGAGCTTCGTTCCTTGATCTGCCACAGAAAACCCAAGTGCCACTGGGCATATCACTCAGCACCTGCACTTGGGTCTCCTAACTGTAAAATAGGGATAGAAACCCTGTGAGGGTGTTGGCAAGAAGATAAAATGTATTACCATCTGGGAGGTGCTGCAATGCTGTGATAAGAGGGGTCATGCAAGAAACTTAGATAAACATTTTCAAAACTCTCAGCTTTTTGGCCTTTCTCTTCTACACTTGACATACTCTGTGATTTCACACAGCCAGCTTCAGCCTCATTTGCTCACAGCTTCCTAAGCATTAGAGGTTTCCAGCCCAAATAACAGGTCTTCCCTCAAATTTAAAAGGTTGTGATCTTTACAATGGCAGTTTGCACCCTATGTTTTAAAGGGAGTAAGCAGAAATCTCTATAACGCTTCCAGGCCAGCGGACCTGAGGCTTTACACTTTGAGCATGAGAACATCTGTGACATTTCCCAATGCTATCTCATCAACCACAACATTCACCCTCAGAGCACACCACCAAGTGAACCCTCTTCCAGAAATGCTACATCTCTAATGATTGCAAAATCTGTTTTGCCCATCAGCACTCTAGCAGACTTTTTAGGAGCAGGAGGGAGAATTATAGATGTCATTCCCCAAAAGCCCTAGAAAAAGAAACCCAATCCTGTAGCTACTTTCTAGGATCAGTGGTTTAAGCTTTCATAGACACTGAAGAACTACGAGATGACATGAAGTCACTGCAGGAAGATGTAAACAAGCCATGAAAAAAACACTGCATTTCAAAAGATAGCGTACTTCTAAGGCCACGGCATTCTAAACAGAATTATCTGATGCCAGCACTGTTTATTTGGTGTCTGAAGTCTCACATGCAGGGCAGCCACAGCTTATCAGAGAAGAGTTGTCACCCATTTAGAGAGAAGCTTTAAGTTAACAAATTCCTGCACTATGGAGATACCAACCACATGCGAGAATGGGGCTGATCGTACTCCTTTTCCACTATGAAAAGCAGTTGCCAGCACCACTACCTCCTTCCTCAGGATTAACGCCAATCAAACAGCACAAGGAACAAATAGGTGAGCCAAGCAGGAGTCCTAACGTCAGTATTCCAGTTATCCAATGTGCATATATATACAGCTGAACACTCAATAGATTCAGTAACTTCAAAGCTCCACATTACCTGGCTGAATTAACCCCCACTTCCACCCTGTTAGACCATGCTTAAGAAAATAAGAAGCTTTCAGTCATGTTCAGCAATACAGTTGTCATGTGCACTGGGGTACACTGCACAGAAATCCTGCAAGAAAAGGGTGTGAACGATTTTTTCATTTTCTGAAATGACTCTGCTGACAGGCCAGTGTCATTCTGCAGGGTCATATAACATCAGATACCCTTCTGGCCCTTTGAGAACCTGTGAATTACAGTTAAATAAGCCCTAGTAGCTTGTTCCTTGACATTAACTATGGAATTGTGTTGACATATGAAGAGTCGACTCATGTTGTGTCGCTCAGCATTTACCCTGTGCCAGCCAGGAGCATGCTTCGATAATTCTGTCTAAGTAGTTACAAAAACAGCAGAACTCAGGAGAAAAGGCTCCTGCAAAATTTGGCACCATTCCAGTTCACCAGCTAAATGCTTCCATCTGATATTCAAAATGGGCAGGTGGAAAAATTGTCCAGAGACACACCATCATGCTCTGCCTGAACAAATGCAAGAGGGACTAAAATACCTCTTTGGACAGTAAGTCAATTTAAATCTAAGTGTTTTCCCATCGATCCTCCAGTTTTTCTGGAAGATGCACAAGCTGTTCTGCTGTGGAAGAGACCCGTGTGTCTGAGGGTTTAGAGGGGGAGGGTCTTAATTTATACTTTCCTCTTCACTCAGTAGGATTCAAAGGGAGTCCAGCTTGTTTCACCATGCCAGCCTGTCATTTTATTCCACCAGGCCTCCAATGCAAATAAAATCATCCAGTGGGTTTTTAAGGTCTGCTCACAGCAGTGTTATAACTAATTACCCACAAAAGCCATGATGATGCTAAGCAGACCGTGCTCAGAACTTCATCTCACCTGACATCCAAAAAATTAACACACATTACAAACACTGATCCCCAAGGGCAACTCCTCTCGCAATGAGATGGATTTTGCTCTCACATAACAGGAGACACATCAGATGTAGTTCTTACATGGTATGATCTCCACACTCAATACACTACCAACCTCACAGGTTGCAAAGGGTCAGCAATCGTGTCAGTGCTTCTGACATTGCAATGTCCATTAGAAAGACATATTAGGCTTTATTATAAACAAACAGGCTTTGGTACAAGGAGCTGTATTTCAATTACTTAAGCCCTAATGCCAAACTCGGTCTGTTTCAGAAGCGAGATAATACAGCACTCACATAGTACATTATCCTTGCTTTTCAGTAGCCATAGATAAGTATCATTATGTCACTGTGAAAAAATGCACTCAATTATCCTACGTTGTTATTACTTAATCTGCGTTTCAAAAAAAGCTTTAGACTGAAAAGATGTTAGATAAAGGCTAAGTATTGCAGATAAAGGCATTGCTTCACCGAATATATGCTGTAAAAGCATAAGCTGTGGTTGCACATATTTAAATGAACCAGGCTCCTCTCAGCACGTTCCCATATTGGCAGAATCAGAGCCACAACAGGCTGCTTGCACAAGAAGGTGGTTGGAGTGCTAAAAGCAAAATGCAGAGGTAGGCTAGGGAAGGAGCCTGCTTCACGTAGGACACAGGCTTTGCAAAGACTTCTGTAAAACTCAGCAGTGAATCTCCTCCCCAATGTATGGAGACTGGGTCCCTGCTAAGGTCTGTCCAGGCACCACACATATAACTAAGTTGCATATAGCATGACTGGAGGTGATGGTCCAGCCTGAGGCTTTCTCAAATGGGAGAAGGAGCTGTATTCAGAAGGCCACAGCCACCAGTTTCTCATTCTCTACACAGTCACCAGTGAGAGGTAGCAGGACTTACTTTGGATACCCATGTTTCGATTACAGCTGCAACCCCATGTCAGCGCTGTGTACTTTAATGGTCCCAGAAAATGGGTCTGGCGCTCTGAATTGATGACAAATTGATTGAAACCAGATGTTGTGAAAAATGCCTTTTCCAAGTTCAATGGCACATGAATGGTCTTAGCGTGCCCCCGGATAATCTGACTTCTGTACCGGAGTCTGCTGCAATAAACTAATTGGGAGGATAATATTTTGTCTCTGCATTGTGAACTCCTTGGGGAAAGGAGGTTTTTAATTGCATACACAGCCCATGACCTGGGAGGCTCTAAATCTCACTGGATGATGTGCAAAGTTATGGCGGGACCTCAGCCGAACACCCTGAGCTCATGTTACTGTCTGGATTAGCAAAACTTCAGACTATTAAATCGTCTGTATTCTTCAGGCATTGCTGGGAGTTTGGTTTCCCCACTGAGCTAAGCTCTTTTTTGGCATAGTCAAAAGAAGACAAACAACACACCATAGGTACAAAAGCACAGAAGCAAAAGCAGCATCAAGCTGTTGTTTGGCCAAGCCAGCAGATGCACTATGGCAATATTGGCTTTGTAGGAGAGCAGAGATGGCCAGAACCTGCATGCTCAGGCCCCATCACTTTGCAGACCTCATCATAACAGATATATTTACACTGGCTCCACCTAACTAACACACCCTGCCAGACCCAACCATGCACTCTTCAGCCTGCACATGCAGAGCAAGACCCCAGTTTGGTCAGCTTGTACTCCCCAAGGCAGATAAAAATGACCTCAAAAGCCAAGCTTGATTCATGGACTGCCATTAGATGGTCCCTGGGAGGATGATCGATTGATCCTGTTTACTTTTGGCACGGCAAGGCATTTAACATCAGGTTGGGAGAAGTGCAGCTTTGTAGTTGTTATTCTAATGGGCTTCAAGACAGAGCTATTTGTTTAGGAGCATGATAAGACTTTTCAGACCACTGGCTCCCTGGGCAAGGCTCTGAAACTCTATCACAGCACACGCAAAGTCACAGCACTAAATATGCTTTGCAGAGTATTACCAAGAAAACCTCTTCCTGTTATATTTCCCGTCAAAATTACAAAAAGCACAACAAATCCTACAGCGTTCAGCTCACATCTGTCCCAAAAACCGGGGGAAGAAGCCTGCAGCTAAGGTACGGAAGAAAAAAGGTTGAGAGCAGAACTCTCCCGGTGACTAATACAGCCAAGATAAACATCTAGATACTCGCTAAAACATACAGTATCACAGGCAGATTAAAGGTGCGTTCTGAGATTTTGCAAGCAGCCCGTGACTCCTACCCAGCCATCTGCCCAGAAAGAGCCTCCGACTTGTCAACCAATCCATTTCCCGCCAGTGCCACAGGCTGGGTGATACTGATCTCTGCTGTGTTTTGTTATGAGAGCTTTGATGTACGAGTCTCCGCAGCAGCGGCAGCCCCCCTTTAGGGAACAAAGCCGTGGTCTAGCCAGGCTCTTCACCAGTTGTCCAGGTATTAGGTTCTTTCTCCCAGCTTCAGGGCAACCCTATCACTAACCTTTTTCTATGACCTTTTGCAGAGAGCCTTCTGCTTGTGGCCATCTGCGTCCTCTCCCCCTTTTCCTTTAAAGCATTCACCTGAGCGTTTGCATCAAGCAATTACACACACACTGGTTTGCATCAGTCACAAAAGCTGTAAGCCTCCAATTAACCACCTCATGCCTTTTAATGACACAACGCTAAACAAGGAAGAGAATTAGAGGGAACATCCTCAGAAGTGGTTTGCAGCAGGACAGAGCAGTCTTTATTACTGTTTATATTAGGGTAGCACCTAGGAAACTCAGCTAGAGGCTGTGAAAACAAATAGAGAACTTGGGAAATTAATTTAATATGGAGAATTTATAGTCTATAGGACAAGACAGAGTAGGTGGATGAGGTGTAGTGTAATGAGGAGAACACAATGATTTTCTAAGGATCAGAATAACCTGCCAGCATCCTTCACTCATCACTGCCAAGTTCCTGTATCCTCCCTCCTCAACACTACTGCAAGAGTGTGAACGCTGGCATGGGGCTCAATAGCAAAGACGAGTGCTTCTTTGACTCCCAGAAGACCCATGTGGCAAAGCGCAGAGGAACGCATTGTCTCTGTCTTCAAGAAATAGCTGAAGATACTGCACCTGCTCAGAAGGTTTCAGGCAAAACAGCATTTCAGAGGAATTCACCAATTCAGCAAAATCTCAACAAGGTGAGTCAATTTTTCCCAGGTTCCCATGAAACTTGCACAGGGCTCCAAACATCAGAAACCTGCTGAGTTTCCTGCCCGGTCACCCATCTGGTTCCTCCACCGTTCAGGTTTCCAGGGCCCTGGGGCTGCCTGCTGCCAAATAGGCTGCTTCGCAAGAGGGGATTTCACTGCTCCCACACTTCTCACTTTGGGGTATCCCAGATGTTAGACCCTCTCAGGGAGGAAACACAAGAGCATCCACAGATGGAGAGCCCATGAAACCAAGCTGAGAGGCTCAGTGCTCCAGAGATCAGCTCTCGAGACAACCCACAGTGCAAGTTGGTGCACTATTACCTTTTGCAAAATTTCTACCTGGTTGTGTTTTGCTCCACTTGGGAGGGAATTCAGCCTAATTTCATCAAAACCAAACTTCTTCCCAAAACAGAATCCTCTTTTTAAACCCCTTCCTAGCAGATACACTCATAGGGCAGCTGTAGCCATTTTCCTCTCAACAGCAGCTTCTGCACATCAGTCCTGTTTCAGCTGCTCTCAGGTCAGAGGCAGAGAGCTGTATATCCTGTACAGCCCACCTGAAACACCGTGGGGACATACAAATCAGTCAAATCTAAATTACCTGGTCTGGAGGCAGATGATGCAAACTACCTTACAGCGCCATGAGCTCCCCAAGGGAGGAGAACGAGGGGAAAACTCTGTAATTTATCCATCAGCTTCTAATGGAAATAGTTGATCTGCCTGAGGACTACACACCTGATATTGTGACTATGACATCGTGGGCTGGCCCCAGGGCTCATACCAGTTCATCAGACTCACAGCCAAAGGAAATGGGGGAAAAAGAAGAGTTTCACTTGGCAAAATCACTGCCTAAATGAAATTCGCTAGAAAATATGGGGGAAAGAGGACAGATTTTGGAAATGAAAGGGACTGAAGGACAATTAACATATACAAGAGGTTTCTTATGCTTCGTGTAACACTGGACATTTCTCACTGCTCATGGACCAAGAGATAGCGGCAGCAGCAGCTGTACACCGACACCTTTCCTTACCCTGTTCAGCCACCAATAGGCTCCACTGGGAGCCTAATTTTATCTACACTATGAGAAACATGTTTCCAGAAGTCTGTGTCGTTCCCAAAGGCATACCTACAATGTGTAAAGCAAGCACTGAGGCTCCTCCTTGGGATGCAGCCGGGTGTGCTGTGAAAGCTGAGATCTCCCGAGCATGCTGTGGGGAAGTTCTCCTGGGAAACATCTGTGGGAGACACTGACACCAGCGGTAGGGTTATGTGGGGCTTGAGCAACAAACCATTTGTCAAGACCGGCTTATTAGGATGTTTACTCACAAAATTGGCCTTTTCATCAGTGGTTTCTGAAAGCAGCCCTGACCACCAAGGAAACGGTCTCACCGAATCAATCAACAGGAACAAGAGTGGATCCAGCAGCCAGAGGAATCCATTTCTAGCACAAGGACCAGCTACTTTTGCCCCAGCTTCACAGCTCCCGTTTGTCCATTTTCCTAACCTCTCTAATTGTAGATCAGTAAATTATCTGGGGTTTTAGATTAATATCAATGAGGATCCTTTGGCAGGACAAAGGGCCTTTTGTTTTCTTCCCCCATGCAAAAGCATTGACTGTGCTATACAGTGGGTATGGTGATTTATTATTTTCACTTCTTTTGCTGTCTTTCCTGTCCAAATCATGATGGTTGAGAAGTTAACAAAGAAGGGAAACACACCAGAAAGAAAACCCAGCTCTACCTTTTTTGCCAAATATGAAATTAAGTTCTTATTTCATATTTTTTTAATGGATCCACAAAGTTCACTTAAACCAAAGACATACATGGTCTGCTCTGAAGTCATGAGGAACAGCCCCACATCTGGACGACATCAGATGAGAGTCAACAGGACAGAGGACGAAAGTTAAACAATCCTGTTTTAGTGGCAAAGAGGAGGGAAGGGAGGAAGGCTCAGAGCGCCCACATAACTGTGCACATGAGCCCAAGCGACCCACCCAGGGTGACGGTGGGCATCTGTAACAGGCCCAGGGGAAGACACATGCTCTGAGTCAAAATACAATGGCTCAGCAATAAAAGCCTCTCTCAGGGCTAAGACCATCTTTCAAGGGCAGCAAGTCTTACCGTAGATCAACACAGGAAAAAGATAGCAGTGGGGACCACAGCAGAGATCACTATCTCCATGGCAGAACTAAAGACAAGGAGGGGGAGGGAAAAGAAAGGGAGCTTATCATTTAACAGTAATAATAAACGTTTCTGAGTGTGCTTCCTCCTCTCCCTGTGGGAGCGTCTTCACCCTAAGCACCGATGGGCTTCAGGTGGGAGTAATCAGATCCAAACCTCCCAGTCCTGATATCCCTGGCAGAAAATATCTTGAGGGAGCTGTGGATTGTGCAGATACAGGGTTGCTTTAGGGTGTTCTACACAGTGCTGAAGAGAGCAATGTGTTGACTCGATGTGTTGTTCCACCCAAGTCTCTCAGAAGACACCTATAAAAAATGGATATGTTGCAGATGAGAAGGATAGTTTCCCTTCCTTCTGAGAAACTGAACATCAAGGAAAACACTATCATGAGGTGTTTGACAGGAGAAACAAGCCAGAACTTCAGTTTCATTCAGCGCTTGTGCTTTAATGCCAAGCCACAATTTATTTCATTAAGAAGAAGAAAAAAGCAGTAAAGGAAACACTTACCAGGATGAATATGCTGTCTGCTGTGGCCTGGAGGCATGACGGTGGTTTAAGCAATAGCAGAGATTGGGATATCCAGGTCAATAGCCAACACTGTCCTTGACCTCATTGGCCACCAGGTGAGACGGCTGCTTGCACGACACAGTCAGGCGCTGCTCCTGTGGTTGGTGCTATGGCCTTTGCAAGCTGCTCCAACAGGATTTACAGACTGTTCTCTTATCAAACCTGATGGATTTCCTCTCCCACTCCTTTCCCAGCCCTTGCCCTGCACTGGGAGATACAGAGCATGACACAGCATTGAGGACTGACCTTATATCTAGAAAGAAAAGGCCATCACCGTGATTTTGCCTTCCAAGGCTCTGGATTTTTAGCAAACTCCTACTCCTTCCTGAGTTCACCTTCCCGAGAGAAGAGCAACTTCAGGAAATCATGTCAGTCAAGAGTCCAGGAAAGAAAACTGTAATGCGATATAGGTCTAACCCGCAGAAACGCTGGGAACGTCTCCTTTTACAGTGGGCCCTTCCAAAAGGAAACGACCCCACTGTAAATAATGTGTCTGAGAAGAGAAGACAAACTTTTAACCCTTCCCTTGCCTCTACTGTTTGCTCAGTCAAACTGCAGCTTTCCTTGAGGCCAGGCAAAGTTACCCTCTTTGTGCTTCCCAGCTCTGTTCTCCAGCTCTGGGTAGCCCAGAGATCCCAGTGTTTTGCTAATCCCACTGCCTGAAGCTGGGATTCAAGTAAGATTAGCCAGGCACATGAATGGGTGGTGCTCCAGGCCCTACAGCTTTGGTGTCTGTGCCTGGCCCTCCCCGCCTGCATTGTTCTCTCAGCTCCACCTGGACATCCAAGGGAAGGAAGTGAACGTAAAAAGGGTCATACTATCTCTTCCCAAGTGCCATTCCCAGGGCTTACATGAAGTCCTGCTATTGATAACAAGCACATTTACTCTTATATACCCCTCAAATACAACAAATAACAAATGTACCTCTTCCTTTAATAGCACTTCTTGCTATTACTGCTCAAGGCACAGACTCAGGATATTGCTTCTCCCAAATTCAAATTAACAGTTTGAAGCAAGTTTCACCATACAGGGTCTGGCTCTTAAGGGACAGCAGGGAGTCCTTGCAACATTAGGCAAGAGAAATCACTGGGACAGCTTGTACAGACAGACATAGGATGCTTGCAAAGACAAGGTTAGAGACCTTGATCCACTAGCATTCCTGAGCATGTGCTTAATTCACCCCAACCGCCAAGTACCCAAAGCATGTGCTGAAATGCTTCGCTGTTTAAGAATATGCTTAATCACATGTTTAAACACTTACTGCATGAGTACTTCAGAGATTAATATTGATTAGGTCCTTCTCCTCCCTGTACCTCATGTTTCCCCTTCTCCTCATGAAAGTCTCATTTCTGAAGACACAAGGCTCACGGAGTGCAAGGAGTCTCAGGGAACATATTTTTCAACAGGTTGCAAGTTTTCCAGCTTCCTCCCCTTGGCCACAGAAGACTGAACCTTTTTTGGGAGAAAACACTTAATTTGCTTACAAAGCCATTACATCATGAGGTCAGAGTCCAAATCATATAGATTTTCCTTCAGTGTTGTCATGAAAATCTTAGTTCCCAGGACTTTCAGCTCCAACTCCTTTAAAAAGAACAAAAGCCAGATTTTCAGAGCTTGGCTCAGTGAAATCAAGTTATTAATGTTAATATACTTTATTGATCTTAAAGGAATACAGCATGGAAACAAAAACCATTAATTGAGAGAGAGGCTCTGTTTACATTAACAAGTCATTCAGCACAAAAGGAGCAGATCCAAACTGAGGCCCCCACAAGTACAAAGCACTAATAAAGTGTGGAAATTCAATTGCATAGACAACTCCCGTATGCAATTCAAGTGTTTACTTCAGCCTAGATTTAGCCTGGTCCCAGTGTCATTTAGACCAAACTAGTCCACATTTTTTGACTGGAAGCTATTCTAGGGAGCCATCACTGGTTCAGACCCCCATGTCCCTGTCCAGGCAGAAGCACATTTGTTGTGGCCCTGGAGTGGTCTGTCTGGGTTAACGTTCCAAAGGCATCTAGCCAGCATGCACCAAAACTGCTCTGCTGTCCAAACCAACACGCAGTAAGTGGAGATGACCATGGGATTTGCTTCCAGACTGCTCTGTTGCTCCAAATAAAAGCACGAATGTAGACACAGTCAGAGGGAGAGAAAAACTCTCCAAGGACAGCCAAGTGCCAAGGTAGGGTGCAGTAGATGACCAGCGCTCTGTACTAGGACGGTTCATTTCGGTCATCAACTTTTTCTACACTTTAGAAACAACTGTCAGATGTAAAATTGGTGCTCAACAGTGACTCAGCAGTAGGCTACTATATGGACTATGTCCATAACAGTGTTTGCATTACAGGGGAATGATGTTCGCCATAACAGAGGACTTCGGCAGAGACTGCCCATGTGAAAGGGTGGATGAAATTATTCTGCCGTAGGACAAGAATGACCAGAAATACACGTCCATAGTTTGAATAAATGCATGCCACCATCAGCCAAGTGTGCAATGTGAACTTCTTTGCAAAGCAATGCAAAAGTCATCTTCAGCAGCAGCTGGGAGGACAAAAGACCAATAAAGAGTGAGGAAATTCAACTGCATAGACAACTCCCATCAGCTACACCAAGATCATAGGAATACAGGAAATGGTCTGCTGGATCAGCAGGATGGTGTGTCTCCTCCAGCTAACAGTGCTACAGCAGCTGTAGCAAAAGACAGTCTTTACAGGGAGCATGCAAGCCTGGCCACTATTTGCAATCCATTCACCTCACACTCCTCCAAGCATCCACTGTCATTGACTGGGGATGGTAGAGTACACATCCTTCCCTACCTTCTCTAACCCCTTTGAACTTGCTTATATTATATCTGCCTCGCTATTTCCTGTGGCAGCAAATTCCCTGCCATGTAAAAAAGCACTTTCTATTATCCCCTTTAAATGGATCTCCCACTTGTTTCCATATGTCTCCCCTCATTCCAGCACTGTGGAATTTTTTAAACCACAGAGCAACCGTTTCTCACCACAGTGCTCCATCTATAAAGTTTAGTTAGAGAAAGAAACATCATGCCATGCAAGGAGCCTCAACACAATTCCTTGGAGGTTCAGAGAAATTCAGGAGAAAAGCAAGTTTGAAAGATAGACCTGGGGTTTATGAATTGTCTCCATCGGTTTGCAGTCTCTGTATCCTCTCTGCACTGTGCACAGGACATGGCAAAGAGTTGAGATGGTTCAGTTTTTTGTACTAGCAGCTCAGTTGCATGTATTATTGTTGGCTACTCCAAAGGTACTTACTAGATGCTAAAGTTAGCTATTAAACATGTCTTTAGCTGTTTCAACTTCCTCAGAATGTTCACATCCTTGTTCCCTCCTGTGAGAAAAATCACATGCTGAGGGAGAGCCGTGCCCAGTGTGGCAAGTTATCTGCTGAGTGGCAATCACAGCTAATAAAAGCCTTTGCTGCCCTTTATGGTAGAAAGCGATGCAGGTCCCTCAGGGATGGCTTTGCTGGCTGCCACCTGAGGAGCGCCTGACCTTTCTCAGAGCCAACAGACAGACAGATTTGGAACAGGATTCTGTTGTGGGGAATCTGTTGTCAGTCCTTATCCAGGATGAACCCCAATCCAGAAGAACACTAGAAAACTTGTAAGGGATGGACAGATTCCTTCTGAAGCCCCAGGACAGGGAAAGCTGCAAAGAGCTGGGACCTACAGGCTCTCTGCAAGCAGGGGTTGCGCTATGGAAGGCCAAAAGCAGACCTGGGGGACAGGACAGGACCTTATCATTTGTCCCAGTAAGGCTCTTGCAGGACTTGGCCAGATTGTTAAAGCACCTCAGCAACTGGCAGTGCTGGTAGTGGCCTTGATCATTTAAAGAGTACTGGAAGAAATGAGGCAAAGTCCCTCAGACGACTCTGTTTAGCCCAGTCCAACTTACTGAGCTAGGCATTAGACTGCAACACCTCCTCTTTCAGCCTCTCCTCAAAATACAGATGAATCAGGATCAGACCACTCCATTTATGGGGCTATCCATTGCCACCTTCCTTCAGACCCAGCTGTCCAAATCCTTGCACCACACCAAATTTCTCATGACAAGCGTGATATCCACAACAGGGGCCCCACACAGTTGGGACGTCTAGGCACAATGCCAGGGCCTTTCTCTGACCCAGCACACACCAGACACAGCTTGCTTCGTGATCCACTGACCCACAGCTGGTGGCTGGGGTTAGGGAGCAGAAGACAGACCCAAAAAGCCTGCTGAAAGGCAGAGAGCCCAGTGAGACTCTCATTCCCTTTCAAATGACAGCACCTCATAGTGTGCACGACGCTGACTCCTGCACTGGGAGAGATGGTACTTTAGAGATGTGCAGCGACACTACATAACCTGAATCACAAGGAATCCACCTAAAGGGGTCTGCTCTTGTTCTTTATGTTAAGCATATGCTTCTGTACTTTCCTGCACTCAGTTATATATGGAGCACGGGGGTAGCTAATCCCAAATCTCCCCGCCACAACCTGCCTCCACCTTGAAATAGGCCCCAGTGAAATGAAGAGAAATGTTCCCGCTTCAAACTTCCAAAGACTACCATAAACACTGGGGATAATTAAAACATGAACATTATGAAAAATACACTGGCAAGGACTCAAGGCTGTGGAGCTGGAAAGCCAGGTAGCTTAAAGAAGTGCCAGATATTTAACTGGTCTCCAAGACTAGCAGATGTTTTTCAACCTAACATTGCAAAAACTTACTAACTTAGATGTGTTTCCTAAATCAGAACCAGAGAAGAGAATGTGTGCTGTGTATTGGGACCATACCAAGTACTTTTCCAGTACTGTAAGATCTTTTATTTAAAAAAAAAAAGGGGGGGGGGGGGGAGGGGTGATATATAGAGAAAAAAAAAAAAAAAAAAAGCTTGTTTAAAGGATTCCGGATACTTACCTAAATCGTGTAAGAAAAGGAAAATTCCTTCCCCAAACTGAAAAGACTCGGATGCAATTAAGATAGCATCAGCCCATTTCCCCTTCTGGTATTAAGCTATTCAATGGGAGTACTGCAGAATACAGCGGTTGCAGCTGACACAGTTTTAGTGATATTTAGGTGGGTTGGTTTGTTTTCTTTTTTTTTACCCTCCATTATCTCAAAAGAAACTATTCAGCAGCTCACTTTTGAAAACCAGCCTCCCTCACCTGGTACGAGACAATCTGCTATAGCACTGCAGTTAAAAACTCATCACCCCAAAGCCACTGGTCGGTTTGTCTTCCCACCAGCGGCTCCTCTGCAGCCAAAGAGACAGAGTGCACGTCTGAAGATCCTCTCTGCTACTCTGCTACACCTTTGAGGAGATTTACAGGGATTTGCATGTGTTTTTCTCGCTCAAAGAGAGATTATGTGGCATGATTAAGAGATATTCTAGGAAAGAAACTACTGGCTTCAACAAGCTTCTGGACATTCCCTTTGTTTGATATAACACACATCAGTTATTAACGGGAATGTCTTAAGCTGCTGCTTAGCCTTAGTAATGCCATGTTTAATAACAAACATTTCTTCTCTCCCCTCTCTGCAGTGGCAGCCATTGTCCAGTAATTTCTGGACAAATTATTCTATATCAATATATAAAATTTTTATACATATATATACACACATACATATATATATATATACACACAGTCTGCCCTTCCACGTGTAAAGCAATGGGAAAGTTGAGAACAGCTAAGGTGGGTTACAGCTTTTCCTGTATCATGGGAGATGGAAATGCAAGGACTTTCTGGGATGCTGAATCCAGAACCTTGTGACCATACTGTGAGACCCCTTACAGAAACTGACATTCCTCTATTAAAGAGAGGAAAAAAATAATGAGAAACATTTTATAGGTAGGGATCCACAACACTGCGGATTAAAAAACAAAATGTGTCACTTACTTAGAAAAAGTGTTACCACTGTCTCAGAAGCTGCTCCCAGGGTCATTTAATTCTGGGTGGACCTCTCCTTCCTACATTTGCAATGCAAGGAAACCTGAGAAAAAAAAAACTGCTCTGCCTTTCAGGTGGGTGGCAGTAGGAAGGAAACAGAGGAACCACAAAGGAAGGTGTCTGCTCAGCAGATCTTGCTATGGAACGGACAGGCTGCACACATATCCTTGAAATTCGTACCAGTCACAGCATCCACGCCAGTTGTATGTCCACCGCTTCACGGATGCCAGAGCAGATGAACATGCAGAAACCAGCCCATCTTCTGGGCTTGCTCCATGAGACATGCATGCACCATAAAACTCCAGCCTTCCCACCAGGCAGCTTCAAAGCTGTTGCTGCAAAGGGAAGCAGTGCTGTGTACAGTTAGCTCCTTTCTCCTCTGCTGGCAGAGACTCACCTCCAGTCCTACGGGAAGAAAGAAACTGAGACAGAGACCAGTGGGTGACACAATTGTCACTTCCTTCCATAACCTTGTCAGGGTTGTGATACAGTCCGCTACCATACCTAAAAAGGGCACCAGGGACAGCAAGTCTATGCTCTCCTCCACCCAGCCCAGCTCCCAGAGCACACAGCTCTCGGGGATTCATTTAGTGGACATTTCAGAGGGACACCTGTTGCGTTACACAGATCTATTTGGTTACAGAAACTTACCATCTGCCCCTGTGTTGTACCAACCAAAGTCTGCAAGCACCCTGACAGTGAGGAGGATTAATATTACATTTCCATCTGCTCCGCAACATGAGCTGCCCATAAGCAACAACCTGAAGACGCCTCTAAGCCCCTAAATCCCACCTTGCCCTTAAAAAAACGCAAGTTATGGGAAGAACAAGAGGAGCCATGACAACCCAATTCCCTCAAAGCACAAGTCACATTCACAGCAACATTTAAAACTTGCTCCGTTTCCTCCATGGCTAAATGCAGGGAACATTAACAGGTCCCATCAAAGAGACATCTAAGTGGTGACAATGCCAATATAAAAACCATTCACTGGGTCTGCACCAATGTAACAAACTTTAAAAAAGTATTAAAACAGACTGTTTATTACAGCATATGATGTGTTATATTAATTTACACAATGATATATATATAAAAACAGCCATTGATGATGTACAGTAAATTGGACATCAACAGGAATATTAAAACTACTGATACTCATGCACGTGTCATGCATATGTTTTTTTTTTTTTCTTTTTCAAAAGCAGTTTTACACAATATACTGAAGTTACTAAGCCTTGGTCAGCTGCTCCAACGGTTTACTCTGAACACCACTGCCATCCGCAGCGGGACTCCCATGAGATGGGAGCAGAGTGCACTCCAGAGAAGGCGACTTAACCTTGGAGACAGATTGAACAGGAGCCCTTTCTGGTGGGGGAAGGCCAGGGGAGGACAGGGGTGAGTTTCAAGAAGAGAATCAACAAGAAAAGAAAGAAAAAAAAAAAAAAACAGGCCAGACTATCAGGAGGAAGAAGTTCAAAATGTGGCAACAGGAGCAGCAGAAAGGGACAAGCAAAAACATGAAGACCACCCCCACTCCCCGCCCCTTATCACCTAAAAACTTATGACCTTAAGCTGTCGATATCCTGTATAAGACCCAGAACTGGAAAAACTAGGCAAGGAAGATCCATTCCCAGAAACATTAGCCTTTTTTCAAAGCCTTCTGATACCACGTACTGGAGGCTGTTCACCACTGAAATGGCAGTGTTATGTTGGGGTTTTTTTTAAACGAGTATAATGGTCTTTTATTTCCACGTAAAAGGCACTAGTATCCACCCAAGTTCTGAAGACAAGTGACATAATTTACCTTAAGTTTTAAATATTTGTATAAAAAAAAAAAGAAATCTGTGGAAATATATACACAAAAGCACCTTGCTTCCGAAAGCAGAAGCAGATACATTCCACCAAGTCACCTCACTAGACGGTTGTCATGAGCTTCAGGGAGCCCGACCGAAAGCGGAGGATTTTCTTCTTGAGGTTATGGGAGGCTTTGATTTTGACAAAGGCCTTTGCTGCATTTTCATGCAGCTCCGGCGCCGTGACCGTTTGGATGGGGAGCGTCTGGACAAATTGAGACCAAATAAGGCCCCCGCTCTCATCAGAGTCACTGGTGGTCGTGCTCTCCCCTACGAACTCCACCTCGCTCAGGCTCGACTCGCTGTCTCCAAAGCAGTTCGTCGTGTAGTTGCTCTGCTCGTCCTCGCTCGTGTCCACCACGGTGGAGTGGAACAAGGACTCGCACTCGGCCGAGTACTCCGAGTCGCTGGCCACGTAGGCGTATGGGCTGACGTAGGGTAGGGGGACTTGTGAGTAGACCCCCACACCTTCCCGCCGGTTCCTCCTCGCCCTCCGTAGGGCCTCCTCGTAGGAAATCTCCGCCGACGACTTCCACCGGCGGTAGTCGGCACGCTTGTGTTTAGGCTTGGCCACCACAACCTCTCGGCCATGCCCGTGGGATCGGACGGTGGATTTGTGCAGGCCAGCCTGCCGACTCTGGAGGCCCGACTCCGGCTGCAAGCCGCTGCCTCTCTTCCCCCGCGAGGAGGTCTTTTTCAGTTTCTTATTTGTATCCAACTCATCAGGAAAGCGGCACTTCTTGCTGACCGGCTTGGTTTTCTCCCGCAAGGTCTGCGAACCGTTTTCCAGCCCGTTGGCAAGGTGGGGCCTGTGTTTCAGTGCAGAGCTTTTCAAAATCTTGATGTTTCGGGTGCCTTTGTGAAGCTTCACACTTTGCTGCTGGGCTGGTATGTACTGGGCATTCACCAGCAACCCATCATCCAGGCTCTGGGATGAAGAGCCCTCGCTTTTGAAATCCAGCACGGGTCTCTCCTCGACGGCAGGCGACGAGGAGCGAGCTGCCTGCAAGCTGCTCTTCAGCAGGATTTTTTTGGGAGGCTGGCTGACCCTGTTCTCTGGCTGCAGCACCACAGTCTTCCCCGGGCTCTCTTTGGGAGATGGGGCAAAGAGCTGGCTGTTCTCCTTGGGGACGTCCCCTGCTGTGGCCACTGCGTTGCGGTTGAGCTCCGGAGGTGCCGGTTTGATGCCCCATGGCAGGTGCTTGCTCTGAAGTTCGCTCACCGTGCCGGGTGGGAAAGCTGCTGGCAAAGGTGCCTTCCTACTCTCCAGCTGCTCGCCAGCCGGTGGCTCCCTCGGCCTCTGCTTTAATGGGGAGGGTGCTGCATGGTCCAGAGCAGTGGTCCCACCAGAAGGCAAGCATGCTTGCTTAGAGCTCTTCAGGTTCACGACGTTACCGTGAGCCACCACGCCTGCAGGCTGCCTGACACACATGCTTCCATGCCTCAAGATCCCTTTGGTGGGATCGGCGTTGAGACTCGTCCTCGGTTTGTTAGTCCTTACCGCGTGAGTCTTTTTCTGAACCAGGCTTAAGATGTAACCGTCTATCCTCTTGCTGGTGGAAGGGCATGGTGCCGGCCAGGAGCCTTGTGGGAGAAAGGCGTTGGCAGATTTTCCCGAGTCCGTTTCAGATCCGGCGCAAACATCGCTAATATCACAACCAAGCCTCTCCTCTTCTCGCTGCGGGTTTTCAGTCACGGGGAGAAGAAACATGGGACTCTGCACAGCTACCGCATGGAGTGGGCTGGGGTACCGGTAGACGTCATTCCCGTTTTTAGACACCAGATCGCACTGGTACTTTGGATGTACATCTGCAACGACATCGAGGGAATTTGAGTGCGGTGTAGACAAAGAGCGACAGACAGAGCCTGCGGTCTGGTCCTCATGCTGGCCTTCCTTATTATAGTCCATCCAGCCTATGAGATCTGAAAGGCATTTTAGAAGAGTTTAGAGAGCCTGCCAGGGACAGTTCTGCTACGTTTTTCACGTGCCATCAAGGACTCCGGTCCCATCTACACATACGATGCAACGTTTATACAACAGCAGCGCTGTTCAAACAGTAGAAACCTTGCAACTGGGATGCCGTTTAAGCAATATAAAAGCAGCACTATTCTTCCGTGGGTCTCTTTGTAACTGCATCTATGTAGGATTTGCCCAAATATGACTACATGGTTAAAAAAATAAAAATCATAGCCCTAATGAAAACATTTACTTTGGTTTCAAATCTATGCCTAAGTTGCTAAGGACTTCCTATTTTACTTCCAAGCTACCCAGAAGTCTGTAAGGGTCTCTTCTGTTTATATGCTACACAGGCACCTCTAAAACTCACTGCGGGCCTCAGCACATATGAATTTTATATTTTGCTTTGCTAAATCCAAAGGGAAACACAAAAAATATAGACAAGAATCCAATGAATTCTTTTAACTTGTCAACGAATTTCACTTCCAGATTTTTTCAGGCATATCTTGGGTCAAAAAAAAAATCCAGATTTAATTTTGTTGTTGTTACTATTATTGTTACTACTATTATTATCATCATAATGATTTTATAATAATGCTAATAATAACAATGGATGTTCCTTTTGAGCAATCAAGTGTTAAAGAATGGGAAACAGGCTCATCTTTCCACACAAGTACAAGGAGTGCAGGTCAATCCAGCTGACATCCTAGCCTTGGCTCTGCAAAGAGAGTTCTGTAAGAGAAATCCAGTGCATTTCAGGATGCATGAGTCAGATTTAATGGCTAAGGCACTTACTTGGGAGGTAAGCGACCTTAGGAGCAGGGCTTCAATCCAAGCACCTAAGATTATTATTTTCTTAAGCTTATGTTGCCCTTGTCTTCTTGGGTAGGGGTACAATCTAAATGATCCTTCTCAATCACTGCCAGTCCTGTTTTCTACCCTTGGGCTAGAAACTTCAGCCAGGGTTCTCAGATTTGAATGCTCAGTGCTCCTCACTTATCTAAGGATTATTTCAAAAGAGATCTCACGGACGCTGATGAAATTAGCTGATAGAGATAATGTTCCTGTGTGAGCAGGAGAGGAAGAACAGAGAAGTTAGGAGCATGAACTTCCTCCAGATCACCTCACAGTTTTCCCACATTTCCTAAATCCTATGTCTGAATCGGGAAATGTTGACAGAAACACTTCTTTGAAACATGCCAGTTTGTGAAATTTCGTCTCTAAAAGTGAGATGGTATGAAAAAAGAGAGTTTTAGGTTTTCATGATGTACACAGAAAAAAATAGCAATGCAATCTGCTGGAAATCCTTGCGTGTGTTTTTCTTTTTATGTACGGCTGATGAAGATCACATATACCTCACATCAGGGAGCATTAAGCTCATGCTGCTCCAAGGATAACTTAAGGGACTTGTCAGTGTCTCAGAATGAATGTATCCCAGGCAGTATTTTTCCAGTTTAGAGTCAGAAGAAGTTGAGTTATTTTGTCTTCGATTCACAAAAAAATCCCTATAAGTTAACCGTAAAAAGCAGAACGGAAATTGGAAATACTATGGTTAGGAGCATCCTCCACAACCCAGAATGAACTAAGGCTTTTGGATGAGTGTGGCTGCAACCAGTAACGCTTGATCACAAAAGTCCTGCTGAAGTGTCCTTTCTGGACAACAGACAGAGTCTACCCTCCTGTTTAACCATCCCCCACATCAAGGCTTGCATCTTCAGCCTAGTGTCCAAGGAAAGTCAACAGCTCTCTGCCAAAGAAACAAAATACTTTTTCCCTGTTTATGATGTCTATTTGTCTATGCTATATAAACGCAGGACACACCTCAGCATGGTCACCTAGGGGTTGAGGACCATCAGAACTGACAAAATGACTGCTACAAACAGACTGACGTGCACCCTGACCTCCTAAACCTGTAGCTAGCTCCTTGCTCTGTCACTTTATGAGGACATGGCTGTTGAGGTACCTTTCATTATTGCCACTTAGTAAAAAAACACAAGAAACTTGCCAACTAATGTGTTTATGTGTGTGGGTACCACTGCCCTCTACTGGGTAGAGCAGCTGTCATATTTTCACATGTTCTTTTCATGTGCTTAGAGTGACATATTGACATGAAAGGCTGGACTAGCGGAGGGCAAACGGTCCTGCCTCGTGACCCATGTACGTGATAGGCACTGGAATCCTTTCAGAGCACAATACATCAAACAAAAGGAAGAAGGGTTAATCCAACCCAGATACTCCTGAGGAAGTATTTCCAAAGCCAAAGCCACCTCCTGGAGTATGATGTATTCGACCTGCTTTTACTATACCTGCAGATTTAGGGCGTCCATCTGAGATATTCAGTGTTGCCTCCAAAGGGCTGCAAAAGCAAGTGCTAGAATGGCAACTGGATAAACACTCACTGAAGACAGAGTTAGATGAATTGGAGAGCGATCCAGAAGCTCCATCACTCAGCTCATAAAACCCTATAAAAATAAGAGTTTGGATTTATATTAGTTATGTCTACACAAAGTTACCATTTGTGTCCCTAGAAAGGCAGTCAAGCTCATGTTTATGTTGGCTTACTCTGTTGCAATTAGTTATGGGATTTCATTCAGTCATCCAAAAAACAGTGCACAATTTAGTAATATCCTTATTGCTATGAAGGATTCTGTTTAAAAGTAAAGCACTTAACAGTAAAAAAGCAGAACTTTACTTAGCATAGGAAATTTTGAACTTTTTTTTTTAAACCTTTACAGGGGCTGGGGAATTACCCTTTACAACAGTTTTCAGATTTTAGCAAGAAGGATCCAGGCTGTGTTTGACAGCCCACTCATTTAATAGAGTATTATACTTCCAAGACAGACTCTCCAGCTATTACTTAGCTACAAATTTTTTTCAAAGTGTTGGGCCCAATGCTATCCATTATTTTCCTCAAAGTTCTGGAGATAAATATAATATTCGTGGATGACATGAAAGAAGGAAAATGGTAAATAATGTGCAGACACAGAAAATTTAATTTCCTGGTAAATTGGGACTACTCAAGAAAATATGACATACTATAATCAAAATTTAAATTGTACATTTAGGAATAAGGAATCCAGGGCATCTCTACAGAATGGGGATGCATCCCGGAAAACAATAATCCTGAAAAGGACTTAGTCAGTGTGGAAAAGCAGCTCAATCAAGCTTAATGATATGGGGAAAAAAAAGCTAATGAGATTGTTGGATGTACAAAGAGACTAATGAATAGCAGTAGGGAAATTACTTCAGCAGTCTATATAGCACTGGTAAGAAAGACACTGGAACGGTGTGCCTAGCCCTCGAATTCAGCACGCTTAAAACAAAGCTAAAAAATTGGAAAGGGGCCCTAAAGCTATTTAGGAGTGGGAAAAAATGCCTTAAAACAAATGACTTAATGAACGTGACCTGTTCAGCTCATCCAAAAAAGTCAGGAATTACACTGTATAGTGCCTCCAAGAGAAGAAAAAGCCAGAAACTAGAAAAGACCTTACTCTATGGGAGAAAAGCATATAAAAATGAGTGCTGGAACAAGTCAAATTCAGATTAGAAATTAGCAATGGTTTTAACAATTGCAAGTTGGTGGATTCTCCGCTTTTTAGTGTCTTCAGAACAAGTCTAGATGCCTCTAGGAAAGGTTCCTCATAGTTAAATACCACTTACTGCCTTCAACACTGTTAGAATGGGATGAAATTCAGTATATGGGGGATCAAATTGTTTGATTCAATGTTCCCTTCTGGCTGTAAGATCAATTTTGACAACTTCCTCCTGCTGGTGGTGCTTCCATTCACCATCTTTCCTGCAGCCTCCTTCCCAATATGCTGGAGAATTAGAACTTTTTGAACTAATATGCGGGTGGCCTTGAAAAAAAAAAAAAATGTCCCAAACACTAAAGATCTAACTAAGCTTGAAATGCTCCTCTGAATATGTTGTCTACAAACAGCAACCATTCCAGTGCTAGGTGAACTTTGCTGGTAGGCATTAATTATCAGAGTGTGAACATGCTATAGACATTTACTGTTCTACTACTGAAAACTAGAGCCAGTTTAATTCCAGGTAGCGAGGGAGGCTCCATTTTGCTGAATATTGGCCTTACCTGAACTTGGACGACTGTCTGTCTCAAGGTGTTCATCTGTCGTTTTTTCCACGTCCAGGCGGAGATCACTTATTTGCTTATCTAGCTCTTGTAACTGATTTAGTAGGCCGGCGTCCCTCCTCCTCAAGCAGTTCTGGAAAACAAAAAGACAAACAACACCAGCTCCTTCAGTGAGGCAGACGTGAAGGGGATCCAAAGACAATCAGCCTTCTCCATCTGAGCATGGTGGAAATATCTTGTCGATATTCTTTTATTAAAAAACAACAAACAAAAAAAAACCACCAAACAAACAAACAAAAAGAAAAACAAACAAAAGAAAACAGAACAAAGCCCTGAAATTCGAGGTAGATGCTCTGGATAAATACTTAACTGAAGAATTGTGCGGCCACTTCATTCCAACCTCTTCCAGCCAGTTCTACATAAGGAGCACGCTCCCCAATTTAGGGAGACCAACACACTGTGCCGGCAAAGCACTCCTTTGCAGGACCACAGCTGTGACAACAAAGCTGTATTGTATGATACGGTCAAACCAGACCTGTGCACATGAGATGGGCTACTTCGGCGAAGGGACGGCTTTGCCAGTGTAATAGGGGACATTCACCACCACAGTGATGTTAGTCAAAGATCACATCTGGTCACACAATGGGACGAAACAGCTCTGCCAACAAGTGCCTGTAGTGTGGGAACCGCCTTGTTCTGCTGCACGTTATGAGCTTATGCTCTACCATATAGACAGCAAGATTCCCAGGGCTGGGATCATGGCCCTTTTATTAGTTTTGCAGTGCAGCAGGAAAGAAGAGCAATTCTTCCTCTTGTCCCATTATAATTGTATAAAATTGCTGTGAGATGAATTTTAAGGCTATTTATGAAGGTAACACGATGGCATAAAATGAGCAATAAGAAGTGATTTTGTAAGGCACTCATTAACCCACGGTCAACGCAATCAGTTTCCCTGTGTGTATTATAATGCTGCTTATCCATCATTGGTTCAGCTGCATACCCTTTAATTGTTCTGGCTTTGCAGAAAGTGGGGGAGGCAGGAGGAAGGTTTATCTCTTTTTTTCCAAGTACATCATTTGATCGGCACCCAGCGGTGCTCTGATACGCTCATCGCAAAGAGTTTTGATGCTCATAACTGGACTAGTTCTAAACCCATTAAATCCAGGACAACCTTTCCCCTGGCGTGGCCCAGTCCTCGGGCAAAGGGATAGCAAATGCTAATAGTATTAGCGAGGCTGTTTGAAGATGTGCTGGCATGTAACACCATCCTTGGAGAACCAAAGGGGCGATCCCAAGCCTTCTCCCGCATTTCTGACGGGAGGCGGGAGCTGGCTGGAAGCCAGGCTGGCGGAGGCGATGGGTTCAAGCGGTAACTCACTGCGCCACCTATTGCCACCAGTGTCCTCCCTCCCCCCAGTGAGCACCGCATCTGGTTCCAATCTGCAATGTCAAGTGCACGAATTAAAGTGCTACCACAAATCCCCGGGTTTTTGGTTGGTTTTTTGGGGGGTTTTTTTGAGTAATGATTCCCTGGTCCTTCACTACGGCTTTTTGGCAGCCAGCCCCTTCTCAGCAGCAAAATCATTTCTTTTTATCTTTTAAAGAAGGAAATAATCCTAAATGAACTGCACCAAAAGGCTAGCAAGAAAAAAAGGCGGGGGGGGGGGGGAAGGGTGGGGTGGGGAAAAGAAGAAATCAGGCAAATAAATCACGCAATCCAACTTCTCCCTGGGTGAAAGCAAATGCTGAGCCGTGCACAAAGACCGCCAGGCACAGCTGTACGCTATTTTCATTGAAAAATGATCTGCCGCTTCATGCCGCCCTCCATCTCTTCCCACACCAGCTACAAAGCGCGTCCTTCAACAAAAGCATCCCTTATTTTAAGGGGCCTGATCCTGCCCGTGCCGGAGCGCTCGTTACCTCCTCTCGGGGTTGCGACCCAGGAGCTCGCTCCCAACTTCCATTCAAGGCAACGGCAGCGCCTCTTCTTGCCTTGAATGGAAGTTGGACGGCCGGCCTGGCTCTGGAAACCCGCGGGCAAACTCGGTTTTTCAGCAGCCACGAGCAAAACCGCCGGTAAAAGGCGGCCGCCACGGATTTGGCACCCCTCCGCCCGGACCCCCGGAGGCCGGACCCCCCCCGCCTCACCTGCACGCCCGGCCGGGACGCTGTGCCGCCGTGACAGCGGCGTGGGCACGCACCCCTCGGGGGACCGCGGCCGTCCCCACACCCCCTTCGGGCTGCGGGAGCCACCCCCGCGGGTCCCACCGCCCCGCTGGGGACGGCGGCAAGGCGCGCGTCCCCCCCCCCCCCCCGGCCGGACAGACGCCCGCACCCCCGCCGGACAGACGCCCGCACCCCCGGCTCCCCCCGCCCAAGCCGCCCCCCCCCGGCTCACCAGCTGCCTCCGGAGGAGGAGGATGTTCTCCTCCAGGAACTTCTCCTCCAGGCTGCGCGGCGGCGGCCCCTCGCCCGCCGGCTCCCCGCGGCCGCCCTGCGCCCCGGCCGCCGCCCCCGCCGGCCGCCGCAGCAGGAGGCTCTTCACCAGCAGCTCCTGCCGCTGCCTCAGGTACTCCAGCTCGCCCAGCCCGGCTAGCGTGGCCTCCAGCCTCTCGCGGGTGCGCTGCCTCTCCGCCTCCGCTTCGCCCTTCTCCCGCCAGCGCGCATCGGCGTCCCGCGGTCCCGCCGCCTGGCCCGGCCCCGCCGCCGCCGCCGCGGCGGCTGCCGCGGGGCTCGCCTTCATCGCCGGGGAGGGGGCGGCCGCGGCTGACGGGCCCTGCCCGCGGGGGGCCAAGCGCCGCCGACCGCCGCGCTGCCGCTGCCGCCGGTGGCGAATGGGCCGCGGGGCGCCGGGCTCCCCCTCCCCGGCTGCCGCCGCCCCGCGCCCGCCCCCCGCGCCCGCCCCCCGCCTCCCCTCCCTCCCCTCCCTCCCCGCCCGCCGGCGGCTCCACCGCGGTCGCCTTCCTCCTCCTCCTCCTCCTCCTCCTCCCGCCCCGCGCCGGGCCCTGAGTCGGGGGGGTAACGTGTGAAGGTGGGGTACCAACCGCTGACACCTCCCAAAACTCCAGCGGTGACCTCAAGAACCCCGCGCGGCGTCACCGCGGGCCGTCGGCAGCACGTTGCGGTGCCGTGTTGCTTGTATAGCTGGACGCATCCGGAACGGGAGCATAAATGATGCGTCTGGGGACAAAACACCCCGGCGTGAGGGTGTAAATAGACGGTAGGGAAAGGTGGAAAGCAGAGGGGAACACGGCAGTCCTTGTGCGGGGGTGCTGACCGCTTATAGGGCCCAACGCACCCGAAACAGGAGCATAAATGACGCGTCTGGGGACAAAACATCCTGGCATGAAGGAGTAAGGGTGTAAATAGAGGGTAGGGAAAGGTGGAAAGCAGAGGGGAACACGGCAGTCCTTGCGCGGGGGCGCTGACCGCTTATACAGCCCAACGCACCCGAAACAGGAGCATAAATGACGCGTCTGGGGAGAAAACATCCTGGCATGAAGGAGTAAGGGTGTAAATAGAGGGTAGGGAAAGGTGGAAAGCAGAGGGGAACAAGGCAGTCCTTGCGCGGGGGCACTGACCACTTATACGGCCCAACGCACCCAAAACAGGAGCATAAATGACGCGTCTGGGGAGAAAACATCCTGGCATGAAGGAGTAAGGGTGTAAAGAGTGGGTAGGGAAAGGTGGAAAGCAGAGGGGAACACGGCAGTCCTTGCGCAGGGGCGCTGACCGCGGCGTAGGCGTGAGGATCAAAGCACCAGCGAGGTGTTGCTTCAAAGCCCGTTTGAGTCGACTAGCCAAAAAAGCCATAATGAAGTGAACTTCATAACAGCATGTAGACTAATTGCAGCAAGGGATCTGCAATTAGGTTTTCAACGGGCACGCGGTGGAAAGGGGCGGGGGGGGCGGGGAATGTACATGCCAAAGGAAAAAAAAAAAAAGAAGACAAATGTTAGTATCGAAATAGAGCAAAAACTGAGTTCCGGGCATGTTCTGGGGCGGGGGGAGAATGGAAAAGGAAGAGGAAAGCATTGAGGGACCTCTTCACAATATGGGGTTTGTTTGGAAAGATGTGAGCCCGCTGTACAGCGGCTCTCACAGACGTTATGAGCATAATGAAATGCTCTTTCCTGCTCTCCCTCTGTTCCTCAGAAGATTATGAGCGCTTGCAGTATTGAAAGGTCTCAGATGAAATGCATCTCCCATACTGTTTGCAGTAGACAATAGATTGCGGTGGTGTGCCATACACCTATTTTACCTGTTGTAGGTGTTGGTCCTTGTTCCGAGAGCCTGCAGCTGATACAGGTCATTATTTCACAGTCTTTTTAAACCAATGTAAAGTGTTTTCTAAAAAGGAGATCCGTTTTCCTCCTGCAGCTTATAACCAGCCCTCGGTCCCTCCCAAATGCTGGCCCAAGTGTAGGTGAGGCCACACGCATCAGCTCAGAGGATAGTTGAAGCTAAAGCTAGCTCCGTTTCTTTTTGCTTTTGATCTCTTCCCAGGGCTGGTTCACCGCACAGCCGTGTCAGCACAGTGCATCTATGTTAATATTTTAGTTTAGATTACGAGTGCCTTTTTGAACCAGCTCCCTAGACCGTTCCGGTTTACCATGCTGCGATTCACATTGCAGGGGGATTTGAGAACAAATTAACTGAGCTGCTTTGGGGTAAAACAAAAGCAGAAGAAGGGAGCACACCTAAAGCACTCCGACTGGACATTCGGTCTGCAAGATGAAAATACAACTAGCCCAAAGAAAAACCCTTGAAATACGTACAGCGTGGGTGGCAGGTCCTCAGTACAGCCGTGCTGCTCGGCAAATCCATGCCTGTTGTGCTGTCCTAGCTGCTAATGTAAGACGTAGGTTACGTGCCAGCAAGACGGGGGGAGTGAGGCAGTGCAGGCATAAGCAGCCGAAGGCAGGGCCACTTCTTTGGGGAGCAATATCGCTCCTGCCAGATTCAAGAGACCATGAAATTGCAGCCACAGAGAGAACTGACAAACGCTGAAAGGACAAGGGATGCCCCAAGGGCAAAGGATTGACTGAGGTTGCTGAGCAAAACTGGAAATAAAAACCAAGTCCCATACCGGACCACTGTCTCTCTACTCATTTTATGTATCTGGGCCCATAAAAGGCCCAGAATTAGGTTCAGCCTCTGTCCCACAACCTATAGGCCACCACTGCTGACCTAAAAACCGGCTCCATGGCTTTCTCTCCTGCGTGGAGCTTGGCACGCAGCACCCTCTGAGCATGTTTATGCTGAAAGCTGTGTTGCAATGCAGAGTTACTTTCCCAAGCGGGTACCAGAAGCTCTCCAGATATGGAAGCAGAGAGCTCCCACATTTTCCTTCACCCTTTTTAGCCAGATTTCGCATGTAGCTCTGTGCCTTGTATGCATTTGTACAGAAAGCTTCATGCAATATTTACGCGAAGTTATGTCAGTTATTTCTGTGCTGTTGTCCACTGTGCAATGTAGATGTTGCTTCAAAAATAAATTACAGCGCTAAATCAAATCTGTCTTAATGTTCAGATTTATTTATTTTGCCACTTATCTTTTGGTAGATTTTGGTCCGATTCCTCCCTCCCAAGTCACCTCTTCCACTCTGAAGAGCATAAGATGCTGCTAGTCTCCTGTACTCCCTGCTGACATTTCTGTGTTCATCCTTCGCAGCGCATCGGATCCAGGAAGAAAAAGAAACACAAGAACTGCCAAAACAGTCAACTGCCTACATCACGTGGAGAAGAGAATGCAGCTTTGACTGAACAAGACTCGCTGTGCGGCTAGGATCAGCAAAGAGGAATGGAAGGGGAATCTGAAGAAAAAGGAGCTCAGGTTTCACTCCATAGATGAAGGAGAAATAAGGTGCCAGAGAAGCAGTGGGAATTAGGAGGCTGGACAGCACGGGAGGAGATGTGCGAGTGAGTGGCCATCAAGAAATGTCAAATTATGTGAATGACAGAAGGAAAACAAGATGTGTCCTAAGACACCAAGAGTGAGGGAAGGTCCACAGAAGAGTATTCACGGACCAGGATGAAGCTCATCAGAGCGTAGGTCATGGAGACGAGGGGAGGGAGAGCCCGGAAAGGCAGGGTTTGAAGGCAGCAGAAAGACCAGAGAAAATGAGCATAAAATAAGGTCCCTTTAATTTACTCAGGAAGACACTGGTCATAAAACAGCAAAATAAAGAGTCTGTAAGCAGCAAGACAAAAGGTCCTGCCATAGCTGGTGGACTATAGATGAAAGACAGAACCAGAAGAGGACAATAAGGTGAGAAGATGGAGAAAAGGGTGCCTTTACTAGGTATCATCCTCAAGTAAAACAGGTATTTTAAGCACAGAAGGAACAAGAGACTAAGACTCGTTTCTCCCCTCTCAGTTACACTGCAGTCGATCATCCCAGTGAAAAACTAGTCTGAGATAAGAGGGAGGCCCCAGTCCCCAGATTAGCTCTGACTGGACAATCTTTGGAGGCCTCTATCTCAGCAAACCAAACATCTCAAAACTCTTAGCAAGGGCTAAGTAATAGGACTCTCACATGAAAAAAAATCTCTGAGTCTGAAACTGTCTTCCATTCCTCTCCCGGCTTGTGGCAACAGCTGAAGGACTTGCTCTTACGCTCCTTTGTACAGTTGCTACTCCTTGACTGGGGTGATCAGCTGAAATTCTCCAAAAGCAAATAATCCTGGAATCCCCGTCTTAAAGTTGAACATAGAAACTGCAAGGAAGGAGTCAGTGAGTTATCTGCAGGGAAGGAGAAGAGATAACGACTGAGGAGCTCTGTTGCTAGGATGTTATGAGAGGTGTAATTCTGTCTGGTACAGAGGCAATTATGAAATGGCTCTTCTTTTATGATTATCCTGGCTCGTCTCTTATGATTATATTACTAGGTGTTAGCAATGCTGTGTTCCCTTTGCATTTCATGTATAGGGAATAAAGAGATGGTCTCTGCCCTATGGAGCTTACAAGACAAGAAGCAGCAGGTGGCTGCCACTGGTACTAAAAAAGAGGCCCTGAGAAAGTAGTAGTTGGCATGGTGGGCAGTGAATCCGAAACACATAGGCAAGAGGCAAGAGTTTCTGACCCCCATCTCACCATTAATTTCCTTCCCACTGGGAGCGAACCCCTACATCCCAATGCATACATTTGTCTTTCCCTCTTCTACTCATGCTGATCATTCAATTCAGTTTAGAATAAATGAGGCCAATTAACACTTGTTACTTTTCCTAGGCTTATTTCTGACCAGTCACACTAAAATGACTGCAGGAAATGGCAGAAATTAAGAGGAACATTGCAATTCCCCGTTTGTAAAATGAAAGCAATTGCTTTCCTTGCTTATTGTAACACGGCCCTTCAGAGGCAGGGTGATACGTTATCTGGGAACATCCACTTGGGGACTATGCTTAAGACCCACAGCTGTCACTACGCCTCTGATACTTTATTTTAATCTATTCTAATGTTAATTTTCTAAGCATTTCTTAATTGCATTGGATAATATAATAGGGTATAAATCTTATCAGCAAATCAGACTGACATCAGTTTGTGTTATCATATTACCATGGTTACATTATTATTACAAGTGAACCTTGCGCTCGTTACTAACCACAAACAATTCCAGCAAGTAACCTCAACTGAAGCAAAATATCCTGGCAGTGTTTCCATTTTTTGTCAAGCAAAACCAATTTCTCTGGGTGATAGGTGACTGCAGCCTACCTACGATGTATTTTACTCTCCTCAGACTCCTTCAGCCTACATTTATTTCCTTGTGTTTGTACAACGCTGAAACATTTCCGTGCTGTCAACAAGACGCAGAGGCCAAATTCCTTAAACGTGGAATAGGATCTTTAACACAAACTCGGGGTATTCAGATGACAAGCACTACCCCAGCCTGTCAAAACATTACCACGTTTGTACTGTTACGGCAAAAACTGCTAGTGACTGCTACATTAGGAACCATTGACAACTTGATTAGCTCCCTCCAGGGTCCAGTTTCTCTCTGTTCTAACCTGATCTGACTGTGGTTTCCCATCAAAAGACACAGTCCCACTTTCCCTCATCCCCAGTGCCACTGCCCGTGTATCAGGTGAAGGGACAGACTTTTCCCAATGGGATCACTGCAATGATCTGCCTCTCCGGATCTGATGTATGGGAGGGAAGCACACGCTGGAACCGGGGAGGACAGCGATGCTGTCCCTTTCCCTGCAGCTGACTGTTAGTTTGGGCATTTCCTACATTTGGCTGTTCCTCTGCTGCAGATCCTTGTCCCACTGGCTGTGCAGGGACCATGGCTGGAAAACAGATTGCTACCCTGATCTGAGTTAAAAAAAAACAAAACTCTTCTTTCCTTTTCGTTAACCCAGATATTTCAGCGATCCACTTTTAAGCATGAGCAGTTGCACTGGCACAACGGAGAAGGCAGAGCTGTACAGGAACAAAGAGACAAGAGCAGGAAACCCTCCAGCAAAAAGCTCCATCCAGCGGGAATGTGGAAGGAAGGATGGACTGTTTGCAAAACAAGAAGTCACAGGAGGCCATGGAAGAGGATGCAGGAGACAGCTGCTTGTGGGGAAGCGACATGAGAGCTTCTCCAGACATTCCTGTCAGACTATGAGCCATGCAAAGACATTAGTTTCTTTTTTTGCACGCAGCAGCCCACCTGCTGAGTCAGGAAGAGGACTGATTTTGAATCACCCATTGCTGCCTCAAATGGGGTAGCGCTCCCCAAGGCCATGAACGACCCACTTCTGCTTAGCAAAGGAGCCAGAGCAGTGCAGAACCTCTGGAGAGCTGGTGAGCTCCGAGCCCAGGCAGGTACCGCAGTGCTGCTCCAGCAATGCCTCCTGCCTGTATCAGGTGCCAAACTGGCAAAGAAGATGCAAAACTTGATTCTAGTCCCTAGATTAGGGAAGACGTGTGAGAGAATTGGATGGAAAGGGTGGAAAGCCAGGCAAGATCAGCTCCGTTTTTGCCTCTATTTTAAGGATAAGAGAGGGTCTGATAAAGACAACATGGGGAGGGGGAACATGCAGTTAAACAAACCAGTGTCACTCATGATGTTCACAGCTGACAAGAAGCAGAGCTTGAAGCTACCCCCCTCGTTGCTCACTATAAAGAAACTTTACCAGCATTTTAGCAAAGCACCTAATACATCATGTTTAATGCTAACTGGTGGGGACTGCACTCCCTCCGCAGGCTCATGGACACTGTTCAAATGAAGTCAGCGCTGGGCTGCTCCAAGTAACACTTTCTGTCTAACTTTTTTTCTTTCTCCCTCATCACCAAGCAGATTATGTCAGTGGGGTTCTGCTGCAATTACTTTTGATTCATCCTTACAATATCATGTCTGATGTTCTTGTGCTTTGACTCCTTTTCTTCTCCTGGCCTAGGTTTCATATTTACATTTAAAAATGCCTAACCTTTGGTGACACGGACATCTGCTTAGTTTAATGCCTTCTTCATCCCATGCTGCCAGTGTTCATCTCGGCACATTGGGCTGGGAACAGCCCTCACCAGCATGGCCTTTGCAAGAATATCTATTAAACTGTGAAAAATCAGCCACCAGGAGTGGAAGAACAGAAATGATGGGCTTAAATTACAGCTTGAGATTTAGACAGCCTAGGAAGAATTCCCAACAGAAGGAACTGGAACAGCCTGAGGAGGAGAAAGCTTCTCTATCATAATATGTCTTTGACAAAAGGTCAGGTATGGATATGTCAGGATCGAGAAACACTCTTCAAGGGACAACAATGCACTGAGATTGAGCTCATGCTCTTCACGTCCCACATTAACATAGGCTCCAATGTCACCCAGTCCAGTAAAGCAAGTCCATGCAAAGGCCAGAGCCAGCCCTACCACTGGCTGCCTTCCCTTCTCCTCTTCCTGTGCCTTCAGCACTCAATCTGCCCTACAGAAGCACACATCCTTGCTTACCAGGAAAGGGAGTCCCACCATACCTGTGCTTGGCTACAGAGAGAGATCTCTTCCTCCTGCCATCACCCATACTCTTATCTAGCCTTCAGAGACCTATCCATGGCAGCTGCACAGAGGACCACTTGTGCTGCTGAGCCCTCCTTTGCTCCTTCATGATGCTAAGAGCCTCTGCTCCCCCAGCAAAACCCATCCGTGTTCTCCTCAGCCCCACATGCCCAGGAGCCCCGCTCTGCACCAGCTCTCTGCCAAGAGGAGGAAGGGCAGAGAGTGGGTCTCACCTCCAGCCCTCCTTTTTCTTGTGCTGCAGTGGAGAGACAATCACATAGGGGTAGGGTGGAGGGAGGCAAAGCGCAGCAGGGTAAGAGAGGCAATGCTAGGGCCAGCTCTGCTTTGGGGACACTGCAAAACCATGGTAACATTGCTACTATAATTAAGTACAGCAACAGCTCTCTTGTTATGCAGTAGTGTAGCACCATTTCAGCCTGTGTGGACACTTCCCCCATACAGGGCTATTCTAGCCAACTAATGTATGGTTGGTAGTGAAGGTGTAGGAATAGTGACAGCAGCACAGCCCAAATGTTTTGTCCCAAACAGGCTTATACGTTTTGTGCTTTCCCTGCTAGCTGAATCATTGCACCTACCTCACCACACATCCGTTAACAGCCACAGCTCAGCATTCAACGCAGGACCAGAGAGGTTCATGCTCAAAATAGTAAGCCCTTCCCAGAAGAAAGGACATAATTTGCAGTACAATTTGCATTCAAACTGCCTGTGACGAAGGCAGAGCTGGCTGAAATTGCGCTCTTTGGATGGCCTTGGGACCCCTCAGCTGAAGCAGGCCACGTGATGGGAGCCTGGAGCTGGGCAGAAATGCTCACGGGAAGGCTTTCCAATCAAGCCTGCTTGCACGCCGTGGGAAGCTGAGCAAGATCAAACTGCACCCGCAACACGTTGTAGTTCATACAAATCTGACAGCAACAGCAAGGACTTTTGCCTTTTTTTTTTTTTCCTCAGGAAACTCTAACCCTACAGCCTTTAAAGGAGTTCATTCAGTCTCAGCTTGGACAAAGGCCCATTTATATCAGCTCCACTGCTAGTGAAAAATGGCCCTTGAATATGAATCAGAGGCAACAGGCATGTATCTTGTTTGCACCAAACAGCACATTTTATGAGCTGGCTTTTAACCTTCTTTTCAATGTGGGCAAGCTGAGGTGGGCTAAATAACTCAACCAAGGTCAAAAGACTTCAGTGTCAGAGGCAGAAGATATTAGGTGTACCATCCCCTGTCATTTGGGCTCTCCCTTTAAACCAGGAGATGTCACATGTGTAAAAAAAGAAGGCTCAAAAGATCTTGTAGTATCGGTCTGCTAGGCAGTCCTCAGTGCATCCCTTCACTCTCACTATCTCACCCTCATGCTCTTTGCATCTAAGAACCTAATTTTGCAATTAGGAACTTAATAGAAACTTTGAAGCTTCATCTCCACCCGTTGTCTCTCTCCTGGTTTTCTATACTCAGAGGGTTAACAGGAGTGAGTCGCATTTAGTGTATAACAACAACAAGTCAAGGAACCGTTGAACACTCCCCCCGCAACATAAATCTCTTTGCCTGAAATAATTCCCTTTCCACTGTGCTAGGGAGGACAAACACAGACCTCTTGCTGTTGCTTAAGGCACGTGCCTGCAGGAAGGGAGGTGTCACTGGCTCCAGGCTTTGCATCAGTGAGTCCCATACAACCTGGAAGGTCAGGTGTGGAGTCAGGGAGCCCGTGACACGTAAACAGTGGGATGTGAATCAGAGCAGATAGGGCTCAGGAGTGACTTGTTCTCAGTCTCTGAGCCTTAACTTAAAACCTGAGCCAAGAGACTGCCACACAGGAAAGGTTGGCTTTGAATTCAGGTGCAAACGGACCTGAAATGGTACCTGAACCTGTGTTGTTTTCACTGTTCCACTGGTTTTTGACTATTGAGCCTCTTATCAATGTTGGCTTAAGAGGGAATATCACTTTTTAATCTTCTTTAATGTAGGCTTTGTCCTGGAAGAATACATTTTATATCGACCGAGGCATCTGCAAAACTGCAAGAGAAAAGAATGGCATTAAAATTTCCAGAAATTATTGGCCCAAAACTTTAGACTGATTCTCACAGCTGAACTGTTGATTCAGGGCACGGTGCATCTTTGTGTTACCGTTTGATGTATTAGGATCAGATGTGCAGACAGGAACATTTTTTTAGAATAATAGCCTGCAACAACAAGGCAGCACTAGGGAAGTTATTTCATTTCAAAAGATGTTGGCATTGCAAATCAAAGCCTCTCCCTCATATGGCACTGATAGTCATGGGACAGCACTGACAGCCCTGTCCCAGGACCAGCTCAGCAGCCAGCCTGCTTGTCCCTCGAGACCTGGGAGAGGACACAGGGGAGGGAGAGCTGCATCCGGTTTGTCTGGAGAAGGCCACTCCAGTCCTGCGATTTTAAATTTGTCTTTCCTTTAAAAGGAAACCTAGTTTCTGGTAACCATTTTGGTGCCTCTGCCATAGGCTGAAATTGTTGCCCAGAACTGTTCCCACTTTTCAGATGATTACCTCCAAGTGGCTCTCAGATTCCAACTGTTAGTCTCATGCATAATGTATTTCATTTCAAGCCTTTCATCTATGCATAAGTTTTCCATCTATTTCCATCCTGGTCTCAGACACTCTTTTACCTGTAAAGCAGGGGAAGTTGCTATTTTCCCCACTTCTTTCTGGAGTCTCATTTCTCTCAAACACTGCTTGCCACTTCCAGCTCTTGTGCCACCAAAACGCAGTTTCAGGGGATGAGGTTCATACCCTCCCCCTTATTGCAGATTTTTGGGGACAACTCCTTTCCAGCAGCATCTACGGTGGCTGAAAAGTTCACTGCCTGCAGCTACTCTCTGTTCCCTGCTGTTGGTGACGGATCAGCCAGCTGTGTTCCTGTGATCACTCCCTAACCCGCATCACCCACAGGGAGCCAGCTTAGCTCATGCTCACACACTTCTTTTAATCAGACTGACTTCAGGGGCTCTCACAACAAGGAGAAGCTGGTTACAAGGAGCAGCACAGCAGCCACCAAAAGAGGACATCAGAAGGCTTGCAGTGTGCCTCTGCAGTTGGGCCAGCAAAACAGCATCACACTTCGGCATCCCGGTATTACCATGCTGCCTTGAGATCACTGATGGAAACTGCAGGACAGCTGAACTTCTCCAGGAGTTGTGCCGGGGCGTGGGGCGTGTGTTAGATGTCCATAACTCCCCGTGCTCTCTTCATAATCCCCTGGTGACAAGGGACAAGTCATTTAGATGATTTGGAATAGCAATGAGAGCAGATTTAGAGGAACAAGCCTTCAAAGCAGGAATGCAGAGCTCAGCAGTCAAACATCCAGCAGTATCTGGATGCCACTTCTTTTCCAAATCCTTTCAGATGCAGCCTAAGGGGTTAGTATTGACTTTAAAAGCCAGGGGCCCTGATTCAACAAAAACAGCTAAGCACTTAATAACATTAAGCACATGCTCAAGTCTCTTCCTATTCAACAAAGCACTTAAGCACATACTTCACCCCTCTTAGATGGCCCAAAACCAAAACACTGAGTTCTCAGAATTTCTTCATTCTTTATTTAATTTTGGAGGAGGGACAGGAATTTGAACCTTGATCCATGTTTTGCAAAGGGTCCCTATTTGCAAGCGAGTCAGACTCCAGCTCCAGACCTACACACCCAAATGCTGGCACTTTCATGGTTTGGACTGGGATCTGAATTTTTCAGTTTGCACCTCACTCTGATCTATGTTTATGTTCATTAAAGAGATTGAACTGCAGGTAGGAAGCTGCTAAACCATGTTTCTGTGCAACGTATAAGCTGATGATACTCTCCCCAAGTCCACCTGAGATGCAAAACTGAGGCATTACCTCAGCGTATAGTGTGCAGATGCTCAGCCTAGGAGTGTGCAGGATTTGCAGAGCTCATCCCATTTGGCTGCTCTTCCAAAAATTTAAACCTGCCACGGCCCAGCTCTGTAGCCCAACTCCCAGAGTCATGTGAAATCCTCAGCCTTTGGTTATTATTAAAATGCCGTATAGCATTCACTTAGCAGTTGCAGAGGGAAAGTGCAAAGGATTGAGCCCGGCGTGATGTGAGCCGGCTGGGGGATGCAGCCGAGGAATGGGACTGACAGCCAAGAAGGAGAGCCTCGATCTGCCTCCGAGCTGTTGTTTCAAGCTTTCGGCAGACGTCACCACATTGCTTTGCACGCATTTCCAAATGTCACTGCTTCCTCCAACATCTTCTTTTTTCCTTTTTTTTTTTTTAATTTGATTTGTTTATAACAAAAGCTGAGCAAAGCAGCAGGCATCAGGAAAAGTAGCAAACAAATAAAGAAATGAAAACAAAAACATCTGGGCCACGTGGCCAAATCCAAGCCCGCTTCCCGTCTCACACCAGTGCCAGTCGCATCTCAGCGCATGGAGCTCAACTACTCTCCTCTCTTGCTTTGGCAAGGGAGTTCCAGGGCTGCTGGCAGGGTGGAATAAACCTACGAAATAAAAGGCCGGAGTAGTTCCAGAGAGACTGAAAACAAATAGTCTGCCAATTGTCTGGGCAGGCAGGGGAAGTGGTACTCAGACATCTAAGGCAGCAGGAGGATGTGAGAGCTCTCCCATAGGCATTACCAATTGCCTGGAGGAGGAAGAAAATGAACCTGGTTAAAAAGAAAAGGCAGAATTCAACTAGCCACATTGTCGGCCTTCCGGGAAAGGCATCACTGGAGGGTTTGCTTATCAAATGGTTGCCAGAAGGACAAGAGAGGGAAGGAGCATCCCGCCAAGGGCTATAGGGCCTATAAGAAGGCTGTCGCTTTGAGCAACAACAGGCCCAGGGAACCAGGGGGCCCTTCCTTGCTGGCCACAGCAGTGGGAGCACCAGGAAAG
Organism: Morus bassanus; assembly: GCA_031468815.1. Taxonomy (NCBI): domain Eukaryota; kingdom Metazoa; phylum Chordata; class Aves; order Suliformes; family Sulidae; genus Morus; species Morus bassanus. Next base: position 6,476,295 of record CM062572.1, on the reverse strand, counting down.
TCAGAGCAGCTGGAGGGACCAGTTCACTAAGGCTTCCCTCCACTGCTGCTGAGGACCAATAGGCATCCAGAGAAACAGCTCTTGTCCTTCCCAGGCAGCTAAACTCAAGGGGAGTCTGACACAAAGTCTAAACATGAGACGGGTAATGAGGAAAGACAGGCATGACAACTGCCTTGTGGGCAATACCTGCCTGAAACCTGCCCGGTTAATTGGCTTTCCACTATACCTGCTCTGAACAGAAGCACGTGGGCTGGAGGCACTGAGCATCCTTTATTTGGGTGGCTGATAAAGAGGCTGCAGTAAATGTCCTGCCTTACTGAGCTGGAAGCAGAGATGGGGAGACAAGTCACCTGCCCAAGCTAAGACACAGAGATGAGAACAGAGCTGGCACATGCACACGAATCTCACTAGTCACCATCTGGCGCTACTGCCACAAGATCAGGCTCCTTCACACCACTGGATGACACAGTTAAACAAGGGTTCCTCCTGGGAAAGTCTTGGAAAATTTGAAGGAAAAAAAAAAATCAACATCAACTTGCAGCACAGCAGCACTTTGAGAGCCTGTCACGTTCGGATGGGCTCAGCCGTGTCGCCGGGAAGAGGTGTTGTAGCTGCCTCTCTGCATTTGCGGTCGTGATGCAAAGGTGCACTGGCTCAGCAGATGATTTCCCAGCCTTTGCAAATGGATGACGTCCTGGTGCAACGAGCTCCCAAAATTACCCCACTGCATTGCAAGAGACAAACACAGCACCTTGCACCGTTGTGATGAGGCAAGAGCTTTATCTTTCATGGACAGGTATATGAAGGCACTAACCACACCATATTTGAGAGGGCCACAGTGTTGGGAAGGACTGGGTGGCAAGTGTTAGTACAATAACAAGGGTTTGGCTCCTGGGTGTCACTCATTGCCCTGTAGCCCATTCCCTGTCCTCTCCTGTCCTGCTCTGAAGCCAGAGCAAGATAAAAGGTGGTGAGAGGATGGACCCAGCCCAAGAACCACCTCCAGACCGTAGGGTGCTGGCTGGGTTGTGCTGGTCTGCTCAGACCTTCCCCACCACTCCCCAGATCACAGGTCATTTCCAAGTGGGTGCACCAACCCTAAATGTGGGTGCAACCCCAGGTTTACCACAGCGGATGTTTTGACAGCACTTCCAGCTTAATGCACAAAGGGCCATGCAAAGCCCAGTTGATCAACGCTGGCTTAGCCGAGAAGCAGGGGAAAAGCTCCAAAGGTTCTTACACTCTCTTGTCTTTCCCAACCACCCCCAGCAGCTTATCCAGGGGACTTTTTAACTAAAGTGACCAAAACCCATCTTTTGTTCCTGTCCCCTAGTACATACACTGGCTTATTTTCTATCCTACAATTGCAGAGACCATTGGAGACATGCAGCCCTTGGAGAGCACGCGATGGCTGCAGCAGCCACCCTGGGAGATTTATGAGGGCAGCAAGCTCTTGGTTTCCCTGGTCACCCTCAGAGGATTTACAGCCCCATGTACTGAGAATGAACAAAGACCTGCTGTTCCTCATCAGAGACCTTATGATTCTGTCTGTGGGGAGGAGGCTTCAAACATAGATAACCTTTGCAAGGAGAAACAGCCATTCCTGGATGTAATACGAGAGATAGGCAGAAAGAAAAGCATCTGCAGTGCTCTGGGAAATCTCAGAAAATGAAGCTGGGAGTTTGCATTATTTGTAAGGGTGGAGAAGAAAGGTTAGTCGTGGGGCAGTGGGAGGAGGAAAGGAGGTTGGTAGCAGAGTTTGTTCATGTAAATTTGGCTTCTGGGCTGATTTTCTCTTGGATGTGATATAATTAAAAGTTGCTTCTGCACAGGACTCAAGTTCCAGCTTCTTCTATCTACAGAGCACATGGTGCCTTGAGGTCTGCACCAGTACTCTTGGACTCCCGTTTTGAGTGGGCTATGCTCTTTGACATACAGATACAAGGCACCTATGGGCAGTTTTTGGAGTACAAGGGCTGATAAACTTTCAAAGGCTTTGCTGGAGCCTGTGCACTTTGCCCCTCCATCTGTGCTGGGGCTCTGATCTCCCTGTAATCAAGAAGAGCACTACCAGCAATACTTTCTAAAAGACTTTGCTACAGAGCCCTGACCTGTGTGGTTTTCCTCTCAGCTTGTTATCCAGTCTTAAACGACTGGCGTGAGACTTGCATTCAGCTGAAATACTTGATTCTGCTAATGGATCTGACCATGAATCCCACACAGCTGTTTACTGTACCCTTTGTATTGGAGTCATCAATGAAGGAGGAAGAATGGTAAACACTAATTCCTATGCAGATTTCAAAGAGAAGTTCGTCTGTGCCTTCTTGTGGTTTCTGCTTTGTTTGTTTGGTGACATCTTCACAGGACAAAGTGGAGTTTTTTTTCCTTAACCCTTAAATTAGCAGGGGAAGCATGAATTTGTTGTGATACTCATTGTCACATGCATTTAAAAAAAAAAAAAACAACAAACCCAAACAGTAACACCATTCCCTGGGACTGAAAATGCTGCATCTCAGTAAGTGGCTTCCTGGAGGAATATATCCACAAAGGAGCAAATTCCCATTCTAATTAAAAGGAAATCTCTGAGACAAGCTTTTCCATGACGGAAAGAAAAAGGCAGAGCTGACACATCTAATGCATATATTAACACTAAAGACATGGAAATTAATTGGATTTATTACTAGTCACAGCTGCAAAGATGGCTCATTTCTAAGTTTATTTTACAGAAAGTGGCACGAGGAGTGGGATTTAATAGTCATCTTGGTTAAGCTAATGAGCCAAAACTAATGGTCTCTTCTTGTTTAGAGAGGCCCCAGTTCAGTGGAGCACCTAAGCATGCGTGCAGCTCTCACCGTGGTTTCCGAGGGATGCTTTGCATCTGCTGGAGTGTTTGTTGTTGAGTAGGATGCTTACAGATGCTTACGGTCGGGGAGGGAGAGGAAACATTTTTCTGAATGGCAGTCAAAATCAATGGGATGATCAGTTACGATCATCCCAGTTATCCTTTCTGTCCAGAAAAGAGGAAATTACTGTCCAGAGGAAAAAAAAGACAATGAGAAACTCAATGTCATGAGGAGTTCAGTGCTGTGTTTAAGTCCTTAGTGTGGAAACAACAAAATCTCTCCCTGCGCTTGCAGGTGATGAAGTGCAACAGAGGGTCCGGCAGGACTCACACCCTATGCACAGGGCACAGCTGGGATGGAGGTGATGGCACAAATACAGTGGAATTAATTGCATTTCAATTACAAATCAAAACTAAGTAAATCCAGCCTGCACACAAAGAGGATTTTCGGTTGTCCCAGAAAGATGGGTGGATCCTGCAAGAAAGCTAGTTACTGGAAGGGCTGGGGCTGGGCTTCCCGCGATGACCGAGCTGTAGAAGGGACATCCTTCCTTTTTTTCCCCACTCTTCCTCTCCTGACTGCAGAGTCTTATCCACTCCCTAGCCTAGCAGAGCACAGTCTTTTTCCCCTTTTTTCCCCCAGGTTAGATTTCTGCTATTTTAACAAGCCAAACCAGTTTTCCAAAGGGTCAGATCCATTCCAAAGAAAAGCCATAGCTACCTTATGATGGCTCCACCAGGTACACCACTGAGAGGGGAAGCCAGGAGCCCAGCCGCAGCTCAGTATTGGCACTGATGTCCCTAAATCATAGCTGCTCTCTTGTTTTCTAGGCTGCATCACTTGAAAGGATACTGAAAAGGTTCCCAAAGGAGATTTCAGAGGTCCCTCCTCTCCTGTAGATCAAGAAAAACAGAAGGTGTTCAATGGGAAAGCTGATCATGGAAGTGGCAAGATGGGTGTCATTTGCAAAGAACTTCTCTTGCCTCTGAACGAGAGGGTTTGGAGGATTTTGGTAGCTTCCTTCCCAAATTGGAAACCAATTTTCTGAGGCAAAGACAGGCTGCCTTAGGCAGGGAGGTGTTAGACTAACAACAAAAGGGAAAGGTGCAAAGAGGGGACAAATGGAAACTCATTTAGCACATAATGAAGGCACTGAGAACAAAATTAATCAAAGCACCGAAGGAAGTGGAAAGAAATTCCTTCATCACCTATCCACCAAAGGTAGGTCCTGGCCAGTAAACAGGAATCACTGTTGTACAGGCAAAAATTTGGCCTAGCTGGAAGGATGGAAACCTGGTGAGAAGCTGATTGGAGTGTTAAAATCATGGCTTTTAGGAAGGCTGAAGCGGGAACAAGATGGAGACTTGTTAGAAATAGGATCATGAGCATCCAGGTCATTGGACTCAGTAGTAAATTAATCTGAATTGATGGCTCAATCATCTGACATAGAAAGCACGAAATAGACCAACCAGTACCTGCAGTGGAGCACAAAATCTAACCTGCAAACCATCTGAAAGTCTCCCTGAGTAGCTGCCAAAGGCAAGGAGGGGGAAAGGGCCAGATTGTCATGGGAAAACTTCAAATGGAGCAAATTCTGCAGGAACGCTGCCTCCAGCACTGAAACAGCCTCCATGTTTGTAAAGATGATGGTGATTATTTCCTACCTCAAAGGAACTCACACATCCAACAGGGAAGAATTCTATATTAGACCCTTTTTCTTGGCAGATACAGAGAATTTGATCACAGGACTAAAAACGCACAGTAGCTTAGGTAGGAAGTGATTGCCACTTGAAACCATTTGTTATGTGCAGACAGAATAAAATCAAACCCAGTAAGATATTGCCTTGCTGCTCTCCCAGGCTGCTGTTACAAACCTGAAAACAATCATGAGCCAAATCAGTTCAGAGAAGGAATTTAAACAGAAAAAAAGCCAACAATTATAATTGGGGAATATTGAAGAACATTTCTCTATACTGACCAAAAGCCATAATCCCACAACCAAGAGACTATTATAGTGGTTAAAACAACAACTCCTTCTTCACCAAGAGAAGAATACAAATATCCTTTATGAAACAAATAGGGAAAAGGGAAGCTGATGGCAGTGAATACAAATCAGAAGGTAGGATCTATAGATCATCCATATGGGAAACAAAAGAGCACAAGAGGCAGGAGACAGCCAAGAGAATTAGGGCAATCACAGCATTTTTTTTTTTTAAGTACAGGGAAATTTCTTGCTTTCCATGCAGAGGGGAATAAGCTTGCAGAAAAGGCAGCAATATAAAAGCAACGTTTTTGGAGTATGTCTTTTGAGAATGGCCAGACGATAAGGTTACATCATATGGGGCTGATGACATACTTTTCACTCCAATGGTAGCTAGGGTGATCGTTAGACAGAGGCTAGGTATTTTTAAAAAAACAGGTGCGTACAACCTGCAGCTTGGCAGAACTGTCTACGCTGGGCTTTTACCTTGAAATTTCCCATTGCTGCTTTGTTGACATGAGCAACGCTGGGAGTTTTCATGCAGAGGCAGGGCCAAAATGTTTGTGAGGTAAGAATGGGTAATGCAACATCTAGAACACTGGGAGTAGCCTTATGGTAAAACTCTCCTGTATCTCCACCGGTAGATACGAGCCAGTTGTACCATTGGCAAACAGATCTTTCCTGTCCTCATAAAGAGCAGTGGGGTTTGCCTCCTGGATCCTGGAGATTAAATCTCACGAGATGCCCATGCTGTTGTTGCTGGACACTGCCCTTGGAGCAGTGAGAAGGACCACGGCATTGGGTGGGACAGGATCTTGCTGACACTCCCCTACAGCTCCTGGGCTTGGGACTCGCTGTGGGATCAAGTGTTTGCCTTTCCAGCTGGACACTCCCAAACCCAATTCATCTAGGTTTGTTAACAGAGATTGTGTATTGCGAAGCTGGTTTAGAAACTCTATATAAATAATCCTCAGCCTCTTCCCTGCTATTTAGCAGAGCTGCAGCCCTCCAGGGAGCTCCCAAAACATCCTCAGAGTTGCTGGAAAGGCAGAGTTAGTCACTGAAACCTTTTACTGTCGGAAACAGATCTGGAGGAAGGATGAGCCGAAGACAGCTTGATGAGCACATGGTCAGGCTTGCTTCCAGGACAAGGCACCGCTCTGCTCTCCACCGACTTGACTGAGCCCGTGCTGACCACCTTCCCACCACAGGTAGCCAGCTCCGTCTTTCAAGACAGGGGGGACTGATGCTTCATGGCACTGCTGTGTGATGGTGGCCATCCTGCTATTGACCCACAAAGCTGTCCCCATTTCCACTGCATCTGCATGGATATCAGTCTGTGCAAACATATCCTGTGGGCCATTGTTGGCTCCACAGTCAATAGCTGAGCCACCCCACTCATGGTACACGTGCAGAGGCATGTACCAGTTGGTATCTTCAACTTCTAGTGTCTTAAGAAAGAAGCAAATCTACAGAGTGGCACAGATCTGCTGTATTTGTGCAGCTGTGGTGAGGCAAGTCTCTAAATGATGTCCATACACACCCACCTCCACTTTCCCAGAAAACGCCTGTTACACCACTACAGAAAAAACCCCTCAGTTATTAACTATTAATGAAAGCATTCTCCCGAGAGGTGGGAAGGAACAGGAAAGCCGATGAGCCCAACCCAGCTTACCAGAGCCAGAGATGTGGGGTGTGCAGTGCCAAGCAGTGATTGATGCAACGTGAGCAGTCCTGAGCCAGTAAACAGAAGAGACCTGGCCTAGTGAAAGAGGAGTCTAAATCCCATCAGTGTATAGCTAGGGCCTGGCTGAAAACTTTAGGACAAAAAGTAAGGAGCAAAGCTATGTACCTTGAGTCCACCGTGAACCCCACCATGCTCCTGGGTGCTGCTGGCTACAGTATATCAGTTCTTATTAATACGGACTGTTATTTAGCAAGGGAACAAGTCAATGGAATAATATACTCCAGATTCATTGCTGTCAGCTCACTCAGAATTATGTGTATTAATGACCAGATTATATCTGTTTATATAACAAAAATTACCATAGAGTAACTGCAGGCATTGAAACGCTCCTTGTCTGTTTGACACACATAAATAATGGAGGAGCTCATGCTGCATTTGGTACACATGACTAACCTTTTATCCCTGGCACCCTGGTGCAGGCTGGAGAAATGACTCGGGTTTCAAATTCCTCGCTCCAGCTGTCATTAGCCTCGCAAAGCGTTAGGGAATCGGTGGCTAATTGATGTCCTTGTTGGACATTATTTTATTAGTCAGGCCTGGTGAACATCAAGTGGAATTTTAATGCCCTTCTATCCTTGGGTCCACGTGGCCGTAAGTGTTAAGGCTTGTAAATAATTAACTGCACTCTAAGAGTTTTAGGAAGGGGCAAATAAGTTATCCTGTGGGTTTGGGCTGCTCCAGCTGGCCCTGCTGTTGTGACCAACATAGGCTCCTGGCAGACATGAGCTGAACTTTCCATGGGGTGGAAGGAACAGCCCAAACTATGGTCCCCCAGCAATGGTGGTTCATAGAGTGGTTTATTGACCAGGTCTGGGATTCACATCGTCCTTGGGAGGGGATGGTCCTCAGGGAAGGTGCCATGGGGAAAAGGGAGAAGCAGGAGTTTGCAAATAGCTTTGAGAGAAGGTTCAGATGAAGGCTCAAGGGATAAAGCTGTGCCACACTGCCTGGTGCTGGTTGCTGCACCAAAAATACATCGTTGCATCACGCTCTCCCCAACACGTGGTGAGGAATAAAGGATTTTCACAACCTGCTGTGAGCTTCTGGCTTCTCTGAAAACCCACGCGCCGGGTCACAGAGGGGTTGGGGCTTAATGGCTGTGTCGCTCATCGGTCAGGGCACTGAACGGCAACCCCATGCTGGTCCTGAGTGCCTTTCGGCAGCAAGACCACAGCTGGGGAACCCAGGGTGAAATCAAACCCCTCTGTGAGTATGGGGAGGAAGGTTTTGCTTTGACAGTCTGCATGCAGAGCATGTTGCTTTGAAAATACTAGCCTTTTTGCTTCCATTTTTTCTTTAAAACTTGCTAAATAACCTGAAAATGAGCATAGGCTTATAAATCAAGGACAAAAAATATTTTTGCTTGGGTTGAAATGAAATTTTAGGAATGTTTTCCCTTTTTAAAATGTCATCATTTTTTTTTTCTTTTTTGTTTTCTAACAGCACTGGGGAGTCCACCGTAAACCCAGACCTCCCGAGCTCACAGCCGGCGGATGTCCTCAGTACCATCCCCTGCTGATCTATTGGGACTTCTCCCCTTCCTTTCCCTCCTCAACCCATCTCTCTGTAACCTCTCTGGGGCAGGAATCATCTTTTATTACATAAGTATTCTGCATTTGTTCTCAAACAGATCCCCTGAGGTGACAGTGCAATGCAAAAAATAAATAATTTAAAATAAAACCTTCATCAATCTCATGAGATCCTTACTCAAGCCCTGCTTACGTACTACACGGGCTTTCCAGGAGCCGAGCAAAAATGAACAGAGAACTTGGGCACACCAGGCAATTCATACATTAGGCAATAATTATAATGTATATTAACTGCCTGGGTGTTGAAAGAGTCCCAGCGTGAGATTGCTTCTCTAATAGGAGACAGAAGTGATAAAAGACAGTAATAGATTGCCTTTCAGATGTGGAATTAAAAGCAGCAACTCATTAGATTATTTTTTTTTCACAGCCTCTAATCGCAAGTAGTTTCTTTTCAAGTCAGATTTCCATTTCCAAGGCTAAGCTCGGCAACACAAACAGAAATTAAAGAGCGGGGTCCTATTCTGACCTCTCTGGCATCACAGGAAATGGGGAGTAACTGCGTTCAGCTCAGCAGTGCTGCCCAGCCAGAGCAGGAGCCCAGGAGCCAGCCCACCTAGGCAGCCTTCTGAAGAGACTATCATCAAAAGATCAGGATTTGGCAGCTTTTTTTTTTTTTTCAATGCTAGCTGCAGCCACTAAATTTCCTTTTTTAAGAGATAGACTAGAAGATAAAGCTTTTGAATTAGAGCAATCAAACAAAAAAATGAAGTTACTTCAAAGCAGTGGCGGAGATTCTGAAAAACTGACATTTCCACTTACTGATCCAGTTTGTCTCTGGCAAGGAATGCTTTCCAGACAATTTTGGCTGCTGTTTTTAAAATAAAAGTATAGAAAGCAGGAGAAGAAAAAGCTGGATTTTAGCTGAGCTGGGAAGCACAGTAAATAACATTCATTAGGTTCTCCTGGACAGTTTTAATGACTCAGAGTTTTAAATCATTCATTCAACATCTTTACAGGCCAAAATATAGTATGGTTTCAAACTCGAATCCTTTGGCAGGAGCTGCATAATCCATAAAACATTTGAAGGGGGGAGTACAGTGGGAGAGGAAAGGAGGTATAAAATCAGGCTGGGAATGGTGTTGCTGGTCAAATTTCATCTAAATCAGCTGTGAAGTCCGGTTTTATCTGTATCAATGGCACCTAAAAATAAAGCAGTCCAGAGCACCTCCATCTTCCCACCCCCAGAGCCAGGACCAGCACAACCACGTGCACACTTTGGCTTCCAGCGCTCCCAGAGACCCCAAGCATGGGTTAACCAGGTTTCACCGCCTGCATTTATAGTAGCCGAGCTCTTAAACACAGATGGCAATTTGGATCCGGCAGCACAAAAGCTGCATTTTTTTCCACTGTGCTGTCCACCTACTCTGGATGGGAAATAAGCTCTTCGGCAGATGAGGATTTTCATAAGATTCACGCACAAAGCCAGGCCTGGGGTTTAGGGCTAGTTTAAGTCTCCCAAAGTGGCATGGTCCGTGACCTTTGAGAGCGATCCTGCTGTGTCCTCCCAAGTGGGGTGCAAACGCTGCTAGTCCTGGCATCCCAGCAAGAGGGGGGCTCAGGCAGCTGGGACTTGTCTGTGCCCTGACGCTGCTCCTGGGGAGCTGGGGGAATTGAAGGCAAAGCCCCACAGCTTGGTCACGGCTCTCCTCGAGGAGCGTGGGGATGCAAGGAGCGCCCGGGAGCTTTTCTGGAGCCCAGGGGCTGGTTTTGGGTGCATCTCCATGGGATGTAGTCACAGCCGTGTTCTGGGAAGTCCATCCCCTTGCCCAGCTCCACTAGGCTGAAGCTGGTTATGGAGGTTTATCCCACCTGTGGCATGCTCTGAAGCCAGCTAAAGGGATTTTTCAGGGCAGTTTAGTGCCTGAACAGGCAGAAACGTGAAGCCCATACCCACAGCTCAGCAGGACCGTTGTCCGCAGGAGCCCTTCTGGCTGATGGGAGACGTGAGCTCACGTGACACAGACCTCATGGCAGCAGCAAGGGGTGACAGGGACCAAGTGACACCGGCTCTGCCACAAGCCAGAGCCCCCCCAGACCGAGCTACGGGACAGCCCCCCGACCCCAGCTGTGCTGGCGCACGGGGGAGAAGGGTCAGTGGCCTGAGGAGAGAGACCTGATGCAACTGGGCTGCCCTGTTCCCTGAAAAGGGATTGCTCCTGCAAACCCCATTGCACCACCTGGCAGGGAGGGAACAGTGAGAGGGCGGCATCTGGCAGCTGCAAAGGATGAAGAAATCATGGCGGAGCATTAAAGGCAGCGCCTGCTGGCCCAGGGGCTGTTTACAGGCATCTCACTGCTGGCCCTGTCCCCAGGGACGTGCACCAGGGCAGGGCTCCTTGGGGAAAACACCCCGTGGAGGAGATTTTAAGGAAAGTCTTCAGCATCTCAGGGACTGGAGCACACCGGCGTTGCTGTAGAGGCACCAGCTCACCCCGGGGTAGGAGCCTGGAGCTGAGATGACTTTTGCCATTTTGGTATGAAAGCGCTTGGGATAAGCGTGGTCAGGGCCTGGATCTCACCTCCAGCAGTGCAAATCAGGAGTGCATCCACTGCCGTCTGCAGGGGTGTGGGAGCAGACCAAGGCCTTGCTGTTTGTCCAGAGGTGATGAGAAGCAGGGAAGATGCTTTTCTGTACATTGGTTTGACAAACATGGTGTTGTGGTTAAGAGATGTCTAGGAGAGCCCTGCAAGGGGAAGGAAGAGAACATGCAGCATTTCCCATTTATCAGCTGTAACCACCTCCTCTATCTCTGCTGTCAGACAAGAAAGAGTTTGCAGGAAGGCGCTGTGGTCTGGGCAGGAAGGGGATTTCATCCCTATCACACCACACTGCGGCACATCAGGCCCCACTGATGGTTTGCCTGGATCAGACATGCTTTGCCCAGATCAGGCTTGCAGCCATGTACCTTTAACTGCAGCAGCATTGCAGCCATGCGGATTACCTAACATGCTCACCAGCTGGATATTGAACCTGTAGTCAAAACCAAAAGTCCATAAATACAGAGCCTTTTGCCACATTCCAGCTTGGCTCCGCTCCCCAGCTTGGTTCATTCATCTGCAGACAAAAGGCTCAAGCCCTGTGGCCATTTACTTTATAGAAATAGTATCAAGAACTAAAAGTAGCCATTAACCCCCTCCTCCCCCCAAAAAAGTCCCCATGGATTAATTTTTGTTGCTAAACACTCTCCTGCTGCTCCCCCTTCCTCCCAGCATCCTGTTGCATGGAGAGCTCTAGCACAAAAAAATGCACAGCTGAAAATTAAGCATCCCCCAGACAAATAAAGGAAACCAGCCTAGTAGTGAGCGCTTCCCCTTACTGCCCCATGTGCTAAATCCATTGGAGATGAGCAGTGCAGACTGAGAAACCCGAGGGCTTCCCACTCTCCTGCTCTTTTATGATTACACGTCCTCGCTACAAGAAGGTAATAAAATCCTGCAGCCGCATCAACAAAATTAGATCAATTCCATGGCTACACATTCACAGTTAAACCTGATCAAATAACTCCTCATCCTAAGGAACCTGGGGAATAGCTCTTTATAGGGAGAGCACCAAAGGAAACAGAATCGAATTAAAGATTCATTCAAATTAAAAAGGTTCAGTTTTAAAAGAGGCAGGGTGAGAAGGAGCTGGGGAACGTACTTCTTAATGAGCTTGGTGGCAGGAGTATCTTTAATAATAGATCTGATAGGGGAACCATGTAACCGAGGAGCATAGGAGGCATTTCCCTCCGCACCGCAATAAAACGAACGGCATGTGTCCCCCATGCACAGGTGGTTGTTAATGCTCCATCTGAGCCTGAGATTAAATTTCAGTGACCAGAACAAAAATGTGGCATTGGTATTATGGACAGGCCTGATGATGTTGAGCCAATAGCACGGGGGAGGAAGTGCCCTAAAAAAAGGGAAGATAATGAATAGTTATGAAAGAAAATGAATAATTCTACAGTAGGATGATGTCCCCGGTAACTCGGCTGTGTCCCTGGCTGGTCCTGATTTGAAAACAAACTCAGCAGGAGAAATGCTGCCTTCTTGGAAGTACAGATGAGGATTAAAAAAAGGGAAGGTTTTTCCCCAGGCGCTGGCCTTAACTGCTGGGGCAACCTCAAGGCAGCCACTTACAGCACAGACAGCACTTCTCCTTATAAATAGATCAGGAAACATAAGGTGCTTGTTGTGATGAACCCTCAGAGCATTAAAAACACGTGTATCACTTAGACACATCATTTCCCCAGAATTTCATTTTCAAAATGGGATTTCTCTAACTTTTTCTAGGTGGGGGAGCAGCAAATAAAAGGTAGCTTACAGCTACAATCATTTTTTTTAAAAGCAAACATGCTTCCATTGCAAGGAAAACACAAGTCTTGAATAAAAAAATTTAGTTTAAGCCCCTGGTGAGGGGGCTCTGAGCTGACAGCCTGGGCTGGGGGGTGATACCTCTCCCTGGCCCGTTTCAGCAGTGAGCACGCCAGCAGCCTCACGACCCCTCACCCTCATCAATACCCCTCCTTGTCCGGCTGCCGAGGGCAGGCAATACCGTGTCGCACGGCAAGGCAGGGAAATAGCCCCTGAGAAAAAAAAAAAATACCAAACCACTTGTTCCTAACCCACGCAGGAAGCAGGGTCCAGTTTTAAAGAGCTTTGAAGCATTCCTCCATGGCCCCAAGCCTGCCAAGAGGATGCTTCCCAGCACCCAGCATCTCTGCTGGGGCCTTTTGCCAAAGGCAGTCCCTGCTGGGGATGGAGCAGGGGCATTGCAGATGCTCACAGCTTTATTATAGTTATTACAGGCAGCTTCACCTCCATCATTGCACCTCAGTTCTGCAGCTCTCCAGGCTTTTTTCAATCAATTGCATCAAAACTTACTGTCCGATATTGCATCCCAAAACAGTGAGAGCTGAAGCCCAGCTGATTGCCGTCTCCCTTTCCGGGCTGGCGGGGGAGCGCAGGAGGGGACAGCAAGAGGAGACAGGCACTCTCTGTGAGCAGGAGGTGAGATTTATGTGAACAGTTGTGGGAGGGAGGAAAGGGAGGGCTTTGGGGCTCAAGAAAATCTGCAACTGTTTTTTTTCCACGGCCGGCTCCCTCACCGGCAGCACTGCTTCGTGGGCAGCCGGCTGCCAACAGCACCATCAAACTCATCACTCTCCTGCCGTGGCCATGCAGAGGCTTTGCAGGAGTTTTCTGGGCACCAGAGAAGTGCAACAGGCTGTGGGAAAGCAAGTTGGCAGCAAGAATGTGCAGGAGCTTGGCCAGGCAGACAGGCAGGTGGGGAAACAGGAGAAAAACAAAGGGAAAAACTGTTTGTGCCTCAACATCTCCAGCTGCAAATCAGTCCTTTTTATTTTTCCTTACTTTTCATAGTTAACTTGAATATCCTTTTCTCTTTTCTCAGCAGAGTCTGGCTCATTTTTCCCTCCCAGGGGAGAGACGGACTGCCCATGTCAGCAGCTGCCTGCAGCCAGACTGAATGTAATATATAACATATATATATGTATATATGCATTTACATGTATATCTATATACAGGTGGTGCCCTGAGACTCCCTAAGATGTGCGTATCCTAGTCACACAGCCCCCCCCCCCCAACTTCTCCCTCCCTTGCCCTGAATTGGAAAGCATTTCAAAGTCAGGTTTAAGGTCTTAAATTGCTCCACTGCCTTGGAAGACTTCCCTGCTTGCTGGAAGTGGGGTCTCCGCTGCAGCACTGCAGCCCTAGCATTTGCAAGCCCCGCTCACCCCAATGCAGGATTTTGGTACAAGCATTTTACAGTGAGCAATGTGGCAACCCATCTATGAACAAGCAGGGTTTGGGAAGAGGCCTGACCTGGAGCACTGGGGTTTTGACGTTACTTTATGAATAGCAGCAAAATTAGAGCCCAGCATCTTTGCCCTGGGAACAGGGTAATTGTGCCATAGATGTGGATGGGTGAATTAAGCAAAGGAAAAGCTTAGAGAGGCACTGCACCATGCTAAACCCCAGTATTTTAAAATGTTAGAACCTGGGATAGCATTGGAGTAAAGGGCTCAGGACATATTCACCAAATCCTTCAAAGCTAAATGGCTTAGGTGCCACTATGCCCTAATGAAGTACCCCGACCTGGGACTATATTGTCCCCGTGTTCCACCAGCTGCTGGCCACAAAGAACATCCTGAGTCACTTGGTGCCATCAAAAATGTCACGGTACTTAGTCACTGTATTTAGCACAGCTCTAAAGCATCGCCTGCCGGTCTCGGATCACATCACACCAGATCATGTTAACAAAACAGAGCAAGTCTTTGGCTCTCATGATTGTGGGGTGAAAATCATTGGAAGCACATTGGCCCCTAGACCTGCAATGCCAGAAACAAATAAGAAGCATGAGCAATCCCGTCCTTACACAGGGATTTTCTTATCCCGGCCTTCCACATTTTTTTCAGTTGTTATTTCTGGGGTGATATCCTATTTCTTGCTTGTTTTACAGTATTTGAGACCTGGAAGGTCACCAAGGAGCAAGTGTCATAACGTCTTTAGGATCTACCAGGATGGGGGCTGAGCACATGGGATGAATCCCACAGGATGGCTGGCTCTCCAGAATGCCAACATCCAACTAAAGCATCAAGGAGCAGCTTTCCCCACTGACACTTCACTTTCCCAGCATGGCCATCCACTGAGTCCTTGAGCTAAAGGAGATTTTTGTACTTAAGACTTTTTTGTCCTCAGCAAAGCACCATTCAGGGCTCCCTGGCGGGGAATAACCAATTCCTGTGAGCTGGAATAGCCCATTCCCATGTGCTGAGATTGCTGCATTCTAAGCCAAATATTTTTAAAATTTTGGCTGCTGTATGGCAAATGCCCTCAATCCTCACTTGGGCTAGGTCCCTTGGAAAGCAATTTCTGACGAGTTTTGTTTTTTAATTAGAATGTGGCTGCATAAAAAGTTATAAAGAGGCTGCTGTTAAACTAGACTTTATACAGCTGCGCCATGGGGAAAAAGCCCTTGCTTTAGAGCACGGCGAGGAGTCAAGTGGGTAAGAAAGGTGATAGCTTCCCTGGCGCTCTCCTGATGAACTCAGAGCACTGAGCCTGGGGGCAATGCCAGAACAAGAAGCTCAGCTCCATCACTCTTGCCTTCACCTGCCCAAAACCACCTGCCATGGCCATGCAGCCCCCACCTTCCATCTTGCAAAGTATCTGCTGCATGTTGACTTCCACTCAAGGATGGTTTCAAAAGGCTCGATTTAGCAACAGATGCAGGCACACGATCAACTGCACCGTCAGCTCCAGTTGTACATCCAAAGGTTTCTCTTCCTCTTGCTGTCCTGCGTTTGCTAAGAGTAAATTGAAGAGTTACAAAGAAAAGTAATGGAAATTGTTTATTCCCTTCTGCAGAGGATCCGAGGGGGTTCAGGAACCTCCATGCAGGTATAGCTGTGCTGCCACTGCTACCATCCTGACTAAAAGTAGGCTTTGCCAGACGTTAACCACTGGTGAAAGCTTCAGAAGAGCAGCCCAAGTGCATTTTTCCATTGCTGGTCACAGATGCGTCATTGGAGGTTCTGCAAAATTTCTCCCAGCATTTTTATTTTCTTTTTTACTGCCTCATAACCACTTAAAATACTTCTTTTGGAGGAGCAGGGGTCTCTTTCTTTGTTCAGAAGCGAGGAGTGGATTGGCAGAGGACAAGGCGAGGACAGCCCCTTTCAAATGACTCCCTGTGAACCAAGGAAAGCGCCTGGATCTACAGCATGATGGAGGCAGAAGTCTTTCTTTGCTGGCTCTCTTTGGAGAAATAAACACAATAAATGTGATCTATACAGCAGCTCACATGCTTAACAAAAGGCAGGCAACAGTTCAGCAGCTTCCCTGCTCCTGAAGGTGGGAAATCTGTTTGGTTACGCTTGTCCCTTTCCTGAGTCGTTGGCGTATCCCAAGGAAAGCGTGATATTTCCGTCTTTCGTGGGAGTAGCATAATATGACAGAGAGACCTAGAAAGCAAGGACCAGCACAAAAGCAATAAATACCAACCACAGTGCTGAGCCAATTAGCGAAACAAAAGAAAACCAATTCAGCCTTGGTTTTCACTTAAAGGTAGCAACGCCTCTCCTGCAGCCTGGGAAGTTCGCAGGCGTTGGCAGGTCTCTAAATTCACCTCATGTAAACTCAGCAGAAAGATGAAAAATATGTTCCTGCTCCAGGCAAAGCTGCTGAGAAGCTGCAAAGTGGCTGAAAGAGGAGTCTGCAGGTAGATTAATGTGGGGATCGATGAAATAGCCAGAGCAGCCAAATGAACTCAGCTGGACATGTGAGCGGATTGATAGGGATACGTGAGCAGCCTCCAGCCCGGCCAGTTAGGGAGAGCTTTGGAAACAACAGAACGCCTGGGTCAAAAGCACCACTTAGAAAACGTGGCCAGAAAACAGGGCCGGAATCAAGGCTGATCTTTTCTCCTCGCTGTATGAGGAGGAACCCAACACAAAAATCAAAGCACCCAAATCACCATGGTACTTGGAGGGTGCTTGCATGGTGGAGAGCAGAGCGTGCACTGCAATATCCTACAAAGGACGTACACAAAAGTATGAACAGAGGATTTTGCGCCAGTAGCTCTCACCCCTGATGGAGGGATGTCTTCTAAACAGGGACTTTAGTTCAATTCCTGAACTTTTACACAGGGAAGTCAACGTCTGATGCCCCAAGCAGCAGCTCTGTTTTGCCTTTATTAACCTATAACCAAAGATTTTAAATCAGCTTTTACACAAAGCTCCTGTATCACTGCTTTTTGGCTGCAGGAGCCATGGCTCTTCTGAAACCCTCTTCGCAAAAAGAAGGCACCAGGACAGGCTCTGCTGCTGCCTGATGCTCCCCTACTCCAGAAGCTCATGAGAAAACTCTCCTCTCAGTGGGAGCGTCAAGCACAGCTAGCAAAAAAATAAGTTCTTTTAATTTATATAGATATTTTAGCATTGCAGCCGGTCTTCATCAGTAAGAGCAAACGTAATATTGGTGACTTCAGTGCACCTTGCTGAAGAACAGGCTTTGAAATTCCTGATGCTGCTATCCTTGTGCCCGTCACCCTCGAAAATGGGGATATTTGAGATCTAAAGGAGGCTGTGCTGCACCAGGTAACTACAGCCCCAGTCTGCGGAGGACAGAGCAGCCCAACCCGACCTGAGGGAATGCAGGAGCACAAAACCCTGAGCCAGTGTGAAGGAAGGCTCAGGCCAGAGCGTTGAGCATGCAGCATTGAGCACCCCAACGCTGGGCAGAGGGCCCAGGGAGCACCAGCACAGGAGGGCAGAGGCGATGGTGAGCAGCAGTAAAACAGGCTGAGCTGGTCACCTAGCCACAGCCTTGCGAGAGCCCGTGTTTATTGCTCCACAGGTATCCAGGCCAGCAGGTAATGACAACACGGTGCTGGCGTCAGCACTCAATAAAGCACAGTCTGCAGGAGATCCCCAATTCTCTTGCTGGCAGGGAAGTTTTCACATCTGGGGACCTGCTCTGTTTAAAGCTCTCCTAATGGTCCCCTCTGACTGTTTTCACAGCCAACTGCCCTCTCATCTGCAGTAGAGAAAGGAGCAGGGCCTTGTGGCTGCCTCACCTTTCCCACACTGGCTCTGCCAAGCTGCAAGCATTGGCAGCCACCTGCCTGTCCTTGGCCTCTCACAGCTGAAATCAATAGAGCGGCTTCGCTTTTCAACCTCTCTCTTACTTTCGGAAACTCCGGGTCACACCCCAGCCGAGAGCTGGCGTCATCCAGCCAGTCATCTATCCATCCCCAGATAGCCATCAGCTCCCGGAGCTGCAGTACCTCTCGATGGGATGGGATGCCGGTGGCTCATCTGGGAGCTGTTCTGTGGACCTGATCCGTCATGCCTCCGGTATCTTTAATCAGGAGCTCTGAAATTTAAAATAGTTTTAAAAAGTTGTTTTCAAATGGAGGAGGATACTCCTGCTGGGGTTCAGAGCCAGGCTGGCCACCGGCTCTGCTGTGCAGGGTGATATATGGTAGCATGGACCCACGTGGTACCGGTCCAGGGGGCAATGGGGGAGCCATGGGTACATTGGGCAGGAAATGAGATGGTTTGCTCCATCCTCTCACAAACCACAAACCTGGGGATTTTCAGTCATTCCCCATTATCTGCAGTGATGCCTGAAGGATGAAGGGAAGGACCAGACAATGCCGGCAGGGAGATGGGAGCAGGAGGTCCTTTTGCAGCCATTTCTCAGCTTGGCCGGAGCAGACGGTGGTGGTGCTTTGGCACGTTCCTCCTCCGGACATCACCCATGTGGGGTGCACAGGGAATGGAGCACATCTCCCTCCTCATCCCCCAGCACAGAGCGCTCCCACCTGCTGCTGCCATCTGGAACAAATCCCTCAGCCGGGACAGCAGCAGAGGACAGGGAGCAGCAGGAGAAATGATTTTATTTCATCTCCGCTGCGAGCATCAGGAATCTGTGCATAAACTGGCTTTGCAGCAAAAGCACCTCTAAAGAAGCATTTACTGGCTGAGCAAGAAAGTTTTCTGTTAAATAACAGACTTAATGAAAGACAGCTTAAATAGTGTCTATTTCTAATTGAACAACCCAAATTCCTAATTTCTGCATACATTCCCTGCCCTGAGACACAGCACATAATACATCTACGCATACCGGCATGCAGTCTGAGAGTCGAAATACTATACCCATCAGTTTGTCTGAGGGAGGAAGAGTTATCAGATTAAAGATCAGCAAGATTTAAGAACTGGTAGAGGATTTATCACAGTGTTTTTTGCACTCATCTGCTTTATGTACTCAACTGGGATTTACTTGGAGTTGTTACTATGTGGGCTCTGAGGAGGAAGTACGTGGAGTCCTTCTACGCTTCTCATTCAGTGAGACATCTGAGCCTATGCCTAAATTTACCCAAGAGAAGGGTCTCACTGAAGCCGGTACAAGTATTCATATGCTTAAATGTAGGCATGTGTTTTAAATATCTTGTGAAACTGAGGCTTGGGCGCAGTAATCCAAAATACTTTCACATTTCTAAGCTTGTCCCCGGCCCTGCTCCTTTCAGAGCTTCTGTCAAGTTGCTCAAAACCTTTGCACATTAATGTTTTCCATTTTGTGTGGATACTGTGTCAGTTTTACTAGCAGCAGCCCAAACAATTAAAATACTCCCAAGGAAAAAGTCACGGTAAAACAGCATTCGATCAGGTACTTGGGCTGCATCAGAAATGTATGCATTACCTTTTTTCTTATTTATTCCTCACCACAAGAGTTCAGCTTTGCACCCCTTAAACTATCCAATTTCTGAGCACTGTTTTCTTCAGATGTTTCATTTGCCATGCAAAAATTAAGTATCACAGCTAAAAATTCCCATTACACCAAGCACCTTTAAAAATAAAAAAAAAAAACCAAAACCCACCTTTTCCCTAACAAAGATACCTAGCAAGATACAGAAATAGCTGTAAAAATAACAGATGAAGCATAATGGCTGTACTGCATCCATCTCATTTTGTGTTGTGTTTCTGGTGGTGGCCACCAGCAGATGCCCACAGTGCAGGAAAAATAAAATCTGTGACAACTGTCTCACCTTTGCTGAAAACGATCTGAATTCCAGCTAATTACCTCGTGTCAGAACTGGCCGCCTGAGCCATCTCACAGCCTACAAAATGCTCTTGCAGACAGGCTGGGAAGGAATGTTTTAACACCAGTAAAGGCCTTGCAAGAGGACCGTGCTTCCCTGCGACGCAGCACCCTGCCCAGACACCCAGATCAGTTTTTCTCTGCTTCTGTTTAAGAGCAGCGTTCCCAGGCTGCATTTCAAGAGGTTTTTGGTTTTACAGCTGTCATGACAGTAATTTTCTCAGCTTTGCGAGGTTCCCTCATATCCTGTTCGAACCGGCTTATCTCTGTTTAGAAGGGATGTTCCTACACGGCGTTCTTCAGGAACAGATGTTCCAGCTGATCTCACATCGCAGCGCTCAACGTATTATACGGCCCCATTTTGAAACAATTAGCCTGTCACCGTTGAAAGAAACCTAATGGTTGGCTACTTGTTCACTTTTGAAACAAAACAAAAAAAGAAATCAGCAGTAACCTATGATTTATACTTTTTCCAAGCATGCTAAGATGCTCTAAATTTACAGTTCATTAAAATGGCAGCATGTCCTGGTTCAGCTGCTGGTCCCAAGATTTGTTATCTGGAGAAACAAGTCCCTGGGCAAAGCTGCTGGCAAAGAGCTTCCCCAGCCCCACAAGTGACCAAAAACCAAAATAAAGTAATGAGAATCTTTATTTACACAAATTAGAAGCTAATGAATTAGTGAGGAGTGTTTAGAGCAGTGGCATCCATAGCTTTTGGACCACAGACTGCTGTCAACACGTGAAATTTATTCTGGAATACAAGGCAGTCTAATTACTAAGTCTTTAACGGAGGATGCTCTGGAGAAGATTGCAAGCACCCAACTGAGGGTCATGTACCCGTGGTTGTGACTCCAGTCGTCTGCAGACAACAGCCTGGGAACTGTCCATGCAGGGCGCTAATGCAGACCCAGTAAATCACAAGATGTGGTAAATGGCTGTAGTGCCATAAAAGTCAATGGAGCTACATGTAGATTTACATCAGCTAAGAATTTGATCCCCTACATTAAGCAGCAATAATACTCACAAAAAAGGAACTCGCAGGCCGCTGTAATAAAATTATCTCCCTTTGATCTCATTGAGATTCCTAGTTCCTAGTTCCATTCAGAGAAATTGATCTCATGGTCATACAGATCCAGACCAAAACGAGTGAGCACCCAGCACAGAGCCCATCTGCTGCTAACACACATCCCCTACTTGTCCCTATCTGCTTTGCACCTTCCTCAGTGTGATTTGTAACCCTGCTTCTTGTCGTCTCCCTTTTTTCCTATATCTCCCTTTCTCTTTGGGGTGCACGCATACAACGATGCCGGCGGTTGAGCAAAGCCCGAGCTGGCAGCCCCGTGGCTGACGTTTCCTGGCCAGCACAGGGTGCAGTAACAAGGAAGACGGCAACAACTGAGTTTCCAGCATGGAGCAGCTGCCAGGCCACGTGTCCTTGCTGACACGCTGCCTGGCAAGGACAGGTCCAGTCTGCCAGGACCAGGCTGAGCAGGAACAGCATCTCCAGGAACAGGCTGAGAGCCCAGGCGGGAACAGCATCTCCGGTAACAGCTCAATAGCAGCAGATGGAGATAGGAGACGAGCTGAGGGTCAGGAGAGGGCTTGCAACAACCACAACCTTCAATTAACTGAAAACAGCAGAGGCTGCCTGAAATAAAGCTCCTTCTCATATCAGCCAACACTCAAGGCAACGGCATTTTTGACCATCAAAGAAAAACCGAAAAGTTTTGCTCTCTGCAATTGCTCACAGACCTTAGCTGGGAAGTAATCCTGCCACTCAAAATTTTAGCAAGAGAAATGCTTTCTTAGGCTCCTAGAAGGACCACACAGCACAGACGTGCCAGAGACATTCCCATGTATTATAGATGCGTATCAGATGCGAAACTCCTTTCGTAAGTACATTTCATAAGCAGACAGCCCTTAAAATAGGAGTGGCTGAACTGAAGGGCAGGAGTGGAACAGTGAAACATTTGCAGGGACCCGTCCAGGTCACTGCTAACTCCAGATACACATTTAGCAGCCAACACTCCACAAAGAAAGGTTACAAGATGAGGTCTGCTCACCATAAGGAGGTGCAGAGGGCTAGCAGAGATGTGGACATCTTCATTGCCCAGCAAACTGACTCCCACCTCAGCAGAGACACAACAACAGGACCTCTGTATAGGCTTACCTTTTGCATACACAGAAATAGTTGTTTTGTAATGAAAGACAAATCATGGACCCAGCACTTATTTCCCCTGGAATATTCCTACAAGGTTCATCACTGATTAAAGTGATTTTGACTCCCCGCTACCCCCCAGACTGGCCTTTCTGCCTCTGGGTTCTTGCACATAGCTGGGAGTGCAGCACTCAGGGACTGAATTGCCTGGGTTATAATTCTTGGCCATGTACTTTTAACTACAGTGAGGCATTGGCAGAGCTCAGCACACTAATTCACCTCCATGTAAACATGATTATTTTAAATGAACTCCAGACGAGGTTTAACTGTAAAAACATCTCCAGTTTCTGTAGCGTTTTCAAGCGTTCAGCTCGAAGTTGTTTTCGTTATGGCAGGAACTTACCCTTTCTTTATTTTACAAAGAATATTTTCAGAATTAATGATGTCCCAACACTCCTGCAACTATAACATGAAGCTTGAACGAAAGTCACAAGTCTGAAAATTAAGCTGCAGCGGAATTTCATGGTCAAGATTTTCCCTTTCTTAGCTGGCCATTCCTTTCCTTACAAGCAGGAATGCTTTCTGGTTTCAAAGCCAAGTTGAAGAAGAGAAGTGAAAACAGTAAGAGGTATTCACTCAGCCACATTTCTTTCAATGTTTCTGGTGTAGGGGTCCCATTATAGCTTGCATGGAGAAGTGGCAGAAGAACATTGTGTACACATTGTAATGCTTGTACATTCTCTGAACAGACATGCTTCCAGCAGGCGGCAGATTGAAGAACCCGTGTCACTTCAGACAGAGGAAAATAACATCTTGCCTGTTGTGTTTATTTGTAGGGACCCATGATTTATGCTTTCCCATTTGTAGAGGGGTTGAGAGAAATGGATCACGTGGGCTCTGTTTAGATAATCCCTGGAAATTCAGGCTGCATCAGGTGGGGAGAGATGGGTTTGTTCTCATAGATGAGACAGGCTGGGAAATGGTAGGGAGATGTGAGATTTCCTTAAGATCGTGGAATGAAGTTGAAGGCTCCAATTTTCTGAAAGGATTGAGTGTGGCTTCTGAGAATGAAGCAATTAAGATAACAACAAAAATAGTCCAGGTAGGCAGGGATGAGCAGTTCTTTGCTGTTATTTATTGGCCCAGTGCAGGGAAAAAAATGTTCCTCCCTAAAGGATCTTTACCTGTCAAACAGTACAAGAAGATGCAAAACTGTTCCTACAAGCACAAAAGAGGGATGTGTCTCCCTCCGACCCACAATCCTGCTCTTTGTTTTCCATAAGGATGCCTCTTTGTGGTGCGGTCCCCATCTCATCCCTCTGCACCCTCCTGGTTTTAGCAGGACTTGCAGAAACCAGCCACTATTGTCCCTATAGAGATCTATAAGAACCTAAACAAAATCACTGGCATCCCCTGCCCTGAACAACATACTTATTGAAATTAGAGGAGGCAAGAGTGCGCCTGCTTTTAGAAAGAAAATACTTATTGCAAAGATGGCTTTAGTTAGTTGATCTGGGGAAACAAAACAAAACAAAATCAGCTGTTCAAAGTCTGGCATCGAAAGAGGTGATGGCACAGCAGCCTGAGCACAGAACGGGAAATCCTCCTCAGTCTTGAGCTGCAGAGTTTATCAGCCAGAGGAATGCCTTACTCTACAGCACCTGGCACCGTACTGCCTAGAAAGCTACATTAAACAATTGGCATTAACAGATGTAAGTGCTATTTAAGCAGATGCTGGGTTTCACAGCAAGTACCAGATTTAATCCGTGGCTTTGTGCCCGCTGCTTTGCCATAGGTGCTGATTAAGGAAACACAGCAGGGAAGGAGGCACAACTCTGCAGCACGGAAGGGAAGACGGTGTTTATGTGACAGATGCAGGATGCTGAATGCCCTTCTCCAAGGGCACATCATGCAGGAATAGCACAATTTCCAAGAGTGTCAGAATAAAAAGAAGGCGGAAAAAATGACAGGATGCCACTCACCCAGCAAAATCCCCAGTCACTGCAAGAAGCGTTTCCCAGAACCCATTAAAAATAAGCTCTAAGTCATCATTTCAGTGGCAAGATTTTTACACGGTGATCAAACAGTTGGCTATCCAGGTGATAACAGGCTGCAGGGTAAGTACAACTGTACATATATTAAGGAACAGGCACCAACCAGGGGAGATTTTTCAGCTGACAGTAAGAAATCGGTGTGCTGAGATGGTAGAGCAGGGAACGACCCTACCGATACAACCACACCGTGTCCCTGCACAGGGGACTCTGCCTGCAGCCACTTCAAGGCTAAATGAAATGCTAGCAACCCTAATTTGCAGGGCTGGGCACTCCTGCCAGGAAAAGACAGAGCCGAGAGAGGGCCTGAAGAGTCAGAGCTGCTGCCTTGCCTGCCCAGGGCAGGCAGGATGAAGACAGGCACTGCTGGGAATGCCCTGCCTGCTGTCGGCAGTGGTCACTGCCTTCCTCCCAAACCTCCCTCCCAGCAGCTGCCTGGCCTTCCAGCTAATCGGCAAGGTAGACAGCAGTAGCAGGATTGCTACTTTCCAGCTGGTTTTAGTTTTTTGAGTTTTAGTAAAGTTCTTTGCTTAGCACCCGCTCAACTCTTCAGAAGACTGATTTTTTCATCTCTCTTTTCCCCAACTAGTTTTCTGAGAACCGCCCTAGAACTCCCAACGGCAACTACATGGGCAGGAACCACACTGGCTTTTAGTTCAAGCCATTTCAGGGGCTTCATGTACCCCTTCAGCTTTAGTGCAGGACCCGCCAGCCTGGAAGACCTACGGGCCTTGGGGGTGAAGTCTGATCAGAATGACGATGCTTCTCTGCTCCAAGCAAGTTCTACAGAGGGGTGAAAAAGTAGCTTTTCCCAAAACAGCCCTTTCAAGGACTGGAAATATTGGGGTGCCTCCCAGGCTCCTGATCACACTTCTGATTTGACTCTTCTTTACCTTCTAGTTTCTAACCTAGATATGAAGCAATGCATAAGGAAGAAAAATAACCCCTGAACTTTAATAGTCCGCTTCCTGCGCTCACCTCTCAAGGCAGAGAATGACAGCAAAAGGCAAAAGCAGGTTTCACCTTCTACACAAAATATAACAAAAGCTCTAGACGTGGACACAGGATTGTGGGTTTGTATTGTTGCCATCACAGGAGCAGGGCCCAAGGCATTACTGTGGCCTCTGCTCAGCTGGCCACATCACCGTCGTGAGATTTTGATGGCTTTTTTTAAGATTTCTGGAAAAAGCTTCTGTTGCAGTTCCCTCACCTGGCTCAAGGATGCTACAACATCAAGATTTGGATAAATGATCTGGCCACATTTGCAGGATCAAAGAAGCAAAATCACATCCAGGTCCTGGAAGGTTGGGGGAGGTATCAACACACAATCACAAGAATGAATATTTTAGAGACAACTTTTAAAGACATATATCTAAATCAGGAGTGAAGCAGAAGAAGGGGAGAAAAAAAAAAAAGAGCTCCATAGGAACACGCCTGCCAACCAGTACAAATATCACAATGCTTATACAATAGCTTTCGCTCCCACACACAAAACACTGTTGGATGCCTATAGAAAGGATGAACTTCTCATGTCGTATCAATTCCATAGGATGCAATCCTCTCGTCTTTCTGTCTTAAACTCTTGTGCTGAGTGTTAACAGCGAGCTGTTAAACAGCTGCAGGGTTCCAGCTCTTAAATGGCTGCATTTCAGACTAGGATCCAGCAAATTTTTGCACATGTGTAATTTTAAACATCTGAGTACTCAATTCACAGGGAGGAGGTTGGCACACACATCTTTACCCAGCCACGACAGAAACATTATCCTGTAGTGATTTGTAAAGCACCTTGGAAGGTTAGCATATGTTTTTAGCAGCTAATTTTGACAACTTCCATCTCTGAGCTATGAAGGTGAACAGGAATAACCAAAAAATCACTTTATCCAATTTCCCACAATTCAGTTAAGATTAAACATGCACATGAAATTTTCTGCCTCCTATACTGAAAACCAAGATAACTCAGCTGAACAGGGGAAGGGTGACACTGGCATCAGGCAAATTACCTACTAGCTTATGGCTGCAATCCTGTCCCAAGAGCCTGTGCTGGCCTGGGAGCGAGGATCCCTGCCTGTGCCAGGAATTGCATGATGTCCCCATAGATCCACCCATTCTTTTTATTGCTACCACCCTCACCATACAGCATCTCTCTTTTTTTTCGGGGAGTGGGAGACGAGGAGGAAAAAAAAAACCCTGGATTTTGAGCACCTCACTTCCAAACAGCCAGGTTTTACTTACCAAAGTCAGAAAAAGATGCTCTGCAGATATAAACACTTCTGACATTTCAGTTTTGTACTTTCATACACTGCAAGTCCAATCCATGAACAAATACTCTCGTTCTAGTGCTTTCCTAATGTAAGACAAGAGGAAGCTTCATGAGGAATTCAGTTGAACCAAAATATAAAGCCAGGGTTTTGGTTTCCACACTACAATTCTGAAATCCAATAACACCCCTCTCCCCCCACCTCTCTGCTGCTGAGAATTAACTGTAAAGTGTAGCTGTATAGAGGTGGGGTTTTAATACTTTTCCTAGATGGAATTCTATTTGATGCTGTTAAGCTTTGATGACATACCCCAATGACTTGCTTGGAAGAAATCCATTTAGCAAGCTTGCAAATCATGCTGTTTCAGTTCTGCGAGTGCCCATGAGAAATGTGCATTTTCAATCATAAAAGCTGTAGAAACAAAATGGAACTTGGAGATGCAGACAGACGAATTCCTTATCACGGCTTGGCTGCGTTCAGAGAACATGTGCTTACCATTTCAAACCCCGGAAAACTATTTACAGGAATCTGAAATACAAGACTGAATCGAAAAGTAAGAAATAGATAAATTTCTAGAAGATACTTTTTTTTTCCCCTTTTCAAAGGAAAAATGGAGTCTCCGATTAAAACCAAAGCAAAAAACCCACCACCCGCCCCCCCAGCCTTTAGCTTTTCCTAGGAATATAAATACTTGTAATACGATCTATGCACAGGGTGCCGGATTTACAGAGGTCCGCTTACGTTTATGTGGCAGGATACTTTGTTTTGGGGAAGCCTTGGGGAAGGAAAAGCAAATAGTTTGCACTTTCTTCCTCTCCAAAATTCTCTTTGAATGGGAATAGTGGAGGTTGCAGTGGGGGTGAGCAATTAGCACATCCCACTGCCAGTGTGATCCCCACCAGCAGCAGACCTTTGAAGCACAGTGCCAGGCATCCAGAAGCGTCCCAAAAAATCAGTCACGTCAAGTTGGGAGAGAACAGAACTCCATGGAGAATTTTCAAAACTGATTGAAAATGGTCTTCACTGGGCATTTTCTGACATACTTTCCTAAAAACACAGCTCATTTCTACAGGATTTAGTCAATGACAACGACGACACCTTTGATTTAAATGCGTTTGTTCCCCAGAAGAGAAAAATAAGAGAATTAGAGCAAAATGTGTGATGCTCAGCACTGCAGAAATGAAAATGTGACACAGTTATTTTCCTGGTATGATGAGACAACCGCCTCTCCCACTGGCCAGGGCTGTCTCATCCTTTCCTGTGCACTCTCCTTTCCTGTGTATCCATCTGCTGTCTCCTGTCTCATCCTTAGTTTGTCAGCTGTCTGCATGTTCTCGATTCGATTACTGTACTTTGTTTAGCAAAGCGCAGTCCTGATCCAGGCCTACAGCTCTGGGCGCAAGAACAGTACAGCTCATTTGCTTTTTACACCGCAACAAAGGGGACCTAAATTATATATTAGCGTCGTTAAAAACCTAGCAGTTTGACAGATCACTTGGAACATAGTTTCATGAAGGTTTTCTCTTGCAGGAAAGCTGGTTTAAGAAGCTCTTGCCCTCTCCACTGCATTTCATTATCCTGCTGTCAGTTGTTACAGTGCAACCACTTGATGCCCTGCTGTAGCAACCTGCTGCAGGGTAAAAGAACATCTCCACCTTTCCCAAAAAGGCTGCTGTTTTTTAAAGTGCTGCTCGTGTCAAAAGTCTGATTTATAGCACAGTTTCTCGGACAGCAGCATCAGCACAAGCTCACAGATACTCTCTGCTCCTGGTGGTTTCTCACAGTGTAAGAAAGTCTAGAAGCAGCTTTACCACTGGAGACAATATTTGTGGCATCATATGCGGAAAACCAGCGCCCAGTAATGATATCCCATTTTTACTTTTTCTTTCTTTAAAGTGATATTGCATTTTGCATGAAGCCTGCCACGCTTTTACCCCTCACCCAAATCTGCTATTCACATGTCTGTCAAGACAGACAAGAACCAAGCCTGTAACATGCTAAAGAGACTCCCTTTAAAGTTGAATCCTCTGGATATTACCAACCTTGAATGGTTGAAGCTCTCTCTTTTTCCATTTACCCTTGCAGATCCTGCAGCAAATCAACTGAACCTTGTGGTCAATGAGATCAAAATAAAACCAAGAGGAGCTTCTAATGTCTCTCTATTATGGAGAGATGAAATCAGTGCAGGCTCCATAATATAAGAGTAATGGGAACTGTTCACAGTTACAAGCATCTGCAACAACAAAGTGCCTCTCATAAGTGACATAGTGAAGCTGTGCAGACAAAGTTACATGCTCCAGTGTCACAAGGTGCAAGTCAACCCAAAAGGAGTATTATTTTTTCCTAGTTTTTGAGGGGTGCCTTCAATGCCCCATGTCTTTGAAAGTGCCACAGTATCTCCTCTTTCCCACAGATACGGCATGAAAAGCTCAAACTGGATGAGGAACAGAGCAAAAGCTGTGTTTGCCCGGCTTGGAGAAGAGCTTCTTTCCTAGTTTTCCTACTGGAACATGTCTGAATTCCTCTTTTTTATTTTGCTTGGAAGCTGCTTGGGGCAGATGATCCTACCTTCCTCCCCAGTCACTGCTGGATCGACCACGTTGTCCTGATTGAGGCAATAAAAAATGGAGCAGTCCCTGGGAGGGCGGCAATATGTTCATGCACTCTTGCTGTTAATCGTTACTATGGTATTTCTGACTACAGATTATCGGGTTTCTGAAGGGCTGAGACTGCAGTAACTAGCTCTGTCTCATGAGAAGGAGAAATTTACATTTAAAAATGTAAACAAATAACCTTATCCATACAATCTCTCATTCAGACATGTTTCAAGATGGGAAAAAAGTCTTTAGGGGAAACAAACATCAAAATGCTGAAAAATTCTTGTAATTCTAAAAAAAGAAATTCCTCATAACAACAATACAAACTCTAACGGTCTCTTTTACATACAATTTTGAATTACTCTCTTGTGATAGCAGTCTTCTAAGGATGAACAAGCTCTGACGATACCGAGCAACACAATTTTCTTGCAAACTTTGAAAGTGCCACAGTATCTCCTCTTTCCCACAGATATCGCATGAAAAGTTCAAACTGGATGAGCTTTGGTTTCAAATATATTTTCCTCTGGCTCCACAGTTCAACAGCAGTGACATTACATTGAGCCAACCATTTTCTTCCATCAGCAAGGCAGACTTCTGCCATGGATTTTAATACCAATCACTTCCATGTTCCTCTGTGCTTAGAATAAATAGTTAAATGGCCTTCACCTTTATTGACTTAAACTCGTAACAATTCTGAAAGAATTGCATTTTATTTGTTTAAAAATATTTGATATATTCACAAACAGAATAATTGCCTAAATTTATAATCATAACAAAACTGTAAGAAAAATAGTAGACAATAAACAGTACTGAAAGACCGGTATTTTGATGAAACATCCAGACTATCACACTAGGCAGCAAATGCACCAATGACAAAATCTTCAGACAGCGACTGTCATAAAAAGCCATAAGCTTTAAAACGTATCTGTCCCTGAAGAATCTGAATCGCCATGTATACTACTCATACTTTGTGTTTGGTTATCTGTGTCCATGGAAGGCAGCTTCACTGACACCTTTGCTGCAGAAACACGTGAATTTAAGTGTGGGGCAGCATCCTCTCCTAGAAAAAATAAAAAAAGAGCAGAACAAAACACATTATTTGCTGCCTATGACAAACAACTAAACTGTACTGAAGTCATCTCCATATTGCATCACTCCACGGAAATATGAATGCACAGACACCCTTACTGTCCACAGTTTTGAGGCATTTCAAAGAGTGCTGTTTTAGCCATAAGAGTTCTCTTTATCAGGTAACAAAGGGATGAATTTCTGTGCATATATAGACTGAGTTATATTTACATACAGATACACTGTACATACACACATGTACATATATCATCTCCAGTAAGCCCAGAACAATTTCAAGTATGTATACTGGTGTTTTCCACCAATTCATTTTCCAGAAATGAACTGAGATCTGCAGACACTAACAGTGTTTCTAAACTCCATCTACATGTGTAAATCTCTTTGCATCAAACCCTTAGAAAACATTCAGGTTGTTCAATACCACATATATATATATATACACACACACACACAAAATTATAAAAAGCAAAGCAATCCAAGGTGAAGCCATTGGCTACAAGTCCTACGGAGAAAAACACCCTACCAATGTTTCAGCTGCCCAAAACACAAGTGAGAAGTTGTTTTCGCTCTTCCCTATTTCCAACCCATTTCCTTAACTCATTAAGGGTCCTTCTTGCTACTCCTTTGTGGTTTATCTCCCTTCTTTCATCCTGTGACAGACTCCAGAGAAAATGTACACAGCCTCCTCCCTGGAGAAGTGGCTTGCAGGACTTTACGAGCCACGTTCATCTCCCAGCAAGTCTGAGATGGCACCTTGCCACTTCCCATTCTTGTGATCTGACCCTGCAAAATGTGGGACATCCTGGGAGAGGGACAAGCCCCTGCACAGCCCAGCCGCTGCTGCGCCAGCAGCCCCTGCAAGGGAGGGGGACAGCGTCCCACCGGGTGTCCAGCAGCACTGGCTGCTGAGCAGCTGTGAAAGATCACTGCAGTGCTGAAAAGTCCCCCTGTCTCAGAAGCACTGGAGGGGTAGAAAACAACCTGTAGCCAGATACCAGAGATGGGAAGGGAGAAGGGTCATGGGCAAGAGTTACTATATTTAGCCAGACGAAGGAGACAAGATGAATCAAGTCATGGAGCAGCGGCAGCAAGACATGAATCAGGCTACAGACACAGAATGAAGGTGGACAGGAGAAAAGGCATTGGATGAATGGTACAACATTCATGAGACTACAGAAAGAGCGTTTTGAGATGTCAGTTGTCCTTGGGACATTTATTTTAAGTGCAGCAGCTACAAGCAAAAGAAACATATGTGAGTCTGTGTACCACAGCAAAGGGTCTCTTGGAGTTTGTTCTTATTCCAATAAGCTATAACAATATAATATAATTCTCCCTTCCTCTGTGATAGACTAGGTAATTAAAACACTATTTTCCCAATAAAACCAAGAAGTTAGGCTTTCTTTCACCCCAGTTAATTATCTACCGTGTCACTGTAGTAATCATCTGCTTTCATCTGACTTGTAGCAAAGTACGCTTCAAATGGCTAATTAAGACAACAAAACCCCACTGCTAAAATGAAATTTCATCCAGTGTTTTTCATGCTAGAACAGCAGCCAACAGCCTAGGAAGTCAAACACGAACAAGGCCAAAGACAGTAAAGCCAGTACATGGAGCAACCTGTGCCAGCCAAGCCTCCTGCCCCTCAGGAAGGCAGGGCTCTGGAGAGGTAGCAAGAGCACAAGAGCATTTTGTGTCCCCAGGGAATCAACACGTCACCTGCCTGCTACAGCTGCTACGCACTTCGCAAAAAGCAATGTCCATAGTTTCACTAGACTGTCCTCACTGGTTGGACAACCTTCGTCACCCCCAGCCCGAATCCCTCTACGAAGCACAGCTGCCAAAGTTTGGGTTGGCATGGGCCTGAGCAAACCTAACACAAGCAGTAAGAAGACATGAGAAATTCTACATCTTCTGAACCTGCTTCAAAAGCACATTTATGGTAACACCACAAAGATGTGCAAGCAACATGTGTGTTTTGTTTTTCCACGAGTACTTCCATGAGCTTAGTCTGTAGCCATGTTTGCGTGATAAAAATAGGTTGTTCAGAAGGCAAACTGAAGAAAAGCAAAGCGTTCATTTAGTTAGACGTAAAGCTGACACACAGTAAAGATGCAAATGTGTAATGCCTGAGGAAACTTTGTAAATCATCCTAGACGCTGAAGCAACTCTCCAACACTATATGTAGTTTGATGCTTTCAAAGCTTGACTTTGTTAATAATTTCCACAGTCATGTCACATTCCATTATGTCATTGTTTCAACAGCTGTTTTCAGGTTTGTTAAAAAAGAAAAAATGAAGGTGGGAAAAAAAAAATATCCCCCTATCCCAAGGCTCTGTAGTAACTTCCCAAGTATTTGATTCTGGGGTGCTGAAAGAAAGTATCATATTAGTCTACATTCTTCCTAACACATAGTCTAATATATTTTACAGACATACTGCAGTTTAATTTTATGATAGATATAAAATGCTAAAAGGACAGAAAAATTAAAATAATAATTCCATCTACTTGCTCAACAGAAAAGTTACCAGGTCCTGAGTTATGTAAATATCCTTAAAGATAAGCTTAAAAATACTCACAGTAAACATTTCCCTGTTTTTTAAAGACAGAAATCTGAAGTCTTTGTTAGATGCACGCAGAAAATACAGAACCTGGATTTTTAGCATTTTAACTGTAAAAAAACCTATGGATATCCTATTTCAGCTACATGGGAGACTCTGCTCCATGACTGTAACTTTCCAGGATAAAAAAGCTGCTAGTCCTGAAACTCTATGTTGGCCCAAACATACAACTACTAAGTTACTCTCACATGTGCTTTATGATTATTACCTTTTGTTTAATCAAACCTTGTGCATGCACAGCGCATAAAACACATTCATATATACATATAGGGATGGGCATGTGACTAAATACACAAATACAAGCACACAGGTTTAAACGCTCGTATTCCTGCTCACATATATGTATTTACTGATGTCTGTGTCTGCCTTTTGCTGTACTCCAGTGACAGCGTTCCTATAGTCCCTGGCCAGCTCCTTCTTTAACAATGTGATACTCCATTTTATTTCTTCCCCCCATCAGAGAACAGCTCATAACCGATACTAAGATGGTTTCCCCTTAAACATTGAGCTCTTCACTGCCACAAATATGCAAATTGCAATGGTGCTCATCATCTTCTGATATGCCATAAAATGGAATGGAAAATTCCTCCATTTACCAAGCAGGGCAGGGCAGGAAGGCAGGTAATCTTCACAGCTTTTTTTCCCCTCTTTAGAGGCTCTGGAACTACTCAGTACAATTTTGTAATCATGTACTTAGATGTATTTATAAAAATTTTCCTTGCTAAAATCCAATAAATGGAACGTGTGACCTGAGGTGACCTCCAGTTCTCCAAATTAATTGTCACTGTCTAATAGAATACATTCATATAAACTGTGAAAACTGACACTCTTAATAAGTGTGTAAGGGTTCTTGACTGGTAGAAACTCCACAGTGACTGAAAACATCTTGGTGACCTGCTGATGGAAAAGGTCAGATTTCAGATTAGAGATTTTTCCTGTTCTTGGCAATCTATAACAAATTCATGCACAGTACTAAATTTCCAGATCTTTGTTTAACAGAAACATAAAAATTAATGGTGTGTCAACCATCCGGTGACCTGTGAAGGGAGTTTTTCTCTAAGAGGTACTGTCACACACAGAGTATGCTATATACAAGTGTATCGTGAATGTACGCCAAATGGAAAAGGAATTAAACGCATTGAAGGGAGGTTTGGTTACTAATACCATATGGCAACAATAAGAACAAAGAAAAATGTTTAAATCCTTCTTTTTAAATTTTTCTATTTGGCAAAATAAAAAGACTAAACAAGTCTGACTTTCAAGCCAAAGAAAAACCATGTGCTTTAACTCCTTCAAGTCGGTTTCCATACATTAAATAAAACTCCTATTTTTAATCTGTTCGGAGGTAAACCAGACCCAATTTTATAACTGAAAAGAGCTATCTTCAAGACAATACATAGGGAGGGGTTTGAAGGATCAGGACCCAGGTTATTGTTTCAGTATAAAACCAGAACCATCGTTACTTTAATTACCCACATATTACTTCCTAAAATTTAAAAACAACCATCACCCCCAGCAACCCTCCCTCTACTCTCTAGCCTAACAACTGAAGCAGCTAACTTCTAGAGCAAGAATAAACTTCCACGCATATGTAAAAACAATTCCAGTGCAGTGCTCTCATTCCTTTAATAGCACGGGTTGATATGAATGGCTTGTTTCTTCTTCTGCCAGATTCCAGCTGCTTCACTTTGTTTATTACTGACATCAAAGTTTAAAACACTGTCCTGTCCCAACAAATAACTTCCTCCAGATGGCATTATCTCAAGTGTTCAGAGCACTGCAGACAGCACAGCACCTGCAGATCTGTAACTCAGCATCTTAAAATCTTCAATGAATGGGCCTTTTTCTTCCCCTGTGTCATTTTACTTTTTCCCTACAAAAAAGATTTACATCTGGGACATAGTTACAAAGACTGTTAGCAGGGAAACAGAGTTGTCAGAAATTCTTTACAGTAATGACTGTAAAGTATACTACTAATAAATAAGTATACTTATATAAGAATACTAATAAAAAAGAATACCTACAAGCCCAAAGGTAATGGAACCACTATCAGTAGAAACGCTTTATCTGCTCATCTTACCTGTAAGTAAAGACGTGAGATACATATTTGTGCCAACGTGTGTCTGATCCGTGTCTCCATGGATATCTGTAAGGTACCAAAGAAAAATTCACTCATTTTCATATGTGGTTGTACAGGCAAGTTACCAAGTATGGCAACCCAAGAAGCAGCATTTTCGGCAAAAACAAAATTATTCCAGACTTTCTGGGCTAACATGTACTGATAAGAAACATCCATATTTTGATGTAAGCAATTCTGAAGGCTACACTGAAAGGAGAAAATACACTCCAATGTCAGTCACGTTACTAATTTTAATTATATACAGTATTTCCAGTTCACACTCATGTCTAGCTATACCTGCATATTGGCCACATGATTCAATGCTTCTGGAATTTAATGGCTTATACAATTGAAAGTGGGTATGGTAAGGAACTAGTCACATGGCCTTGAGATGGTGAAGAATACAACATTTTCAGGAATAAGCAGGACCATCAACGGTTCCTCAAATAAGCCAATTGTTTGGACAAAATTATTCTCCATTCATTAGAAATGACAGCTCCTCCACTTTTTTAGCCCTGGCCACCCTGAAGTCATATGCATATTTATGTTATTGTGGAAAAGGTGTCCTTCCTCAGCTCTGCCAGAAATGAAGCAAAAACGCTTAAGCGTGTGTGCTTTTTAGGGCAGGGACTCTCTTCTCATTGTGTAAACGCTTTGCTAAGCATAGGGCCTCTGGCTGCAGGTCAGACCACTGCCTTCCACTAGCCTAGAAATACAGAAATCAAGAACAAGATGCTCTGCAAATGCATGCAGTTCTGTTTTTGTAACTCAAAAACAGACTGCCCCTAACTTAGCCGGTTTCATGCCAAACAGAAAAGACTCTAGGCAAACTTAGGCCAAATTTCTAAGGCTGAGTTACATGACAAGGATAGATTTACAATTAAAACACTTCAGTTGTTTTACAGAAATGGACTGACGTCTGTAGGACCTGAGCCAAAAATGTCTGGATTTAAAAGCATGAGTCTACTGCTTGAGCTGAAAAAACACAGTTTCATTCTCAAAGGCTTCAGCCAACTCATAAACCTCCATAAGTGGGCCACAGACACCAGCGGAGACAGAAAACTATATAGCATGAGTTCGGTTCAAGTTTTGACCTAAACTTGGCAAATTCCACCTTCGCATGGTGTAATGTACTTACAGAAACTCTGCATACAAGCACACAGAAAATAAACATGCATACACACAGGCGCTTTTCTGGTTTTGTTTGTTTGTTTAAACCCTAATGTATATCCTAGCTATAAATATTTCTGAAAAGAAAATAAACTCAGATCCCGAGTCAGTAAAGGAGGGTGGGACACAGGCTAAGCAGCTAACAATTTTTTCAAAGCAGAATATTTGAAAACGATTTTTCCTCCTCTCAAGTCTGAGTTCAAGGTTCAGTGGTTTTCCAAAACATGCTATATTCCCACCAATAGCAACGCTAAACAGAACAAAAACTAGAAATACATAAAATAAACTAGAACCAGATTTTTCAAAATCCTAACAGAGACCGGTAGGGAAGGGCAGACAGAAAGCAGCTCCAAAACCATCTAGGAATGAGATTGCAGAGTTTGCTAAATAAATATTTCCTGTTGGTGCCTAAAATCTACCCTGCTCCTTTAGATCTGGCATATTTTGCTCTGTAGAATATCTCATTGCTTAACAAGTTTGTTTCCTGGCCACAACTCTTGCTGTTGTTTCCCAGCAAATCAATTCCAAAAAAAAAGTAATGATCTTTCAAAAAACTACAATAATTATTAATGCTAAGAAGAAATATTAAAAGTCAATTTGATTTTCCATACAGATGCCTGTGATCTTTGGATGTGCAACTGGCTAGAAACAAATAGTCTTTTCTCAACTTTTAAGTACTGCTGTTTCTTGACTGCAACCATTTTCTTGAGGAAAACTGAGATGAGGAGTCTGTGTCAAACCTTGAAGCAGCAGCTTTTATTTCAAAATAAAAAAAGGAGAAGGAGTTGGTTCATTAATGGTGCAGAGTCTCTGAAAAACACTAGGAAAATGTGTATTTTGTGCAAGGGCTGGCTGGAGGAGCAATCTCTAAATCCACAAGAGACAACCTAGGTAAACAGCTGGTGGGATCAGGAGAATCTGACAAGTGATAATTAAAAACCTGCATATCTAATTGTATAATTAATATTTTATTTATTCAGTAGAACTAAATATCATATACATACCAATATTTTTTTCATTTTCTGCAAAATCTAACAGGCAAGTGGACAGGAAGATAATTTTAAAAGTATGCTTGTATGATATATTCAGCTCTGTTATTCACACCTTCATGTTTGGGGATCCAAAAGACATTTTAATGCCAGCATCTGAAGCAAAATAAAGAAGCTTAAAAAGAAAATGGACTTAAATGATTGATAGCGGGAATTAACACTAAATTCTAAGATAAAGTTATGCAGACTTCCCTCAGGATGCAGAATCATTCACTGCAATCCTAGCAGTAGGACTGGCTCCACTGAGACCTTGTATCTTAACAATATTAATTGCAGCAATACTGCCTCCAGCTTATCTACATCGTACCACAGTGCTAGACATAATAGCATTCATAGCCTACATAGGGAGTGGTGAGTCAAAAAAAAAAAAATCAAAGCATCTTTTTAATTCTTAAAAGTTACATGGTCTGTTTTTATTTAAACATAATTAAAAAAGAATTTACACAAGTAATTCAAGTTGAATGAACAAATTCACTGATGTTTCATCACAAATTAGGGTTGCAGCAGGTTTGAAAATGAACGTAATTTTAAGTGTGAACTGGACAGAAGATGCGTGTCCCAGGGAGGGGATCCCCTAAGTGAATGATGTTCTTTTGTAAGTTAGCACAGTTGCCAGGATACGTATTGGGTTACTCTCACAGGGTCCCTTACTGTCTCACAATTTTTGTTCAGATCAGTTTGGCCCATGCAGTTAAATTACCAACAATTACTCCAACGTGCTGCTCTTACACAGTCTTTGATGTGCAGTTGTCCGTGTCACTTGGGATGCACATAATTCGGGGCAAATGACAATCTCTACTTATCAGACAGGTTCAGTACCTTGCACATCAAGACTGAGCATGTTATCTGCAGCGATGCTTGCACTGCATATGCTTACTAAGCATTGCACGCTATCCAGCCCTATTAACTCCTCAGCTACATGACTATTAAAAAAATTGTTAGGAATGTAAGAGGACAACTTCCAGTGAATCAGCGTGAGAAGTCACAAGCTACTTTCTGTCACTTAAAAGTGTGACGGGAGACCTTGATGAGCTCTCCCTCAAACAGCCAAGAGGATTTCCTGGCCAAGGAGGTTTTATCCCCTCCAGCCATGGCAGTAATCAGCACCCAGATTTTAATGAAGGCTAGGGGATAGGCATCATCAGGAAGAAAACAGAAACCTTTCTGTACTGCACGGCTCTTCAGGCAGTGCTGCAGGGCAGAATTTTCTCATTGCAAGTCTTTCTTCACATATAATGGAGGTACTAAATGCATTCTTATAATAAAAATTTATATAAGATATACTAAAAATAAAAACCTGTTCAAAGAACAAGTGTTTTTCTAGATGACCACAAACAAAATAGCTTTTATTTCTCCATTCTGAATACTTCTAAATTCTAAATATTCACATGACCCTATGCATTTGTTTTGATGATTTTCACTTACAAAGTCATGGGATTCTCCATATGGAAACAGTTTGCCAAGACTCCTATTACTGTACTACCATTACAAAGATCTGGCATATTAAAATGCTTATACCTACAGCACAATTACTTAATTTTTGTAATTACACCTTTTAAAAAGGAGATTGTGAATGTTTTTCCCAGGAAAAAAACAAAACAAGACAGAACAAAACCAGCCCTATGCAGTTAACATTTTCCAGTGGTACGTTCTAATAAACACTAGGATGTTTCTACACACATTTCTAGCGTACGCACCAACAAACTTTTTAGAAAGACCTCCTTTCAAGCCATGTGTTTAACAGCAGATGATGACCACAGAAGGTCTTAAGATTTGTTTATATCAATTAACTTTGAAAAACGTATTAGGAATAAGCAATTCTAGGAAGTTTAGAGAGGCAAGCAACTATTTGCTCAGAGAGAATACTGTGGTAATCTACATAAGTAAGCACAGGTTAAAATCAGAAAAACCTTACATGTCCTTACTGGAAGATCTGCTAGGAGACAGCCATTATGTAAGTGTCCAGACCCTACTCTGCTAAAGACTGTCTAAACTTCTTGACATGAGTACCCAGTGTGATGACAAGTAACACTGCCTCTACAGTTTAATGCCCAGGACCAGAGACTTGGAAAGGTCAGAGAGTAAATATATGTTTTTATCCTGTGCTATTTTAAAGTTTGTTAAAATCTAAAATGTTTCAACTTCGTGCAATAGAGATAAGCATTCCTCCTTGTTAAAAAACAAAAAAACCAAGCAAAAATCCAAGAAACATGGCCTGTTACATGGGAAAGAATAAAAACAAAACTCCATTGTAATACTCGGGTGAATCTGAGCTCTAAATCAGTAGAATTGCAGAAATATATTGCTTTACATCTATGCTACATATTTAGCACACTATACCACCTTCTTAACTCTCTGTTATGCACATTGCTACTGATTTTAATATGACACACACTGCTAATTGCTATAAAAAACAAGGAAAGCACTGCAGACTGCTCCCAGCAACACTGTGCCTCCTGAAGATTTCACTACTGACCAATGGTTCCCCAGCAGCAACAGTGAAACCAAAAACTGTTGTTAGCAACCCAGGAGCTGCTCTGCCCAAATCTTCGAGCAGCAGTCAAGCAATGCCTTCTGAGACGCTGAGCATGCTTGTTTACATTAGGTTCTCATTTGGGCAGATGTTCTTTTCCTCTGAAGCTGCACATACACACTCAAGTTGAAACTTTGAAGATGCTGGCTGCATTAACTGATGGTGCCAGCTCCTGCTGGTATCAAGTGCCAACTAATTTTAGAAAGCATTGCAGCACTTTGACATTCACTCTTCCCAGTTCAAACTGCTGGTGCCAAACCTGGTTGCACTCAGTTCATCAATAGCTTTCTTCATTGCTCTGGGCCACAAGCATGATTAATATAGCTTGTAAGCAGCCTGAATGAAATTCATTTATCATTTGTCTGGGTTTAAATATTCCTGGCCACAGTACAGGGAAATCTGCACTGGAAAGGAGCGTGTACGGAAAGCCAGTCGGCATGTGTGGGAGCAGCTTCCTTGCAGAGGTGTGGGCTACTGCGTGCTGATGGGACGTGACTTGTGCAGGTGAACGGCGCAGAGTCCTGGGTCTGTTCACCGCTCTAGAGCACATGCTGCAACTCCTGAATTTATATGGAGTTCATAGGAAGAGCAATTATGGAAAGCTTAAGAAAGCAGCTTTTGCAAACCTGCCATATACCTGACAATGACATAAACCCAATTAGTTAGCACTATCCTAAACTGCCACAACGACACCCAGTGTGTACCACTATGAAAAGCACAAAGGCAAAAAAAAAAAAAAATCTTATCTCATGTGTCTCATGGAATTTAATGGCTCCCCAGTATTTTACTCGAAACAAATTCATTCACTTTATATACACACACATGCACTCCCAAGTTCAGGAACACTTACTCTGCAAATATTAGATAAATCAATCTGCTTTCTAGCAGTTTCTTGCACACGCTCACAGTAAGACCAGAAATTTTGAATGCATTATCCATTATTTTCTTTCTCTCCCTCTCTTAAATATCATGAAAGAACTGAGTCCAGAATATACTTAAAATTCAATACATATACAAGTTGGGGAATATGTTTCCCCTCATCATTACTCTGTCGCTGAGTTACATGGCTACACGGCCTACACAAGAGCAGAAGAGAACAAATGCTTAAAGATCATCTTTCTTTATACAACATTTGAATGTCACTGTTATTGGTGCAATGTTGGTTTTTTTTTTTTAAATCTTGGAGGGAGAGAACGCACATGTTGCAAGGTCTCTCAGAACAGGACTGTCTCCTACCATGTAGGAAGCCTGGCAGAAAGGGGGCTGGGTCATGCCTGGGGCCTCAGTGATTCTGCAACACAAACCGTAACAGAGTTTTACTGCCCAGGTTATAGAGTTATCCAATCCTTCCCTATTACTTCAGAGGAGAAATAAACAGGTTAATGTAGACTCATTGTCCATTGCTCTGTATTTTTAGATAGCTACTTGGAAAGTGAGTAGTGTAGTAGCCAAGGTGTAGCGTTATTCACACAACCTATGCTCATCACGCACAGAAGTTTCCTGGAAATGTTGTCTAAATCTGATAAGACAAATCCTCATTAAGAATCATTTGCTTGTTTAATTTTCACTTATTGAGCTTTAATATACTATAAAAGTAAGTAATAACAACAATGCCTTAAATAAATATTGCTTGTCTTGTACTCATTATGTTTCAGAAGAACAAAAAACTGCCTCTAGATACAGGAAGCTGCTGGAAAATAAAAACTAACCAATCATATAAACTAAAATGAGAACTTTAAAGAATTTTTTGTTGAACATGGAGTTCAACAAAAATGTATTCTGTTC
Organism: Morus bassanus; assembly: GCA_031468815.1. Lineage (NCBI taxonomy): Eukaryota > Metazoa > Chordata > Aves > Suliformes > Sulidae > Morus > Morus bassanus. Next base: position 6,435,107 of record CM062572.1, on the reverse strand, counting down.
ACTGTACACACGACACCAATGGGAATAAGAGCCAGTTCAAGTTCTAAGTTACCATTACTTGGGTAATAGTTTCAAGCTGCAAGGCACAGCTGTATGGGCCCAGCCAGACAGGCTATCACAGCAATGCTTTGATAGCATGGGGCCCTTAAGTGTCAGGATATAGAAAAGGCAGCAGTTGTTGGCTGTGAAAACAGTCTGATACAAACCAGATGGGGACTTACTTGATGGGCAACACAAAGGAAAACAATTGGCTCATTCAACAAAGTCAGGCCACTGCCCCAGAGAATTAACAGAAGACAATAACAGTCAACCAGAGTTGATGCAAACAAGAAACAGCCATGTGGTTACGGTTTAAGGAATTGTTTCTCCTCAGACTAAACATAAAGTTTTGATTTCTAATTCTTATATTCATTAATTTCAGTCTCGTTTACAAGCCCCCTCTTCTTCCAAAGTCTTCCGCGTAATTCATTTATGTAGCACCAGCCTTCACACACCTACTTAAACAAGAAAAAAATTATATGACAAAGGCAGCTGTATTAATCTAATGTTTCCTGAAGAATGCCAAGACCACAGACAACTTTCTGAACCCTGTCAGAACAACATTACAGATACACAGCACACACATTTAGCAGACACATTTGCATGCCTATGGCAGCATATTAACTGATTCTTTTTGATTTGAAATGCTTAAAGCCCAGTAGGTCACATGTTGGGTTACCGGAGTACAGATGTCTTCAAGTTTTGTGAAGAGTTCTTCTGGTTTCTTACTTAACTTTTTTCAGAAGTAAACTTCAGATCAATTATGTTACCACATAACAGTTTTGTTTGTCAGGTTACAGTTAAAAAGCTATTAAAACAGCTATTACCAAACTTTTTCTGACGCAAACAAAAATTTAAAAATTGGTTATTTCAGCCATAACTCAAAAAAAAAAAAAAATCCCCAACCCATTCATTTTTAGAAGGTTGTAGAAGATTATGGTCCAAAATCTTAATTGCTCTTGCTGTTTTATTACAGGAAATATAAAAGTGACATGTGCAAAGGTATTTTGATTACAAATTACTTACAGAGATTGCACAATAAGTAAGACCTCTAAGGGCCTTCTGCAGTTTCACTCTCAGACTAAAAACATCTGAACTTTCTTTTCATATACTTCAAAATATTCCCTCTGGCAGGCTCTGCACTGCAGTGCTCTACACGAGTGTGAACAGTTGGACGGCACATTCTGAAAGACAGTCACATAATCGGGACACCCAAGCAAGTACGTCTACCAAATGCAGTGACACGCAGACGTCCTGGATGCCTTATGAAATCACATCATCCTGGGACCCATCAGCTTCAGCACACCACCACATAACCTCTGAGCTTTACCGCTTCTGGAGATTGCTTGATGGCTAGTTCACGGATTTCTGAGCTAGCGGTGTTGCATGATGTGAACATCTCCTAAACACATCACTCAGACCTACGATAGGTACACATGAACTCGATTCATCTTTCTAAGAGCTTCACCTTCTATGCAGACTTGCAAAAAGCAGCTGGGTCAAAGAACTGAATGTATGGCTTTCATTTAACAGCCCACATTGGACAGAGCAAGGGAGTTTGTCCTTAAAGAAAGAAAAAGACCTACTGAATTAATAAAGTACAGAGTCATGTCTTAATTGTCATCTTAAGTGGTTCTAGCTTTTAGCTGCTGGGGTGCTCAAGCCTGTGAGCATGGTTTTACTTAAAAAAAAAGACTAAAACACAGCCTTGGCCACCACATATCGTAGGTAGAAAAGTAAAGTTTTTACTGCAGTTTCCTCCCATAAGCACAGAGCCAACACTCCAACAAAGCCGTTGTGTGCTGCTCTCTGTCTGAGCTAAAACATCTCTCCAGCAGAATCATGAGGCTTATTTCCAAAAGCGCAGCCAAATTCTTGAAACCTCCAATGAAGGGGTGGGTTGTCACATCGTAGCAGAGAAGATTTTGCCTGCAGTGCTGCTATTATTCATTTTTCACACCATATATATTGCGGTCAGAACACACTTTTTGCATACAGCTGAAATTTTGGGTTGAGTCTCTTCATTAGGCCATTTCTAGAAGATTATGAATCTTAGGAGAACAGCCTTTATCAAGCCTTAACCTCAGAGATACTGGCTGTTGTAGCCTTGCATTTAAAAGCAGATGAGAGAGGAGCAAAAACCTCTTTAAATCCCAGTTCTGCCTGTACAGGCTGACCCCAATTGCTCTTGTAAAAATGGTTTTGGACATCGTTTGTCAGAGAACGCCTCCACAAAGGACAGCACGTAAAGGCCAGCTGGAGCAGGGGGAGGCACAACTGCCTGGCCTCCGTTAAAGTGAGGACTCCAACAGGAAACTGCTCCCTCTCTCTTTTCTCTCTCTCTTTTTTTTTTTTTTTTTTAATCAGGAAGGAAGCTTCATCTTCAGAAACAAGCATTCCCTGTGTAATCTCCCTGCTTGCCTGTCTCTAGGAGCAGGTCCAATTACTGAAATAAGCAACATGCACTTTTAAGAAGTTAATCGTGTATTTACACTGTAACTCAAACTAGTAAATATTTCCCGTTTATAATTTTGATGTATGTAACAGGGCACAATGGCAGCTGTTAAGTAAATAAAACAATTTTCTCAAGATCTGTAATTATGGTTTTAGGATTATAAAAACAGACTAAAAAACCTCAGAAATTAAGCGTCTGCCAGCAAATTCCATGCTTTTTACTTCTACTGAAGATACAATGGCCTGACAAGGACAGAAATTGCAGCTGTTATAACTGTCTTTAAACAAACATAGCTCTGCCCAAGTCTTGCAATATGTACATTGCATAAAACAAGACCATGATATGCAACCCTGAGCTTATTACTTTACTGTAACAACCTGAGTTAGGATGGAGGTCTGCAGGTCAACCTATATTAAGTCTAACCTGCTTTGATTGCATAGTTTTGAGCCAAAACATAAATGTAGTTCTACCAGCCCCAGCAAATGTGAGATCCACATTTTCATTGTTCGCATATGGTTGATGATTTATTATTTTGTATTAAAACTACATGCCTATCTGACAGTAAAAAAGGAAGAGTTAATGAAAGTTGAAGTTATGCCATACACAAAAAGAAACAGTTAACCTCCCTGTGGCCAAAGCATTGGGGAAAAAAAATGCATTTTACAGAACTGCTACGTATTTTGTGTCACACTCAACAACTTTCACTCAGGTTGTTTAGAACTCTGCTTAAAAACAGTTCTTCCTTCTTTAAAAGCAAAACATAAGTTTTAGACTAGAGAAGAATGACCACACAGATACAAAGGTTCTAAATCTAAATTGAGTTTTTCTAGGTGTATGGGTTTTTTTCCTGAATGACAGCATGTATGATAAAAACCAGAACAGAGTAGTCCACAGACAAAATTTAACCCATCTCCATCATTTACTACTGTTTCTTGCAAATACAGTCACCAAAAGCACACTTGCAACTGGTATTTCACAGATGAAGATTTGTTGTATTTTACTTTCAGTATTAGTTCTATGGAAGATGAAAAGTGTTTTAACCAAATTTTACATTTGTATGTGCTATTCAACACTATTACAAAATGCAGTCCCATGTGCAACCTCAGCAGTGAGCAACAGGTCACGCACAACTTTAATCTTCACTCACCAGTCCTTACCCTATTTTTAAGAAGAAAGCTACTTTGGCAGACTGCATTTCTCAAAATTGGCATGTTATCAAAGAGTAGCATTACCATTATTTATATAGTATTCTTCATTTGGAAGACATCCTAGATAACTTTTACTTCATGCTGTTGCCTTATTTGAAAGTTTCCTGAGCTTCTAGTCTTAAGAAATTAATCACATCGGCACTGGAAACATATATTTGTATTTAATTATAGGCAGTCTGTGTATCACTGTATTGAGAAGCTCTTGCTGGAAAAACCTGGCCTCTCTTCAGTGCATGAAGTAGAAGGTCTGTTTACTCCTAAAGTATCTAGGAAAATAAGCAAATGATGTACTTAGGTAACGACACTGTTCAAGAGCATGAGAACTGCCAGTAAGTCAAGCCCTCTCACAATATAATAAGCAGTAAAATTAAAAAAGTAACATTGCAACTTGATTGTGGACACCAATCATCTAAGTATCTGTCTTTATTGGCTAGTTAGGTTCTCTTAATGACTTTACAGCTATGCCTCGCCTCTGCTAGCAGTGCAAAAATTTACAAAGCATTAAAAAAGAAAAAGAAAAAAGTTTAATGGCTGAGAATGACAGTTTTTGCAAATCCCCTATCTCCCTTATAAAAGAGGTTTGGAGGCAGACAGGCAGAATCTGTGGGTTATTCATCACTCACATTAAGATACCTCCACTTGGCATATACACTCATGTCCTAGTAATTTCTCTCCTACCCAGCCACTCCCCACACAAACAGCTGGCTCCTTCCAGTTTTTACGTAGTGCTTTAAAAAGCTGAACTGAGAGCTCTTGACAACAGGTAAAGCTGAAGGGTGTCCAGCTGTCTCTGCCGAAGGATCACCAAAACCAACACAGTGGGGAAAGCAGAAGCTAGTTCCTTCTGTTGCGTTGCTCTGAGATACACAAGCCACTGAATTATAAAGAGCAACATCTGCCTTCCCTGCCAACCAGAAAAATAAAAGAAACCCAGCACATACTGAAGACAGAAGGCCTACACTTCTCCTATCGCAGTGCTATAAATGTTTCTCCAAGTTGAAATATGTGTTTGTAATACTCCTTGTCTTCACCTGTCACCATCCATGCAATGTGTTGCCAGCACCCAAAGGCATCAAGACTTCCTGGTCTGATACTGATGCCTTTTATAAAAGAAACACAACTTTCATGCTAAAAAAGAAACAGGAGATAAGAGGTCTACTTAAATGACTGTTAATCCAAGAAAGGATGATCATCCTGAAAGATCCTAGAGTGCATCTGCCAACTGAACTACCACAGAGTCGGCAGCAGGTCTACCCGAGACAGCTGGAATGGTTCCTGACTCCAGCTTAGCTGGCATTCATGTACCAGGCTGAAAATGATAGGGACTGAGGGGTGGGAATACATCTTATTCAGGAAATTGCCTTTGCAGGCTGTATTCTCTGGCAGAGGCTGTAGCATACTCCTGGAGGTAGTAACTCCAACCAAATGCTCTGCTGAATAAGAAAAAGGCAACGCTATTTCTTACAACACATCTTGTTATAGTCGCACACTGAGGCACATCATTTAGAACAACTAGGACTTTCAATTTAAATTCATTTACCATCACTGCTAATGAATAGGTACGTGAATTAAAGTAGTACAAGACCATAAAAATTGAATGCCTCTTTACAACATTATGACAGAGGATGATGTGTAGAGGGACTTCAGACTCAATTATACATATGTAAGTGAGTAGCAGGTTCAGGAGAGACTGTTCTGATCATTTTCCATCACCTACCACAACACACAGGCCACAGAACAGCTAAGCACGCTTACTTTCTAGATGCACATCAGTTCGTTCCTATTAAACCATGGGCTCAGAGCTGTGGAACCACTAATTTGTGAGAAACTTCTCCCTCCAGAGAAGAGCTAACTGGAAACAGCCCTCGGGCTGATGTGAGCATTAAGTGCATGGGGAGTCTCTGTCCTTAGGTGGCTTGCCCAAGCCCATTAATTTTTTGTGTGCGTCCCCCATTTATATAAGCAATGTTTGCATGAAAGGGGAAAGCAGGTCAGCCTAGTCAGCTTGCTACCATCTGCTTTTATTCAGAGTTACTCAAGATCAGTGCCAGTGGGATCAGTGCCCATTAAGGGGGTTTATTGTGTGTGTTTATTTTTTGCTCTTTACAATGAAGGCAACAGCAATTACTGTAAGTTTGTAAAAGTGCATACAAATCATAATACACAATACAAAGCTGCTTCAGTCAGATCCTAGCATGTTTACGAATCCTACACAGGCTGTGAGAAAGACCACTTTGGCACAACAATTTGGATAGACTGGTGAGGAGTGTGTTAGTGTCCAGGAGATCTGAGACTGTATTTAATACTTGCTGTCAAGACCATACTCTGCTTGCAATGCACAGCGAATCCAGCTGATTCACCACCATGTGAGAACCTTACACAAAAGAAAAAGCATCACATTCTAGCTTAGACCCTAGACGGGCAGACAATAGGTGGATTTATACAGCTGGAAACTAGAACTGGTGAAAGATCAAAGGTAGACAGCCAAAGTGGAAATAGCAATTTAGGGCTCTCAGATTGTACATTCCAACTCTTAAGAGTGGATATGCAGCAGCAAGAGGCACCCTCCTCTTAATGAGAATTCTGCTTAGAATATGCCTGGCCACTAGAGACACAAGCTACAGAAAAACCCACAACTCCAAAACCAACCAACCCCCGCCACCCCAAACCTGGAAAAAAGGAAAAAATGGAAAAATATGGTGAAATATGGAGGGTAGGAAGGCTCTACAGAGGGATCTGGACAGGCTGGATCAATGGGCTGAGGCCAGTTGTGTGAGGTTTAACAAGGCCAAGTGCCGGGTTCTGCACCTGGGTCACAACAACCCCATGCAACGATGCAGGCTTGGGGAAGAGTGGCTGGAAAGCTGCCCGGCGGAGAAGGACCTGGGGGTGCTGGCTGAGAGCCGGCTGGACATGAGCCAGCAGCGTGCCCAGGTGGCCAAGAAGGCCAACAGCATCCTGCCTTGTACCAGCAATAGTGTGGCCAGCAGGAGCAGGGCAGGGATGGTGCCCCTGTGCTCGGCCGCACCTTGAATGCTGTGTTCAGTTTTGGGCCCCTCGGGACAAGAAGGACATTGAGGTGCTGGAGCATGTCCAGAGAAGGGCAACAGAGCTGGCAAGGGGTCTAGAGCACAAGTCTTATGAGGAGCCACTGAGGGAACTGGGGTTGTTTAGCCTGGAGAAAAGGAGCCTGAGGGGAGACCTTATCGCTCTCTACAGCTACCTGAAAGGAGGTAACAAGAGACAGGACAAGAGGAAATGGCCTCAAGTTGTGCCAGAGGAGATTTAGATTGGATATTAGGAAAAAATTCTTCACCGAAAGGGTCATCAAGCATTGGAACAGGCTGTCCAGGGAAGTGGCTGAGTCACCATCCCTGGAGGTATTTAAAAGAGGTGTAGTGTAGATGTGGTGCTTGGGGACATGGTGTAGTGGTGGGCTTGGCAGTGTTAGGTTAACGGTTGGACTCAATGATCTTAAGGGTCTTTTCCAACCTAAGTAAGTCTGTGGTTCTATGAAATCTGCATTGCAGGGATGAGGCAGTGGTGCCACATGCAGCTTAGCAGAACCGCCTGGCAGTCTGGACTGCTTTGGTTCCAGCAGGTAGTCACAAGTGTTTGTAAAGCAAATACAATTATGAATCAAAATCTGTTAATGAAATTCTAATAAACTTGGAAGTAAAATCCTTTACATTATTAAGATATACTTAAGAACAGAAGATCATCAGAAGCCTCTGCTGTCTGTGTCATGTGATGCAGACAGCTGATGCTCAGCAGGCACCCATACTGGGTAACACATGATATTTTGAGGCAAAAAGGACATACAAACTCCAGAATGTACATTGTATGCTTTATGCAGAGGTACCACAGGTTTTCAGTTTACCAGTATGAAAAAGGGACTGGTCCCTCATTATTTGCACATTACAACCCCCATGTATGAGTAAAATACCAGGCTTAATTTTGTCATTGCCCTGAACTTTAGTTTATGATATATAAATGCACTTTGAGGGATGCCACAGGTCACTGGATTAGATCACCTGCAATCCTTTAAAATCTAGGCTTGAAGAGGGAATGAGATGAGATTTCTGGATATTTACCTTGAGCCCCAGTAAACCTGAAAAAGACAAGTAAAAATCCAAGTATTTGACAGTCTCCATAGGAAGTAATCTTTTAAGTAGTGATCATGTCAGTTTAAGTTTTTCTTTCTCTTTCCGCAGGAAAAAACCCAACTGGTGCTGGAATTTCTGTGAAAATCCCTGCTGCTGTGTACAGACCAGAGGAGGGACCGGGTACAAGGAATACACCCTGAACCTCAGCAAAATACACGTACTTTAAATGCAAAGATCTGATCAAAAGGGAGAAAGGAGCAACTGTAACTGCTTTCACCTGCTTGAGTAATGGGGCTATATATGCCAGCCTCACCTCCTGAACTTAAAACTTCTGAGCAGAAAGTCTCCTTAAGCCCACACTGGAAGGATTCCTGCTTTATTCTTTTTACTGTATCAAAAGTGCAGAATACCTTCCCTCGAAAGATTAACCATACCCACATCCAGCACGGAGCAGAAGTTGATTCTCATGAGGACTCTACAAGGGAAACCTGAAGATACACAAAGCTGTGCTGATGCTTTACACCCATCATGAAATCATCTGTACAGGCACCAAGGGAAGACTAAAAGGGGAAGTTTTCTGCCTTTGCATATACCTCCCACAGCAAAAGCCTCAGCGCAAGGTCAGAGAAATGTCTTGACAATACTGCAGCAGTGAAAGAGCACTGTATTCCTCTGTGCCCTTTTAGGAGGCATGCAGTAAGAGGAGAACTAACTCTCCACCTCTTAGAAGCTGAAGAAAATTGCCAAGTGAACAAAAACCTAATGCTTGTAGATCCGTAAGAAAAGGGCCAGGTGATATGTGGTGTGGTACTGGACTCCAGAGGAGAATGACCTGAGCATGCCAGTCAGTAGGAAATCCTCAGACTGCAAGACAATATGAGCTGGCTTGCTACAGTTTTGTTTAACTATAAACTGTTTTTTTTTTTTGTTTGTTTGTTTTTCATTTCTCCATCTGATTACTTGGATTTCAATTAAATTTAGATGCCTCAAAAAAATCAAGTGACATCCTAGGAGTCTAAAAACCATACCAGGGAGATCCATGCTTCACCTGCCAGAAGTTCCTGTTGTTCACGCCTTTTTGCACAAATAAGTGAGGGGAAGAAGTGACAGGTCTAGGAGACCGGAGGATCATTTCCCAGAAAAAGACCTTTTGGGAATGGGTGCAAAGATGTGCACAGTCACATGAAACCCACAGCAGTTCCTGGTGTTTGATTTCCCAGGACCCTAACTTGAAGCAGCAGAACACACTCACAGAAGGGCATCATTGTCTACAATAACAATTCTACACAAGACTTTGCCTTAAGCTATGAAGAATCAAACTTCTGTTTTAACATTTCGTCTGAAAAATAACTGAAGTAGCTCAGTGGGAGAAGAAGCAACCATAGATATAAATGGCACTTCTTAACAGATAAATAATATTTACAAAAGCCAAGAAATTAAAAACTCCTGTTCCAAATGTACTGCAAGACAGCTAAATATTCACTTACAGTAACTAAAAACTCTCAAGTGTGGCTACTGAGGATTTTATGCAGCGATAATATGCAAAATGCATTATTGCTCAGATGCATGTTTTAAAATGCAGGGGCTATCATGTAACTGCTATGGTCACATGTGCAGAAAAAGCAAATGAAAACTCTTTGAGAACCGGTGTTCTAAACCACTTGGAGCACCTAAAAGCTAATGACTACTTATAGAAAAGACACAGTTTCTGTGGGAAATGCAGCTTTGCATTTCCTGACTTGCCCAAATGTAAAATATATTAACTGAATTAAGTCAATGAGACATCTGATAGCACGGGGAGGTAACTGTATAGGAAAACCAGAGTCAAAATAGACCAGAAATAAGAGTTCTGAAAAAGCACTGAAAAACTTACATAAACCTCTAACGGGACATTTGTTTGAAAAATGCCATAATTATAGCTAATTGATTTCATGACTTCAATTCCAAGATCTCCTCTCAGAAATTACTCAAATTCAAGGAGCAATGTAGGCTACGCAAACTATTTCTACCTCTCAGGTTGTGGCGGTACTGCCTACAGTGTGAAAGAATAGCTGTTTTGCTTCACCAGTTGCTATTTTCAGGGTGGTATGGATGGTCTTTAGCAAAAGCCTTTAGTGAAATTCAGTCCAAAAAAAGAAACAGCAGGATATTAAAGAGAAAGTAAACTTTCAGTAGAATAGTTGTTAAGAGTTTGACCAAAACAGTTCCAGTTCCAAGGAAGAAATAAAGACCTTTAGCCTTATCCTAATCTTCTTCCTTCCTTGAAGCATCTGTTAGAGATTTGCCTCATGCCACAATAGTTTTAAGAAAAAATAACCCAAAACCCAACTCGGAGCAATGTCTGGCTGAAGAAGAGAGGCAAAGAAGTATTTAGTTATACCCATATTTTCAATATTACAGTTTTCAGTACAGCATAATGTCAATGTTAACAGAGAACTAGCCCATTTTCAATACTGAACAGGGACTCTGGAAGCTTTATTTTTTTATACTGATTGTTTTAAGGGCTTCTTGCCCTCTTATTCATTTATTGCACAGATCATCTCCTCCCACAGCAATTGTGCAATCTCTCTGTGGCAACAAAGCCAATTGCTTAGTGTCCCAATATTACTTTCCCATGTACTTACGGCTGCCTGAATATTATTCACTAGCTGGAGATAAAAAGGAATTACTATCATGAAGTTGTGCTCTCTAGGTCACATTTTGAGAGTCTGTGCTGTAGAAAAATAATTAAGTGAAGATACATCTACCTCTTGGCTCTGAGCTGCTCATATTAAACTTTAAAAATGCTCTGCAGTCAAGCATTGCCACCTGTTCTTTCATTTTAATTTAAAAATTCTGAATCATGTTAATGTAAGCCTGAAAATGCTTGTATTCTGGAAATATGTGCATTCACCAACCACAACAATTATTATCATATTAAATTTATGAAGATATAGGAAAGAATGGTACAAAGATTAAAGGGTATTATAAAGCCAAAAATATATATGCATGTATATTATATACTGCAAATGTATGTTTTCAAACCACTGTCTCCACTATGTCTAGAGAAGGCACACATTTCAATTAATAATACATTCAGGCTTGATTTTCAGTTTTAACTTTCAGGAGACATTACCCTTTCAGGCATGATATTGTAACAGTCCTACTGAACTTCAACTTTCATTAGAAGACATCAATCAACTTACTTTCAGTAAAAACACATGTTCACTGTAGACCACAAAATTTTTTTAAACAACAAAAGAAAGCTCTATCGTAGATATATTTATGACCTTAGACAAAAGATGAATCAAATCTTGTCATGTATTTATCAATTAAATAAAAAAGGCTTTTTTTACACCCAACTCTAAGTCCAAAACAGTTTCCCTTTTCTCCCAACATCCTGAATTCACACTTCATTTCAGGGCTCCAGATTTTCTAAGCTCTAATACCAATACAACCACTTACCCTTTAAACTCTGAAAAAATACCTAAATGGTCCTGCCTCGGAAATGCTTCTCCATTTTCAGGCAAGTACTCATTGTCCCTTGCTATCTCAGTAAAGGCAACTGTTTGACATGAAGTTTTTATAAACAGGGTGCTTTGAACTTATAGGAACAGATGTGCTTAATTTTAAAATGTTGTATTTACTTAAATCCATATATACTTATCATGTTGCAAGTTTTCATTTTTCTTTCAAATGATTCTTATTAATTTTTACCCTCAACTTCTTGACTAAGTTGCTGTGGGGAAGCTTATAGAGACAAGACCTTCTGGTTAAAACTGACAGACAGTTGTTTCCATTTGCAAATCCTCCAGATTTTATTGGCTCATTAAATATGTATACTTTGAATAAGATTTAAATTATCGTGCTATATAAATCATCTTTTCTTTTTTTTGTTCCTCTCAAAGAAAATTGACTACTGCCATCTCGTGGTCAAACATTTTCATCTGACACACAGGCATCGTTGGACTGTGCCCAAATACCTTGCATTACAGTATAGATACATTGGGGTTTTTTTGAAGACAAATATTCCAGAAAACAAGAGATTTGATAAAAAATATTTTACTCCATTTCCAGCCCTCTCTAACACCCTACTCAATAATACAGGCTGGAAGTGCTGTCTTGTTAACACTTTGAGACAAAGTTGAGGTGTAAAAGCATGAAGTACAGTGTTAGAAAGACTATCCCTCCCTTTCCTCCTTCCCTCTGATGCTTAACAGCAAGTGTTGGGAAGAAGAAGAAGAAAAGGAAAATTCCTATAACTACTGTTAAGGAAAACTGCTTTTAAATTTTGGAATGGGTCGATCCTGCAAGGCAGACCTGCCACATAATTTCCTTTTTGGCCATTTAGAGGTCATACACAACTTCCTGGAAATTCACTTTCCTTAGGCAATTTGGATTTTCTGAACACCAGAGGAAAAATAGTTCTTCCTATCAGAAAAAGTCATTGCAATATTTTTCACCAATGTTAAATAAAAGAGTTAACCCCCATTTTTTAATAAATTAAGTCTTTATTTACCCACTGTGAAAACACGCGTTGATAAATGACCTTACAACAAAACATATACATGCACTACAGTGTGCCACTTCAGTTCTGTAAGCTTTTCCACTAATTGTCCATAGAAGCTAAGTTTTACATTATTCATAACTTTCTTCATATGTAAACCATGGGTTTGAAATTAGGTTCCAAGTCTCACGACCAATAACATCGGCCTAGGGCTTTTCTTACCACTTATATATATTTGAAGCAAAATAATTCCATCAGAATTGTAATTCGATTAGATGTTTTTAAAAAATTAAATGGAAGAAGTTCAAAGAATTATTTTAAAAGGGCTTGAAGGAAGAATTTGTCTATACTAGGGTGGAGCAATTATAATTGCATTTTTGTAGACATGCAAGTTTTTAGATTCCAGTTCTTAGCACATAAGATCAAAACTGCTACATATCTCACTCTACCACCTCCACAAAATTATCTCCTAAAACAATTAAATACAGCAGTAATATGCACAGTTTATGTTATTCCAACACTGACTTGAACTACAGTAAACAAAAAATATTCTCTCCCTCTCATGCAATATCCTTAACACTTTTAACAAACACTGTTAAGTAATCTCCAAAAATAGCATGGTTATGCATAGATAATACAGAGTGTCCTTCACAAAAGAAAATCACTGATACACACTAGCTTGAAGCCCATCTCAAACCAGGCCACTTTAACATTGAAAATCTCTATTTTTTTTTCACATTTGCAAGACCTTAACTTTATATATTATCTTTCAGTTCTCCTCTAGTACCCTTGCATTTTCTCATGTGTATGAACCACTGCCATCTATCACAACATTATGAATATTTTGTTTGCAGAACAGCATTCTATAAAGCAATTAAGATTCAGCTGACTAAGTAATATGCACATTGTAATGCTCCTGGCAAATAAAAATTTAAATAAATGCTTAACTGCAAGGATTCTGATGACTTACATACAGATATATTTCCAATCCTTTCAGTGCACCCCAACAACACCATAACTATGTACACAGATTTATACACACTATATGTAAGCGTTTGGAAATTCGGGGAATTTGGTAGTAATGAAAACCAAATTTAAAAAAAGTCAGTACTTTATTATACATTAGTGTACAAAACATTTAAAAGTGATGTACTGAACTGAAAGAACTATGCTTGCTTATTGACATTTATTTACCTTCTTGTTGTACCTCTTCAGACTTCCTTCTCACATGAATAACCAGGGGTCTCACAGTCTCAACTTGTGCAGCTCCTCGGCTTTCCTCCTATATATCATACATTAAAATCATATTACAAATCTGACTTTTGATGTAAAAGCACAGTAAAATTATGTGGAGCTTCAAGAAACACCCAAAGATGCTTTTAAAGATTCATTAAAGGATATGCACTTGTTCTCCTTCCTTTTGACTTCAAAAGAATTCAGATCTGAATTAGCCTATTGCCATTCTCTTTCCTCTAGACGAACATCCTGAGAGCAGTAGGTATGGCAAAGTGCCATTTAGACCTGAACACACATGAGACCCTCAATTTCTACTCAAAGCATGTAGCGGAAAGAACGTAAGATTTCTCTGGCTTTTTTCAATACCCAGGACTTCTCCCTAGGTATTATCCTCCTGAGTAAAAAGAGAAAGCTGAAAGCGAAAAGAAAAATAAAAAGACAGCACACAGTCTGGAAAACCTATCGCAAGTATAAAATTTATCTCCTTGACCATGTTTTTAAAACCATTTTCTGCTCTTCCTGAAATGCTCTTCAGAACCTAGGTCTGCAACAATGCCTACAGGAAAACAGTTTCTTAGAAGCAACAAACGCTCTGCATGTTAAAAAGGGAGACATCATATTTGTCAAGTACACTTGTTATCTTATCTGTTAATTGGAACAGGAATTGCGGCCCAAGGACATTCCTCCACTACATGTAGACAGGAAACATGAGGAGTGCAAAACATAAGAGTCATGGGGTCCTAGAAGACTGAACCATTCTCTAAGACAGACAATTTTGCTTTTATCAGTTATTCTGTTGATTCCATACATGAATGTAAGTTTTTTAATGAGGACTCTTAAAGAAGGAGGAACACGAGAAAGATCGTAAATGTTTGCGTATCACAGAGCATTTGGAGCCTATGGACAAAACTGCTGTATGACTTCTGGGAAAATTATATGTCCTGAAAAGCAATGGCATGGGTATTCTCTTGAAGACCTGATGACAAAGTACCAGTGGTATTTTGCTCCCAAAAGCTAAAAAGGAAGAAAAGGAAAGTATGCTTCAGTTCTGTAAGAGAAACCCTCCACTATTATGGAGGCCACAAGTGAAACAAACAGTCAAAAATATAGATGAAAAGAAGAAAATTTTTATGTCTGGCAAACAATAAGCATGGTGCCAACTGCGCAGTCAGGGCTTCCCACTTTCAACTAACAACTGTCTCCTACAATAACAGGAATCTCAACAGTAATGATATTGCTTCTCAAGTACTTAATGATCATTTAAGCCAGTGTTGCAAAAAATCAGGAACAAAAAAAAGATAAGCCATTCAGTCACTGTCTTTTCCTCAGTGGCTGCATGGACTTGTTTACACTCCCCAGTAAACAAAGCATAGAGGGGGCTACGCTAGTAGATAGTATGTCATCTCTATAAAGCATCAACACAACCTCACCAGCACAACAATGAGTGTAAGCTGACAAAAGTGAATATACATGCACCTGAGATCAAGCTAGATCCCCACAAGGCACTATGTGTATGGATAGACTAGTTAGGATTGGCGCTAACTTGGGCAGCTCTACACACCATGATGCTGACCAATTCTGTTCATCCTTTAAAGTTGACGCAGTAAGAAAGAGTTGAGATGATTTTCTGAAAGCAGGAAGGCCTCACGGAAATGTGATCAAAGGCCACCAATGTTACAGAACATTAAACGTAAGCAGCATAACAGCATACTCATGAGTCCATTTGAAGTGCTTTTTTGTTTTATTTTGGATTTTTAGTAAGACAAGTCAAAAACCAGTTTAAACTGAACTGAGTTGCAACGAGAAGTTGAGAGATAACACAGATTCATAACCTACAATTATGCATTCCTGAAGATTAAAAAAAACATGTCTTTTGAAATGCTAAAAATGAAAGCTAATGAGAATACCAAAGTGACAATCCCACTTAAAAAATGTTGATTGTATAAAAACATTCATACTTATACAAGAACATTATGAAAATATTTTGCAACTAACTGATTTTCTAAGATTTTAACAATGCATTTGGGACTTCAAATGATTCAGATTTACCATCTTTGAAATGTTTAGCCACACAAATATGACTTCAATGTTCATGTCCCTCCCATGATCAAAATGCTTCATGTAGCATAGGAAGAGCCCAGCTTCCTCCTAGTCATTCTGTTGTTTCTTAGAGCTAATAGCACAGGGGCAAAGTGGTCACAAATAACAGTCAATTCCTGTATCATTGCACAAGAATGGACAGAAGGGGTCAAACCGAAGATGCGTTTAGTCTGGCATTCTGTCTAACAATGGCTAAAAGCGTATATAAATCTCAAAAAAATCCAATGCCAGAAATGGAGGAGCAGTCAAGGAATTTGGGTAGATAAGAAAATTCCTGTATGACTTAAGCCATTTGTTTTGGAGTGAGTCACCACACAGACTTCACTCTTCATGACTGAAAGCCATTTGCCTCTGCCCTACATGAAAAGACAATGCTCTTTCTGTTGGTCAAAATCTGATCTACACACCGGTGCCAGGGAGCGAACAAGTGGCACGTATATGGCAGCTCCACATCACTGCCCACAACCTCCCTGAAGCTAGGATCCTGTTCAGACAGATTACAGAAGCCACCCAAGCTTTGCCATAACAGCCCTAACATCCAGGAGGATTGTTCCCAGTTATATCAGAACAAAGCTCTACCAAACCCAAGGCCCAGCTGGACACCATCTGAAATACAGTGTATTTTCTCAGGTCTCCCAGCAAACAGCATGAAAAGCCTGGTTTTGCTCCTAAATAGATTTGCTTTCGTGCTTTGTACGTAGTTGATACAGTTTAATTTCAATGAAGGCAAACACTGCCTAGAGATGAAGAAGATGTGAAACAACTGATGAGAGAGTCAGTGACTAACTTGGGAGGAAATCTTTTAAGAAGTTTAAAGTGATTATTGCCTTAAACATTGCATAGAATGAATCATTCTGAAACCCTGCTCTCTTAGCTGATATTATGTTACCAGAAAATCTGTTTCCTACAGGCAGGTGACAAAGCAGATCCAGATGTAGCTCTGAATGCAGATGCCATCCCTAACTGAAAGTAGGGGAAAGGCTCATCATTGTTACATGGTAGATAGATGCTGTCAAAGCAAACTTTCAAATCATCTGGTACAGGGATTCTTTTTTTTTCAGAGACGGACGTACAGATCTAGTAGAGGATCTTATGAAGCATGGCTTTGCCACATCCTGGACAGATGTTTACAGTGGGTATCACATACAGGCATGGTCACGTCATAGAAAAGCAAAAAATTTAGCCCATGACAAACAGGGGTTTAGAGTCTTACGTCAGGAACACCCATATACAGGAAGAGATCATTCTGTTTGAGGAAAAAAAACAAAACAAACAAACCCCCACACACGAAGTTCAGGGGTTTGGTTGGTTGGTTTGGAGGAAGGGTGAGTTTTATATGCCAGCAGGTAAAAAACCCCACACTAAGGGTTCAGATGCAAGAAAAAGTTTCTAAAGATAACATAATACATAACTGTCTGGATATTTTCTATGAAAGACACAATGTCAGATCACCTTACATTTCTTGCATAGGGAAGACTATGTACATGGGTAATGCAAACAA
The DNA here is from genome assembly GCA_031468815.1 of Morus bassanus. Taxonomy (NCBI): domain Eukaryota; kingdom Metazoa; phylum Chordata; class Aves; order Suliformes; family Sulidae; genus Morus; species Morus bassanus. Next base: position 6,417,976 of record CM062572.1, on the reverse strand, counting down.
AAATCAATCCTAACCCCATCAGTTAATTCTCCAGAGCACGAGATGCAAGTATCACTGGGTTCTTTATCACAGCTAATGGTGCTAAAAGAAGGAAACACATTTTACACTCTCTGTCCCTTTCACTTTTGGCTAGTGAAATGATAACAAGGATATGAGCTTCACCCCAGCACACACAGCGGTTTGACAGAATCCAGCCTTGCCTGTGAACAACCATTCCAAAAAATAATATGTTCCAGTGATCTCAAAGTGAAAGAGGTGTAACATTTAAAATCCTCTTTGAAGACACAACACATCACGTTAGATGACCTGTTCAAGAACTGCTCAGACACCAATGGCATTATACACATCAAAGCTCAAAAACATAAAATCAAAGACAGGTCAATATAAGATACTTCAGATTATTTTTAATATAGAACATCAGGGAAGGACTGAATGCATCCAGAAACATAGCAACCATGGTAAGTATATTATTACTTTCAAACACACTGTGAAGCTTAACATATTAAAGAGCAACCTGCCGCCTTGTTTTTAGCTTTTGAATTTATCTTTAGTTAGCGAGTAAACCATCATCTCTAGGAAACAGCACATACTAATAAAGTAGCAATGGATTAACTCTATAGGTTTCAAACAGAGATCAATAGGATCTTCCTCTACCTTCAAGTATTCTGAGGTACATCATCATTACTGCTTTCCAACCGTGCCCCTACGAGGACAACTGAAGCTCCTGCAATGATGAATCAGTGGGTTACAACTGGTGAGGCCAAACCTCTATTGTCACTTCCTCTCCCATATATCCATCATGTTATTCTTCTGTATTTGAAGCACTGTGCCCCTAAAACATTGGAATGCCCCATCTGAACCAAATACGTATAGTATTAGGTCTTGTGAGACCAGTGAACTCGTGAGGAAGTGCAGAAAAGGTAAAAGAGAAGGTCTGAGCCTAACAGAAAGCATATTAGAAGGATTCCATCACAGTAAACACAAGCATTTTTATTACACACTTATGTACTTTTGACTTCAGTTTCTCAGCTGAATGTGTCACTTTAAATGCACCAGTTTTGTGAGGTCAGTCATCACAGCAAAACAGGAAAATTTATTTTCCTAGGTTTCAGTTTGCACTTTCTGACTAGTCATAGAAAATATCGTTTGAGTTTACCTGAGACAGATCCTCTGAGAGAGATGTCACTCTGCAGCTTGGTAGGGCTGCTTGCAGAACAGGATTTGAAACTGAATGCGATTCCAGTTCAGCCATAAGCATTGGACCACGACTTGTATCTGCATCTCCGAGAATTTCTGCTGAGAGAGAAAAATAAAGAGAAATCAAGAAAAATTCCTTGATGAACTGGAACAATAATTTCCTGGTCAACTCATGTGGCAGGATGTGGAGCTTTTCAAGATTCAATAATGGGACATGCAATATTAAAGAGAATTATTTCCTCCTTACATGGCTCAACATATATCCCTTAAATTGTTCTTGTGGGGAAAAAAGAAATAAGAAATACATGTCTGTGGAAATTGAAAAAAATAAATCAGTTTTATCATCTGTAGATTTCTAACATGGCATTTGTGACAGCTTCAAAGCTGTATAGTACATCATACCATTATATGCTTAATGAGCTTTATCACACATATTGGAAAGAGATTGGAAAGGCTTCTTCGTGAAAATGTTTCACTGTTGTGTGAATGAAAAGAAATTTGTATATAGTCTTTTTTAAAGGGATGATTTGCTACATAATCCAGCATTTATCATACTTTTGCAGCCTGCAAGTGTGTAAAGCATCTTTATGAAAAATGTACTGACAGCTCATGAACTAACTTTAGACTTCTGCTATCATACAGAGCCAAAGAATGAATTTTAAGCCTAATTAACTATAATCATTGCTTAATTAACTGTAATTATTGTTCACTTTAAAACTACATGTGCCACGTTTCATTTGCATGTTGGTTTTTATGTTCATGACTTTAAGCACTGAAAAGAGGATTTATAGATGAAAGACCGATCATCAAGATGCTGTTATATACTTACATAAGCAACACCTGCTCCATCATACAAATATGTAGGATGTTTCCATAATACAAATAAACGCTGGTCACAAAACTGAAGATATCCATAGACACACAATCCCCAGAATTCTCACACATATATCTGTGAGTGACTCATTCTGACAGAGAAATGGAGTATCCACTGCAAGGTTATATGTACAGAGGTATACACTCTGAAATATATGAACTTTTACACCCACTGGTGTAACAATTATTTAATTTTACCCCTAAAAATAATTATCGAATAAAATTATGAACCTGCATTGTAATTGTTGTGGCTATTGGGAAATAGCTGTTAGTCCTAACTCGCAATAGACTGAAGGACATGCAATCTCACATACCAGTGGATGGGTACAAAAGATTTGGAAGAAAAGTGGTAACAATCACAGATCATTCCTTCCCCCTGCCATCCAGAACAGATTGTTTCCTATTCAATGTTGATTTCGCTGTCAAAGGGACTTGGAAACAAGATTTTCTGTTCCTCCCTGATATGAAAACACTCGTCTTGAAAGTATCCCAGGTTTTATACAATGTTGTTTCCTGAGCAATGTCAATGAATACTGTGCTGTGTGTTCAGAGGTGTGGAGGGAGGGAAGCTAAGTTAAAAATCATTAGGATGCAACAAAACTCAGTCTGGGATTAATAGAGATTATGTAAAAGCACAGGGCATTCCCCTATGGTAGTTAGTCCAGGGCACTTGCATCCTCTAAAACAAATACTACAACAGAAACAATACTACAAGATTTAGAGAGATGAGCATAAAAAATGACTAGAGAAACACACTGCTTCTAGATTATTATCACATGCCGGAGCTGGTTTTGAAAAGTGTTAGATATTCACAAGACAGACAAAGGGCATCCTAAATTAAATTAAATAAATTTAAAAAATAGATATAGAGGAGATACAAACATGTTATGCCAGATACAGCTATGGACAGTCTGGGTAAGAAATATCCCCAGTAGGCAGGTCCTGCCATTAACTTGCATCTTCTAACTCTCCATATGGTCCTGAGAACTATCAGAGACTTAGAGCAGATTAATCTAGATCACTAATTTATTCCCACATCACAGTGTTCTTAATGCTGACTGTACTCTAACAACACAGTGTTAAACAAGTGACTTGGAGAAAGGGATAGCAGCGTTACCTAGTCCTTTGCCAGGAAGCCTGATGTAACAAATCTCCAAACAACATTCAACAAACTACTTTCAAGTAAAAGTTTGATAATATGTAGTGTATGTAATATATTTATATATAAAAATAATATGTAAATACCAGAATGTATTTTCAAGGCTGACAGTGGCGTAGCTGTCCAAAACGTTAGTAACAGCTACCTTAAAAAGCTTACTCTCTGTATAACCAGTTCAAAACTAAAATACTCTTATTTTGCCGAGTTAATTTTTGCCATGTGTTGAACACATTCAATTTCAACCCACTTCCTACTGGTCAAGGGCTGATAACGTGAGATATGCTTCTCTTGTCAAATTCATAAATGTGAAAATTAAAAGGACAGAAACCCAGCTGTTTGATCACTTTATTTTACACAACTTTTGATGAATCAGTGCAACCACATTTGTGCTGTAACAGCTTAATAACTATTTCAGTTTAATTTAATCATATTTATAACTACACTCAACAAAACTAAGAGTTTCTACGAGTTTGCAGCAGTTTAATTAAGCAAGTATAGAAGTACAATTTCAGATAACAATAGAGAAACTGGGATAAAAAGATAAGGGCGAGGAAGGATGGGCCAGTGGTTACAGCACTAGCTTCAACTGAAAAGAAATAAATTAATTACCCTGCTTTACCACAGCAACATATTCCTGCACTACTTTGTACAAGCCATTATATGTGCACCTCAGCTACCCATTTGGGAAAAAAAGAACTTCCATATTGTTACAGGAATATTTGAAGCAAAAATATATTACCAATTATGAGACACTGCAGTATCCCCTTGATGGAGTGATAAAAACAATGAGCAGGAGTGCTGTGTAAGGGGACAGAAAGAAGTAGCTTGAACTGCTGGTGTTAATACCTGTCCTATGGAAACCAACTTCAAGAACGATCAAGCTAAGTGTTTCTGAGAATTGAATTTGACTTAAAAGAATAAAATACATACTTTACAATCAACTTTCCTATAGGCAAGTGGGTACTTGGCATGATTTTTGTTCAAATTGTAGACTATTACAAAGAAGAGTGAAGACACAGCTTGAATTAAATCCAGTTCTCAGAATAGGAATGTTAATCATTTCATTGCAGCAATTACCTGTAAATTTTTAATACTGGATTTTGAACATACTCTCTGAAATTATTTTAGCTACTGTTATAGAAAAAACAGCATCCACATAAATTTCACAGAGAAGAAGTAACAGTCTAGCTCTACCTCCAATTTGGGCAAGCTGCCCTGGCGATGGAGAACGGAAACCCTGGTGTGGTCTGTTCTCAGAAGTCCGAGCAGTTGGATGGTCCATATAAACTGAATGTCCCATTAGGATTCTCTCTGCTGCTCTGGTCAGCCTCGGCCTTTGACCTTCACTGAGCTCCCCAACACTATCATCAGAATCCTACACAGAACAGCAGGTATAAAAACCCCTAATGTATTTCTTCCAAAACCAGGCATTGTTACCTAATTACATTAACACTTACAGCATACATAAACTTAAGTCTATACTATTAGCGTTGAATAAAGAAAACTGAAACTGAAGCGATACCATCTAACTGGGTTTGAAAGCAAGATCTACATTTATCAGTACTGGACAGAAAAGAATCACTTACAGCCAAAGAACATCACTTATTTTGTTAGTGGTATCCCAACATGATCAGAACCTAAGTTACATTTTTAGCACACAAAGTCTTTAATGTTACACTTATGGTCATTGTTGACTGCTGGACCTTGTAACACCGGAAGCATCTAAATGCTATTGGCTCTCTGTTGTACAGCTTCTCAGATAAAATGTTCAATTTTTAAGTAGGTTTGGATGGCACTTAAAATAGGGATGGTTCTCTGAATTCTGACTTTCAAAGCTGCAGAGAAAAAGAGCTTGCTTCTATGCAGGAAAACAGGTTGAATACACATACACACATGTGCACTGTATCATTCTAAGGTATTACTAGTAACATCTAGGAGAACATTCTCTCTTATAAACGAGAAGGTATGCTTGCACACACCTTGCCAGAATCTGGGGAGGCAGTTTATTAGTGTCTTATATGGACAGACTGAGCGGTCCGTGACTATGGGAAAGGGAAAAAGCAAATTAGAGATGCATTTGTAATTGGCAGTGCTGATGAGAAAATGTCACTACAATTACAGGCAGACTCTGAGCTGACACTGTAGAAAGCTTTTCACTAAGTCCATCCACCAGAGCTCATTAAGTAAGATAAAGACACACAAAGGACCATTTAAGGAGGTGAGTGAAGTCAGTAATTATTTAGACTAAACTGACCAAGACCGAAGGAAGAAACTGTATATGCATCAATAAAATTACAAAAAGCAAGATCTGCCATAAATAAAGGTGTTCATGAACCGTACTGTAGTATTCACAGTTCAATTCCTTTAAACATTCCTCCAGCTATGTCAGTTAGAATAGACACCCAGTCCAAACTACTATTTTCCACATAGAAAATACTTAGATGTGTGACAAAAAATTACTTTTGTCCTTTGTGATGCAGATAGTTATATTTTTCTGTCAGTCTGTTTTTTCTGCCAACTGAATATGAATATTTTGAGATTTTGTTCCAAGATCAGTGTCATCAGCATGTGTAAAAGTGCATGTAAACATTTGCTGAGTTATTCTTCATACCTCCCTAAAACACTCATATAGGCTGTTAAGTGCAGTCAACTTGTACTGCTAAACATACCACCCATATTGCTGACGTGACAGAAAACTTGCCTGGTGTTCAAAATGACAGGACAAATCTGGTACACTGGAACAGTCACACACACACCTTGAAAACTAGGTACATGTGATACTATGTACAGCTAACTTGTTTATAACAACACTTAACCTTCAGTGTTTTTAAAAAGTTTTACACGAGAACATAGCCAGCAGAAGTGGGATCACTTCCAGCAGGGAATGAAGTGTATGAACCTGTTCTATAGCCAACAGGAAGGATAAGCTTGAAATATTTTATCTACTTTTGAGTAAGAAACTATCACTTCAAAACTACTGGATTGGAAGGAAAAGGACTGTAAGTTACCTCCAAATGGTACACTCCTTGTGCAGCAACAGGTGCTTGATTTAATTTGGCTAAAAGAGTCAGGACAGGATCCCTGTGACAGCCTTTATCCAGTCTTCTCACCACTTGCCCTTCACTGGGAGGATCATAATCCTAAAATAAAGAAACAAAATCCACATAATACATGATCCAAAAACTGGGTTTTGTAGGAACTTGAATAATTCTTACTTTAGTTCACGATTAAGCTTTTTTCTTTTATAAAGGAAGTTGTTACAGTGTCCACATCGAGAATGTGTGTCATAAAAATCTAGGCATTTAAAAATAAGCAAACTGATGCACGGTTTTCTCCTTTTACCCACAGACATGCAGAATCTTTATCTGATACACAGGACTGCAATATGTAGTGAAGAACAAGGTCCTTTAGGCCTTCAAAGTTCAGGGAAACAGTTACGTCCTCACACACACTGGATGCTAGCAACGATCTGGCTGCAGAGCTGCTCTCACCAGCAAGGGTTTAGCTTCCTCAGCCAGAAAGCCTAGTTTGAGGATGGAGGACTGTTGGAACGTGTTAAGATCCAGCTGACAAAGAGAGGGAAGAACATCTTAGCAAGCAAGCTTTCTAACCTGATAAAGAGAACTTTGATTTAGGTTCACCTGATAACAGAGTTTAAGAGAGGAAGTGCAGCAGACAGAGGAGGTATCCAAAGGGAAGCCCACAAAGGGAACTTCTACAATCTTGATCAGGACAGAGGGCATTCTCCTCAGGTGCCTATACACTCACATGGCAAAGTCTGGACAACAGACAGAAAGATCTGCAAGTTCAGGGCACAGTCTCGCAACTATGACATGAATGAAATCATGGATATTAGATGGGAAAGTATGCACAGGTGAAGTATGGCCTTGCAGGGGTGAAAATGTTTAGGAAGGATAGGCAGGGAGAAGAAAAGAGGACTCCTATTCTAGGACATTTGAACTTTGCATTACTGAGGTTGGAAGGGACCTCTGGAGATTGTCTAGTCCAGCCTGACTGCACAAGGCAGCACCTCTTCCAGTGTTTGGCCGCCCCCACAGTAAAAACATTTCTTATGTTTAAACAGAATTTCCTGAATCTCAAGCTGTGTCCACTACTTCCTGTCTTTTCACTGGGCACCACTAAGAAAAGTCTGGCTCTGTCTTCCATACTCCTTCCCACCAAGTATTTATACACGTTGATAAGATCCGCACCCCCCAAGCCTTCTCTTCTCCAGGCTAAATGATCCACGGTCTCTCAGTCCTTCCTCATATGACAGATGCACCAATCCCTTGATAATTTTTGTAGCCCTTTGCTGGACTCACTCCAGTAAATCCTTATCTTTCTTCTACTGGAGAGCCCATAACTGGACACAACACTCCAAATGCTATCTCACCAGTACTGATTAAAGGGGAAAGACTGCTCCCCTTGACCTACTGGCACTGCTCTTCCCAATGCAGCAAAGGATGACCACCAGGATCCCCAGGTTCTTTTCTGCAATGCTGCTTTCCAGCTGGTCAGCCCCCAGCATGCACTGGTGCATGGAGTTGCTCCTCCTTGGGTGCAGGACATGGCACTTCCCCTTGTTGAACTTAAGGAGATTCCTGTCAGCCCATTTCTCCAGCACAGTGAGGTCCCTCTGAATGGTAGCACAACCCTCTGGTGTATCGACCAGTTTTGTATCATCTGCAAACTTGCTGATGATGCAGTCTGTTCCATCATCTAGGTCTGAATATGTTAAACAGCACTGGTGCTAGTATCGACCCCTGGCATACACTGCCAGTGGCTGGTCTCCAGGAGAATTTTGTGCCACTGACCAAAACCCTTTCAGGTCCAGTAGCTCAGCCGGTTTTCAATCCCAGGTCAAATAATTCCTTGAATTCACTGACTTCCACGTGCCTGCTGGTGGTCTGAGTCAGGACAAGAGGGGAAAAGAACACTGGGGATCCAGTGTTGTGGACATCCAGATGTGGACATCTTCCAGAAGAGCCATACAGCACTGTGGAGGCAGTCCAGGAAGATTTTAGAAATCCCTCTGGAGGTGTCCCTTCTTTCAACCAATACTATTATAATTTCACTATCAATTTTTTTATTCTTTCATAAAGAAAAGAGTTTGGTTTAAGCATAGTATTAGTCTACCTGATACTATCATTTACGTGACAGCTATGTCCTACCAAGAGGCATTACACAGAGTCAGAGAGGGAAAGTCCAGGCATTTGAGGAAAAGCGTTAAAAGAAAAAGGCAATGGAGAATACCTTGACTTGGGAGGCTTCCAGGACAATGGACTAAAGCAGACGTCAGATAAAAAACCATACTGAAGTTTTAAGCAGCTTTAACTAACTCCAGCTTCAGCTAACCTACTTTAATAATTTAAGCACACAAGCAATTAAAAGATGGCTCAAAGCTGAAACAGCTCAGAGCATAACAATGTTCTATTCTGTTTAAGATGTCTTAAAACTAAAACCAATAGAGATTAAAATGTGTATTAGCTATCTCTCACCTACAGAAGTATATAAATCATTCAAATTTTTTTAAATATAAGTAAGTTTTTATAACGGGGGGGGTTTTGAGCTCTGAAATTCTAACATTCTTTGTAAATGTATAGTTCAAAAGCATAAATTTTAAAAGTTTATAAAGCACATCCAATTTATCAAGATGCTCAAAAGGTAGAATACCACACTAACTCCATTTCCTTGTGAAAGGTTTCCTTACCATTTCATTGGCATCTCGTAAAGTACTTGTTAAGCTCTCAGTGAGGTTTGGAAGAGACAGTCCTCCTTCTGCTAATGCTGAAAAATATTTTAAGTTACAAACACTAAAAACATGCAAGTTATATGAAAGAAAGCCAAGGCCACATTCTTTAGTAATTGCGACACAGCCCTTTAGTAAAGTTGGAAATTCCTGCTACTGGATGTGTATTATAAAGATTTATTTTCAGCTTCCAAGAAAATCATTTTTATACTTTGGTTTCAATAAAAATTTAGTACTTCGTACCACATGGTACTTGTGCAAGACAGTCCCAATGATACTATGACAAAAGAGCAGATTTAATCTTTTTTCATTAGTAAGCAGAAGCATTTTGTTCAGAAACAAGAAAAAGAGTAATGAGGTCTCTTAAATCCAAAACCATGAACTGAAAGTTAGAGACCAGGTTAATGCCTGCAGTTTTATCAAAAAATGTATGAAATGTAACTTCAGTAGACTAGAAGAGAATTTTATAAAGAAAAAAAAAAATCAATCCAAATTCTAATTTCCACAAATTTGTCTAGTTAGTTACCTCTTGCAGCCAGTATCTGTCCATAGCTGAAGAGTACCTCCCCTTCTGAGATGGGTCTGTCTGCAGTTTCTGTTTCTGTTTCTGTGAGGGTAAGGCTGCTTTCCTGTGTGGACTGCCCAGAACTAACTGTAGGCACAGGGGATGGAACCTGTGGATTGCAAGGAAGCGATTCGAAGGGCCTCGCTGACAACTGCCGAGATGGTAAAATCAAGGCCTCTGGCTCCTCATCATTAGCCACTGACATCTCACTAAAACGTAAGAATATGCATTATGAATACAACAAAACGCATTGAACAATATAGACAAAAGTCTTAAATCAATACTGAAAGGAAATTAATTTGCAAGTATTTTTTCAAATGAAAGAGCGTAGCATTTTACAGAACAGTCCAAGAATCAACATAGTTAAGTAACGTTATTAATGAATTTCTGGTTATAACTAAAAATTACCACATGTATTCCCACTGAAGTAATAGGAAAAATAAAATGCTAATAATACAGTATTTCATTGTCGGTACTTTTATTACTGGCAGGTGTAACATTACCAGTTTACTAAGTACAATGTTCAACGGACAATGAATGAGGACCAATAAATTCTGAGAAAGGTCCTGATTTCACATTTTTCTGCAAATTAGAAGTCAAGCAGTTCCAAAAAAGAATCCCGGCTTATCTCAATGCCTCCTGATGTACAGAGTAATAATTCCTCTACTGACTTTTTGAGGATATATGTAGAAATAATATATTCATTTTTTTTAAGAAACGAGAAAACCACGCAGCCTGTTCAACTCACACAGCCTTAGGATGGACTGATTCTTCAGTTAAAGGACTGGGTTTCTCTTCTTCCAGAGGAAGTTCTGCATCATCCCATGGGTTTGGAGGCTTTGCACTTTCCATTTTTGCAGCTTCGGAGACCTGTTCTGAGGCAGGAGGGCTTGGTGTGGTTGTTCTAGGAGGCGTACTGACAGGGGTAACCACAGGTGTGCCAACACGACTAGTGGCAGCTGGAATCTCAACTCCTGCATGTGTGAAGCCAAATTTCAGATCAGGAAGGAAAGCAGGAAGTAAATCTCAGACAGAGAATTAGTCAGTTCCACTAAGCCCTTGTAATGTTTGTGACACCTTTTGATAGTTATGGAGACAAGACTAGATTAAGACTAGTTTCTTTTAAGTACAGTGTTGGCATCTGAAGGAGCTAGCACAAAACCTCAATTGCTTATTTCCTTTAATAAGGGAGACTGCTCTGCATTTTAAAAACTAAGCTGCTTTACTTGGAAAGTAAAAATTTGGCTTAATTAACATTAGAAACACAGGAAGGAGCAAAAGACAGCTATTTTTCTGATGTGAAAAAGTGTGGAGGGACTGGGAGGGGTAGAAATCACACAGACCATAAAAATGTGCATTAAGTTGGAAAACAGAACTGTTACCAAATAGAAGATGTTTGCTTTTTATATGAATTAGCCCATAATTTTTGTACTACATGAGTTCCCACTTGAATTATAGCCTCAAGAATATTTATCCTGAGAGATAATGTGTCTTTGAAGAAGAAAATTAAAGGCAGTAGATTAAAGCATATTTGCTACTTCTAAACTTCAATTATTATTTTCACTACCTGTTTCTTTAATTTTTTCATGTTCGTGAACATCCCCACTCATTTCTGTAAGAGACAGAGAAGACTGTGGAGTTTTGACCAGAGGCAATTCTTTTTCTGAAGGTGGTGTTTGTGGTGGCGTGGCCTGGGGTGTTGGCAATGGAGTAGGCACAAGAGACTCCTGAGGGGAAAAAAATTGTAACCACAGTTATTATCTCAGTGCAAAATTTCTATCTTCCACGTATCTCCAGAGTCAGCTGAGGAAGAGAGAGAAAAGCAGGTTATCACAGAACAGGAACAGTTGTTGCTTAGATACATGTTTCACAGACCTTCATGGTTTAGATGGACCAACTCCTCCATCTAAACATAAAGTTTCACCAGGCTAGATGGTATACCTGAAGAAAATAAATTAAAAACCAGTAAATTATGCATGAGAATGATTACATTTGGAAATCATTATGTATAGAACAGAACAGAATAGAATAGAATAGACTGTTTCAGTTGGAAGAGACTCACAACGATCATCTCGTCCAACTGCCTGACCAATTCAGGGCTGACCAAAAGTTAAAGCATGTTGTTAACGGCATTGTCCAAATGCCTCTTAAACACTGACAGGCTTGGAGCGTCAACCGCCTCTCTAGGAAGCTTGTTCTAGTGTTTGACAACCCTCTGGGTAAAGAAATGCTTCCTAATGTCCAGTCTAAATATGAATTATATGATTATACAAATTTTAATTAAGCATTTGATACAATGTTAAGCAAGAAAATATTTCATGACATGGATAAAATTGAGTCAGTATGATAATCTTATGGTAAGAGAATCAGCTAAAAAGAAGATTACAAAAAAAGCAATAGCAAAGACAGTGAAGCACTAAAATAAGCACACAGTTGTGATGTTCCCTAAAAAGTGACAGTGATGGAGATAAATCTGACAAGCAAGTACGATGGTTGTCATTCAGCCTGCTATGAAGGAATATGATGGACCTTTCCAGGTGTCTTCCAGCCCTGTTCTCTGTCGTTTTTAAAGAAAACAAGATAATGGGGCTAAAGGAAGGCTTCCAGGCTAGTTTCTGAAGAATAAGCCCTCAGACTGATGATTTTTATTAACAACTCTTAGGGGAAGTGTAGCACACTAACACATTTGGCCGTTCACATACAACTGTGTGACATCATGAACACCAAAGAACTTGGTAACTGGGCAGCTGAAGTTCTAGATAGGAAACTTCACAGTAAGAAGGGGTAGATCAAGAATGCATAAACTATGTATTCAAGAACTTCTGCTAAAAGCTGAGCAGAAAAGGAAAAAGGAGAAGAAAAAAACCTTATGAATGTACAAGTTATCCAAAGGATAACTATCAGCCACAAATGTGGAAGAACTTTAAAAAAAATCTATTAGCTACCTGAGATTCCAATAAACGGCTGGAGAGTATTGCTGTTATAGCACAAAGCGCTGAGGAAACCCCATTTACATACTACATTATTATTAAAAATGTGTATTACCATACTATGGTTACCTGTGGCCAAGACCAATCTAAATTGGAAAACATAAAAGGGCTGCCCATCAGTAAGAGTCGAAAAATGGTATGTGTACAGACGATTGCTTTATTTAGCGTAATCAAACAAAGGCCGAAAAGGACGAAACTAATCTCTAGAAGTGCACAAATGAATATATATAGTAAAGAGAAAACAACCATTTCAGCCTAAGGACATTTCAGTTTACATTGGTACAGAAACAAGAAGGGTTAAGAGGGCCATTAGTAAACGTAGAATGGCTATTAGAAGAGATTTCTAAGTATCAGAAGAACAAGCTACAAAGAGCAGTCCTCTGTAACATCATACACTCCTTAATCTGTAGCGGAGCAGGGAAGCACTCTTTAAATGCAGGAGGGCTGTATTTCAGCCTACAGCAGTGAAATGATTACTTTTGACTACAGGATACTCTGTTGGTCACTTACAGCAGGCACTAGCTGGTATTTCAGTCTATGTGCACTGTAGCAAAATAGAATAATTGATCTCACTTGCAACAAAGCTTTGTATAGTTTGATTTCTAAGCACAGCCATTTCCACATTCATCCCAAAGACATTATGCAACACCAGATTGTAGCACAGCCATGTTGCTATCAAAATAAGAGCCAGCTGTCATTTGACAATCACAGGGAACAGAGAAAATTATCTTCTATTACAGGAAGCTCTACTAATCATTTAAGCATTTACTGAAAACTACTGAACTCAAAACTTAGAAAGAATTAATACTAGTTTTTACAGATATTAAAGAATGGATGCAAGCCCATACAAACAAAAATATTCTATTTCTCCTTATATGAAGAAATTAGTTCTTCCATTTCTTCCTAAGAAAGTAGCATAGCTATTTTTGTTGAAAATAACACGTGCTGTCTTTTGACAATATGAAATTAAGTACCAAGTCCTTCCCTTAGAAATGAGTTTTGTGCTCAGCCTTAAAGTAAATAAATAAATATAGCATGTTGTATGCAGCACACAGAAATTAACTTTTTTTTCTTTTCAAATTTTTTTTTTTTTAAAGTGAAACAGATTTAATCTTGTTGCTTGCTGGGGTATAATAAGGAATAATCAAAAATGCAAATCATGCACATTCATCAGTCTTCTGTCATCTTTGTCTTGCACATAGTTGAACCATCATGCCACGAAGAAATTACCCCTTAGAACTTCAGTAGGAAAGCTTAAATAAAACAGACTCTTACCATCATAATTGTTGTACTTGGAAGCACATTTGTAGGAGGAACTGCTTTCTGAGCCTGCTTGTTACCCAGCATGGTTGCAATTGTCTCACTGAGAGCTTCATTTACAAAATGACTTATCATTTCTGAGTCCACAGGCATGCCAGCATTGATAAAGAGTTGAAATCCTCCACCACCTGCAACTTCAACTGAAAATGAAGAAACATAAAGCACACATCCACGTCTCACTTCTTAAAATGCATGTACTGTACTGCAGCCATTCGTTTTATTCTCTATGAACTTTTAAACATGTCTGTGCAAAAAGTAATTTTTTTTATTTTACAGATAAAGAAACAACAGTAGAGAAGCAATTCAGAATCATAAAAGGCAGCAGCAGCAAAGGACAGTGACATCACAGGAGAAATGCATTTGTCTCCCGTTCTCACACATATATAAGGCAGATAATTTTTGACATATCTATTAACAGAAGACAAACAAACATTACAGGCTTCGCAAAATGCCAAATCTGATTTAGATGGCCAGGAACAGAAGCTAATTTGTACCGTGCTGTGTTTTATGTGTTCTTTTTCTTCTTTTAGATAATTTATTTCAATGGCCTTATAATGTTTGCTCTGTCTCAACATGAATTAAAGCATGCACCTTGGCATTTTAGTTTCACTGGTTCAGCATTATCCACTCTTAGGCTAAGGCAACAGCTACCTACACAGCTTGTAAAATTAGCCAAAAATTGAGATAATCTATCTGCTGAGAACAATAACTCCTACTTACCAATGTCAGAGGTTACAGTCTCACCGTCTTCACTCCCTGAGGTGCTAACGTTGGGCACTGTTTCTTTGTGAACTGGGTACATCCCACTGATAATTTTTGCCATTATTTCTTGTTCCACCCTAGCAGAATAAAACCTGTTTAACTATCAGCAAACACCAAGACACCTAAAGTATACAAAAGAGTATTCTTGACATAAAATGCAAGGCAGCTCAAAGGAAAGAGAAGGGAAGGGAGGGGAGGAGAAGAAAGGGAAGGTATTCTTATGAAGTCATTCCTTCTTCCATATATATTCTCTTGCCACTTTGTCATATTGCAACTCACCAATTTATCAACCTGTTTTCTATACTTTCTCTCTTTTGAATCAGTTCATCCAAAACATCAGAAGACTGCTGAGGAGCAGAAGCCACTGGAGGAAACAAAGGACCGTTGTATTTTGGCGAGGCAACTTTAAACTGTCCATTAAGCTCCAGAAGAGGCTCAAAGAATTCTGGAATTTCATCCCTCTCCTCTTCCTGATCCTAATAAATAAGTAGTAAATTAAGTTATGGTGCGTTTCTGGAATGCAATGTCATCGAGGTAACTGTCAGATTTTTTCCTTTGAGAAACGTTTGTAGATGTGTCACACAGAGCACACAAACCACATTTTCCCTTCTTAGTATGTTGTAGTTAATTGATACAATTCTAAACTTAGCAAGTCATAAATCTGTATAAAACTATAGGAACTGCTAAGTAAAATATGATTTGGCTCATATTTCCTGCCTGCGCTGCACAGGGCAGGGAGCCAATGGTAATGCTAATCCTTGAGAAATTTATTTGTGACATAAGTCAGGTTTCTTTAATACATACCCCAGAAATGCTCCTCCTTTAAACAAAGTAGTTTAGGAAACTTGCTACAGTCACTTGTTGGGTTAGGTTTTTTGTTTGTTTGTTTGTTTTCTAGAAATTAAACTTTTACTGAAGACTAGACATTAATAGTTTACACATATGTTATGTGTACACTTACACTTTCACTAACTTCAGCTGCTGAAAGTTAAAAGTGAATTGATTATGCAGAAATACCAAGATCCTCACAGACACTTTGAATTTAACTCTAATGTGCTATTTCTACAAGTTATGAAAGTTACTCAGTGTGCACTATGTTTGACTGTTTCCAAAGATGCCACTCTCTTTTCCCCCCCTCAAGCACATACATAGCATTAAGTCCCAAAAAGGAGTCACCAACCCATCATATCGTAACGTAACATTTTAGAAATGTCTCATGATGGATGAGAACCTGCATCTTTCACTCATTATATTAAAAACAAATGTCTCTAATAGTAATATGATTCTCTAAGGAGAAAATTTGGCATGCCAGCAAGAGATGAAAAGCTGAGCCCTAAATTACCAGTGAGAAGTGTGTGATGTTTGCATGAAAGAGCTCACTGTAAATCTACATTTACCAAGATTGATCTCCAACACACTGAAAGAAGAAAAAAAGTCTTCTTTTCCCTTATATAAATTAAATCTACTTTTAACCCATAAAATAAAAAAGCTATATATTTTCTATGAATAAAAGAACAAATCACTAAAACCAGAAAGAACAGAGAAGGAAACAAAATAGTCACATTTTCCTGTCTCCGTCCCCAACCCAGCATTAATACTTCTCTCCTGCCTTAATATACTTTAAAACTGAAAAGTCAGATAGGTCCATGATGGGTATTACAACAAATAGCTATTGGGGAGTGGGATCATTCTGGATCTTTAAATAGCAATAATTTTTCAAAGAAAAGCTGTAACTTACAAAGCAGGCAAAACAGAATATGTATACTTGGGTGACAAAGATCTCTAAACCATTCTAGGCACAGAAATAATACAGGAAAGTTAAACCCAGAATGGCACTGGATGCCTTGCAAGCTGATAAGCAGTTCATTCTGTTAGGATATATGTATTCATCACCATAATTCATTCTGACAGCAAATGTAAAGATGTCTTTGTCCAGTGTTTCATTACACATTTTCTTCCGACTGCATTACTCCATAAATTTTCTTTGATGTTGCCTATTTAATATAATCTTTTCTGAAAGTATGCAAAATACAAACATCTGGATTAAATAAACCAAGTTCGTACAATAAATCTTACATATATTTAGTAACTTCTGACAAACTTTTGCAGTTCTCCTGCATTTCTGAAGTATGTGCAAAAATATTTTATATTTAATAGTGGACAAATCCAGAAGAAAATTATATTCATTTTTTGGGTGATATATTATCTCTGCTAAAATAAAAAAATAACATAATAAGTCGGTATTTAATTATACAGATTGAACTTTCACATATATCACCTTGTAGACCAATCCTGAATAATCTGCACTCAATTCTGCATTTTACCTCCCTGGAGACTATTGAAAATATCTATCATGACTCCCAATCAAAATAGAGCATAAATTAGAAAGTCTTTCAGATATGACTGGAATATTAATCACTGTACTTTATAATAAAGTATCAAGCCAAAACTGTATTTCCCAAATTACGTTCAGATAATTAAAAAATGTTAGAAATGATTAGGTGGTATAGATTAATTTTGTTCCATTACCAAACATGTATATTCATAGTCTTTTATTAAAGCCATCCAAAACTTAGTCATGGATTTCTTCTTGACAGATCTCTAAAGCAATTTTCACACGCAAGGTCAGGCTGCATTGCAGGTGCCACCTGTGATCTTTTGTCTGAAGAGTTATACATGTAAAAAAAATCAGTGCCCCAAAAAAGCATCTACAGAAACCAGGGTTGAGGAAAATAAGTTTACTCTGATCTCTGCAGGGTATATATTTTGCAGTGGTATTCAAAATGGAAGCAAAAATGCTGAGAAACAAGTCCCCACTTTGCAATTAGGGCATGTTCAGAGGGCGCAAAAGTGCCTCTAATCTTAAATCCTAGTAAGTTTACTAAAGGTACTGCAGGATGTGGCTGCCTGTAAGAGCTGGAGAGTAGACTCAATAAATCTGAGAGTCTGCTTTGGGCTCATGTTAGCTGAGCAAGTTTCTCACTCAGGGTCCACACAAGGGCTGGCCTAACGAAACCTCTTCCGTGCAGAAAGTCTGAACCTACTTTGTTGCAGGTGCAATCATTAGTCAAAAATAAAGAAGTGTGTAAATCAAAGCTGTAATAGCTTTTTCTTTTTTATTCCATGTGTGACTTTTCTTATTGTGAAATAAGAGCACCTAATTTAACTATTTTGGAAGATGGAGCTCTGGGTCTTTAAACACTAGCCAGCAAAGTTGCAATGGGAGAACAAGGCACACAACCTCTTCCCATGGCAGGGCTTGTTTTACAATTTGGGGCACGTTGCATTAGTCCTCAAAACTGTTACATTACTGTTAGGTTATGTGATAAAAGGTCTGTCTCCACCCATGCAAAGGAGCATGGAGGAATGACAACAGATGGGAGAATAACTTAAAACAACAACCGAGCACCCCAACCCAGCTACTCCCAGGGCTGCCACAGGAGAGGGCTCAGCCCCAGCGTCCAGGAGTGAAACCCAGCAAGATGACCCCATGGAAAGACTCTCCATAGCACCTTTCCTGAGGTTGGGCAGATGTATTTGGATGAGGTGATGACACAATGGCTTACTATGGGATGCAGGGAAGAGTATTTTGGGATGGTACAACACTTTTTATGTGGTGTTTACGGGGAGGAACCAGACGTGTAGAAAGAGAAGAACCAAGGTGGTTTGGAGAGGTACAAGTGTGGGAAAATAGAGGGGTAAGGGGACAAAAGTGGCTGGCTGCATGTAAAGAAGTGGCTGGTCAGCATGCTTCCCTGGCCTCGCTCTATGCCTGACCAGCGCAGTCTGTCCTGGCTCCTCACTAAATGGCATTTCCAATGATTTTCCTGAGCAAGGGGCTTTCAGGGGGATTGCACGTCCAGGTGCCATTGCTGGGGAGAGCAAGGACCCAGGGTCAGCTACTGGGTAGACTGAGCGTCTAATGCCAGATACTGGAGGGCTCCACACTGCGCGTGTGTCTACCTGCGTACATACATGTATACACACACACACATATATATATATGTACATACACACCAGCACACACATATTCCAGACCTCCATCCTGAACTGCCAGAGAGGGGAACAGGATCAGCACGTTGGTGCTGTTTGAGTGCTGATCTGTGCACCCACTCGTGTACACGTACGTGTATGTGTATTGCATATGTGTGTTTGCATTTCTGCATTGTTGCCTATTGGCAATCCACCCTCAGCCTCACTACTGGCTGGACCTGGGAGCAGGCAGCTGCGGCAGCCTTGCCTCTGTTGGGCTACCAATGCTAACAACTAGCACTTCAGCTCTTAAGTATCTCATAAATAAGTATCTTCTAGTAGAAAAGGTAAAACAAATCCTAGGAAAAGGAAATGCCTGGGTCAGGGTCCTGAGGCCTTTTTGCAATATCCACCAGGGAAGAAAAAAAACAGAAAGAAAGAAAAGAAAAAAAAAAAGGGTATTTCACACAAATACTTATCCTCTTCAGTTCTAACAGAATTGAGTTTTCATAATAAAAGGGGTGTGGGGGGAAGACAATAATAAGCTATTTTCCTGCAGAGCATTTTATGCACATTTTTTCATTAATCTGAAGCCTCTTTTATAACAGTAACTTTGCTTTGCTTTCTTTTGATGTCTTAAATACCCCTGCCACTCCAGAGGTTGATTTTATGCTTCCACACTGTGTTTGCCTTGCACATTTTTAAGAACATTGTCTGTGTGGTCATAGGCCAAACATATGTTTCACTTGGAACACTTTTTGGTATTGTGGTTAAAATACATCCCATTGCCAAAAATAAAAGATAAAAGCAATCCAGGAGAAAAATGAAAAAAAGAAAAAGATGAATAACTATTATTCACATATAAAAAATTTAACATGGCAGCATTTTTTGTTAGTTCATAAACTGATTTCTTGGATAGCTTTCTTATTTATTTTTATAAAGCTTTTTTGTACAAACAGAAGAAAGTTGTCCAAATAGATTTAACTCCTCCCCTCCAAGAACATAAGGTAATTTTGAAACTAAAAATGAATAAAGCATTTCCCCACTTCTGATAGTTAAACCACCTCTTTAGAACTATTTTAACTAAGAGAATGTTAAATGATGAATTAATTTTAAAAACAAATCTACCATACAGATGTGTAGGTTATAGAGTTAATATTTGATGTACCCTCTAATCCTGGGATCAGGAGCATATAGAACAGGTAAACAGAATACATTTTTGGGTAGATTTTGATATGCAAATAGCAAGTCTAGCTCACTGGAAAGAAGCTTGAGGAAAAAGCACTTCAAGAGAAATACTAGCCAGCAACAGCAATTTCAGGCTCCTGGTATTTACTGAGTCCTAAATGCCGCAGGAGGTGGAAGCTGCCACCTTCCACAGAGGCAAGACACTCCACAACAGCTTGGTAGCAGCATCCTGCTTCCTTCAGAGGCAGCCTTTCCCAGATACCATTGCATTTCTGCTTCTGCTCTTAATCTGGAGAAGGGAAATAGAGGCTGGTTCACCAACCTTGAGCGTTTGTCAGCCCCCACGCTCACTGACAAGAGGTCAGCTAACTAAAAAAAAAGGACCTGCTACCTAAAAAAATTAAACTGTAAAAGAGTATCAAATAAACCCATGTTATCATAATCCAGAAACAACAATCTTGTTAAAACATGCACAGACACACTAACAAGGCATCCAGCAAAAGACAAATTTTGTAAACTCTTAATGGGACCCATGAGACGAGTGGTACGTGTTATACGCATATACTCACATACACTGCTTGTCTTGGTTTTTTAAAGTTACATAATGTTTGACTGAAATATTATGCTACAACATTTTAGGACCTCAAAAGCATATGCAAATTGCTCTATACTGAAATTTTCCAGAGGGGATCCCTCAGAAAATACTTTCACATTTTAAAATATAGGTCACCTTTTTTAAAATCTGTAAGAGCATCTTATATATGCATTGCATTTAGAGTTTGAAATTGTGAAATCAAAGTGCTATAATCACCACTGATTTTAGAGGACTACTTTTATTTCTAGTGGATTCTAACACATCCAAATAAAAGCTGATTTTAGTTTTATATTGTAATTCTTCAAAGGTCCTCTACTTACTAACACATAGTAATTTCTAATATTGTTTATAGCACTGTAAACAGTTCAGTATCGCTCACAATGTGCATTTTTAAAGTTGCTAGTAAAGCAAACTAATTTTCTACATTGTGTTTTCAGTTATGACAGAATAATATAAAACAAATATAAAAACATTTAAAAGGAAAGGACATCTTTGCAATATAATTACCTGCATGACATCAGTAACATCAATGAAATTAGTTCCCGGAAACTTTGCGTCTTCCTCCTCACTATGTATATCTTCTGGAGTCTTATAAAGACAGATTGAAAATTGTTAGGTATTTCATATTGGGGGAAAAAATGCATTAGTAGAAAAACTTCCTGACAAGAATGCAATTATATCACCACTCACTGTCAATAGCCTGAATCCAGAAAAAAACGCTTTACCCACCTTAAAAGTTAGGAAGAATTTCTCTGCATAGCATAAAGAGAGAGTATTAGAACTTTTTCTTGTATGCTTACAACTAAAACATGCTGTTACCAAATCTAATGGAATATCTCAACGTCAAAAGCTCTACAGCAATACTTGTAACTCTTATTAAAAAACCAGTAAGACGAAATATTGTAAAACATAGAACACAAGAGTCTAGGAGTGTCTTAAGCAATTTACTTGTGTGTGATTTCTACAGTGTTATTTTAATAATATAATTTTTAAATAATAACCACTATTTTAGTCCATGGTCTCTGTCTTATTCAGTGAATAACTGGACCACAGGACTCTAGAGGACCTAACTCCTTAAGTCACAATATAGCCAACACACAGGGAAAATAGAAGGTACAACAACTATACAAAAATAATCACTGCATCACCATGCCTTTACACTGTCCAGTCTGTGCAACGCACAAGACAGAAGTCCACTGGAAGAAACAATGTGCTGTCCTATAAACATGTGCCCTAGTTTACAACCTTATAATTCAGCATGCAGCAGTTAACCTTTTAGTTGCACAAAAACCTTCTTACTGCTTAGATTTGATCAAAAACACTTCTGAAAAGTTATATGGAAAGAGAATAGAGCAGACTGGCCAGCTCCACACACAACAGGCTACCAGCGAACAGGCTACACATACATGCCACTAACCACTCAAGTACAGCCAAGCAGCAGATGGAGGAATGAAGAACATCCTCAGTCTTGATGCCAGAACACTGAGGCCGGTATAAATAAGACAGACGTGGGCCAATAAGGGATTACAACTCTTAACAGGACAGAGAAATGCTGTTTTTCTTAGAGTTTTGCTATGGTGATTATTTAATCTTTGAAGAACAGCATCTTGCTGCAATTTTTCATTTTCTTAAACAAATACCTCATACTATAAATTCTTCAGAACAATTACTCCATTTTTCCTGGAACCACCTAATTTCTCTAATTAAAACAAGATAATTAGATAACTTTGTAGTAATTTAACATATTTTCTTTTTAACAAATTTGAATTCACAGACATTTAGACCAATCAATACCTGTATTACAGCATCCACAGGAGGAAGTGCCGGTTCGGAGCCTGGAAGAACATGGTTTACACTCACACTGTCACTTGAAATACTGTCAATATCTACATTTGGTAACACCTAGGACAGAAAAAAGCACCAGTCTGAAAATTTATATATTAGCTGGGCTACTATCATCAGACATTTTAGATCCTCTCTTCCACTTGCTACTGAGCCACTAAACTTCAGTGACCTCCTTTTCTCATACCTGTATCTGATAATAACTCGGTTCTGAAAAACAAAATACTGTAACATACAAAAACTAACCCCAGAAAGAGTCACCTCTTCTCATGCAGTGCCTGATTTCTCCTGTTCTCTAATTCCCTGATACTTTGTCATGCATGCGACAAAAGGTGAGTATACCTATAACTATTTATATAGCAGATGTGCATTTGACTTGCAATTTGTTTACACTATGTTGGCCTACAAGCCACTGTGTAGGCTGGTTATTGGCTTCACGTTGTCATACATCTGGTATGGTAAAATAAAGGGATAATTGTATTACAATATAGTTTGTAATAAAGGCATGTCTATTACAGCATCAAAACAGTTTTGGTTTTGGGTTTTTTTTGAAGAACAAAGATTTAAAAGCTTGCTTAATTCTTTGGAGAAAAAAATAATAAAAAAAATCACCTTAAACATTTAAGAACTGGGTGAAATAACATCAAAATGCATGTGGGCGGAAAACAGCGATACTGCAAGGGAACAAGCCACATATTCTACCTCTATTTGAGTTCCATGAATCATTTGTATCTGAAAGGTGTGTGTAGGAGTGCATATATTCTCAACAATTTGAATCCAAAATAATGAATATGTAAGAAACATTAACTTCCTTGACAACAGACTCAAGTAAAAAGTAAAAAATCCCCAACCTACTAGGTAAGGACTGCAATGGTTGATTAATCAGGAGTGAAATTCTTGGGTTGACTATCATGCTTGAAACAGAAATCTTAAAGGCTACAGCATTCATCCAAGAAAACTGATATTTATTTTAATTCAAAGTTTGTTCTGGCTCAAAAATCTCATTTAAAAAAAAAAGAAAATGTGACATAGAACTATTTTACAAACACCTGCATAGGTGAAGGAAACAGTTTTCTATTTTGGTTAAATAATAAAGATAATTGTTAAAATATGAATAAAAATATTAGCATAGCACGATAACTTTTTGGCCCATCCATTCTGTATGTTTCTAATGCTTACTGAAAACCATCTACTGATGTCAAAGTAAAGTAATGATGGATGGGACTGTCTTTCGCTAGCATTTATTAAAATAAACAAACGAATAAACATCACTCTTGACATGTACCTGCACAGACAGTTGAGGTGGATCCTTCTTCTCTGATCTCATCTCTATTACAGCTATGTTAGGTTTTTTTATCTCAACCAGCGGTTTTGGTGGCACTTCAGGAAGAGAGGTTGTAACTGTAACAGGATGCGGTTTACCTATAACTACTCCAGCAGGCTGCAGTGGGATGTCGCTAATTTGGGTTTGACCTAAGGACAGTTTACAAATAATTAAAGATATGTATAAATCTCCAAAGTCAGTAAATTAATAAGTTAATTAAAATTAAATTCTGGGTGTCTATGTTTCACATCAGACTGAGATCTTGTGTGCAATTACAGACTAATTAAAAAGTCCCCTATTAACAGTAGCTAGGGTGTAGGGCTTCACCAGGTAATGTGAAGGCTTTCCCAGCAGAAGCTGTAAACTCAACACTGCCATTTTAAAAAATCATTCCCTTTTCTTGACTACAGTGACACCTTCTGCTGAAAACGAGAATAACTACATTGTGTTTGCCGCTCAAAAATTACATATCATGCTTCCCCCACCTCACATTTTATCGTACTGAAAATACTACTACACAGTATAGCATCCCACAAATTTTTGTTTGAGACACCCTTTTTTTTAAATAATTATCTTCTTTAAATGCCAATATAATACAAACCCTTCCCAAAACAAGGCCTATGTAAAGGTTTTATTGAAGGTCCAAAAATACAGAAGCCATGACAATGAATTCAGTGTGTTTGGCACAATCCCACTGAAATAGTTGGGCTGAAGTCATCATAAACGTTGAACCCAAGGGCCAATGATTCAGCCCCCACTTACATGGATATCAAACTTAAAGCCAAAACAACAACCCTAGAAATGTAAAGTGTACCAAAGAAGGCATATACAGCTAAGCAAATAATAGCTCTGTTGGTGTCACCAGACGTCCAGCATGAAGAATGAGAACCGGAACATTTTAAACCATTCCCCCATGTAGATTTCCCCACGAGAAGGGCAACTGCAAATCTCATGGGCCAGGACAAAACACTGGCTTAAGAAGATATAAGTTGTATTTCCATGAAGTAGCAGTAATTAACCTTCACACCTCCCTTCTACAGGTTATTTGCTCCTACCTAGTGGAATAGCCATAGGAATTAGGTGACCTTCAAGTGGACCGCAGACTGCAGGTACATCTCGACTTGGACTAAAGAGATACTGATTTTCTTGGGTAAGTGCATACAAAGGATGCTGTTTCTTAGGGCTGGTTACTACTTTCTGTGCGCGAGAAGTCTGTGTTCTTGCTGACTTTACCTTTGTACCTGAAACAAGAGCAGATAAACCATGTCATCAATGCATGTACAAACAGAATAATATCGCACTCTACTAATTTAAGCCCTTCAACTGAAACAGTTCTAAATTTTTGCTGTGAGATGGAGGGAGCAAGACAGGAAGGGTAGAATCTAGAAGTGCTAAGTTAGATGTCAAGTATTGACAGCAACAAAGGAATTAAAATTACAATTTTTGAACATCCGAGTCTAGCAAATAAAGGCACAGAAATGTGAAGACAAGAACACAAGGATGGTAGCAGGTCGGAATAAAATGTGCGATTTAGCATGTAAGAAGAAACCCATGATTTAGGTTTGAGATACAGCATTAGAACAGCATACAAGCCTGGCATAAAAACCAGACAGGATATAGAATATAGCCAAACTGATCTCCTCTTCATCTGATTGACTGCCTCAATTTTATGAACATGCAGTTTGTCTCTAGCCACAATACTGACAGGTAGTCAAAGGAACAGGTATAATCTACAAATTCCTGGTTTAACAACTCACTGCTACTGGAAAATAAAGCCATAACTAATACTCAAAAGTCTTGACTTGCAACATCGAGGAACCACTGATTTTTTGGTCCAATTTTGAAAACGTATTGTTAAACAGCCAACCAGAAGTCATTTGTATGTGACGATGCCTAAGCATAGAGCAGAGGAAAATGTTTATTGCAATGCTGTATTTCTCACTATACAGTCATGCAAGGTCTTATTCAACCTATATTCTTTCAAACAGTGGATATTATAAAGGAAATTATTAACTTTAACCTAAATGGAAAAAAACTGCCCGAAACATCCCTCAAAAAGGAGTCAACAATCGTGAATCGAACAGAAGTGCTGCTACTGCTATTTTGTAGGCATTAGGAAAATGAACCTGGAAAGAATCACAGTGGTAACCAGCTCTGTACCTTCACTACAGCTGAAAAATGTCATCTTACTCCTCTGTTGTTTCTAATCATCACCCTTCCTGTATTAATGGCCAGTTAACACATGGCAACAAGCACTTTTTAGCTCTGTCACATTTAATAGCTTCCTAAGTAACTTAAGGATAAAAGTCAATGATTATAAAATTTAGGGATAATAAAGATTGATAATGTGACTCTTAACAAACGCAGACAAGCAAGTAAGGCAATTCACTCAAGAAGTGGTATTTTTGTACACACAAATTATGAGTTGTAAGCCTAGAAACAAGAACAGCAAGTCATAACTCTTCAATGAGAAAATACCGTTCAGAAAGAAGTGACTCTGAAAACGGCTTTAAGGTCACGTTGGATAAGCAACACAATGAGAAATCACAATACAATGCTGTGGTCAAAGGGATACAAGTAATCCTCAGATGTCTCAGCAGGATGTGAGTGAGGTGGATCAGGAGAAGACTTCCATATATGATAACACTGCATTCAGTTCTAATTCTATATCTCTGTAAATATTAAAATAGATTGGACATTAAAAGGCCTTTTCCATTTTTTAAGGAAAATCACCTGGAAACTGAAGTAGCTGTAAACTGGAGCCAAAAACTTGCTATAAATCAGATACTAAATTTGAAGCGTCCCATTTACTTTTGAGCCATGGGAAAAAGCAATTAAGGGCAGAATTTCTGATGTCTTTAAATGATGAGCACGTGCCTTTCTGCAAAGCATAGTTTAGCCCGAAAAATTGTTCTTTAGTCAAAGACAAATTACTGGACTCAGTAACATAAATAGATACAGTTCAGTGGCTTGTGATTTAGAAGAGGTCATACTACATGATCTAACAGTCCCCCCTGGCCTTGAACTTTTGAGTAAAAGCAGAAATTGGCAACATATCTGTAATACCGCCAACTTGTAAAAACAAGGTTCTCACAGTAAGAATGATTAAGTACTGTATACACACAGCACCTCATTTTAATTGCTTTCAACTTTTCATTTCCCCCTGAAAAGTTTATTTGCACTGGGCAGAAACTAGACATTTAATTAAACTTAGCTTTAAAAACCTAGTGTTTTACATATATTTATCAGTTCAATTTATGCAAGAAAACAACTCCAACTTTTTTTAGAAATGCTCTCTTACTCATAAAAGTGTTGGATTTTTTTCCCAACTTCCCATAAGAAACCAAGCATTAGTCACTACAGTTTATTTGCAAAGAAAATGGTTGAGAGAGTTATAAAATGACTGAAAGGAGACTCTCCAGATGGCCATTTCAGTCTTAAATAAACATCCTTATTCTAACACTAATTTAAAACAAGCTCAGTGAACTGCTCTAACAAAATAGAGTCCTTTAATAAGTCTGGATTTTCCAGCCAATCAAACCGAAGGCCAACGACTTCCAATAATTTTTAAGCCTTTATCACCTGGTACATCAAGGCCAGGAAGGGAATCTGGGGGATGCAGATCCATGAAGGAAAGAACCATGCCTCATGCCAGCAAGATTTCTTTCTTTCTTAAGAATATGGTGCTTTAAAGTGCTCATTGAACTTCGTTTCGTTTTATTTACACTCGTACTATAGAGGAGTACAGATCTGTTTCTAATTTTATTATTTATACTTTCCTGCCACAGCAGCATCTTTCAGAATAGCAGCCCTCAAAAACATTGAACTATTTTATCTTCACGAGACCCACGTGAAACACAGAAGTACTACTTTTCCATTTTATTGGCAAGATGTAGGAAAGCACAAAAATTAAGCAGCTTGACCAAGTGTCTTATATGAAGAGTCAAAAACAAGTAATGCCAGTATCAAACAAAGGCTGACCTCACTCTAAAGCCATTAGAATCAGAAAACTTGGAAATAGGACACATATTAACTGGAGTGCTATTCTTTTAAGCGACATGCAAAAAATTCTGTATTCTTCCTTTCTTCCCTTAGATAAGAATACAAGGGGGTGTCTTATTTTATTTACTGTCAAGATAGACACAAAAAACATAACTCTCTGTAACTGCAGTCTGATGTGAAATAGAGAAAGGAATTTTATGGAGGCTTTATTACTGCAAACACACATGTTGCTGCACGGCTGTAGTATGACTTGGAAGAGAATCACTTTGGGTAAAGGCTATCCAGAGTTCATTCTGTTTTCAAGCAAATAGCTTTTAAGCTGTACTTGTCACATGCAGGAGTTCTGGAAGATTGAATGCAGCATGGATCCTGTATACAGTTTTCTCTTTCATTTCTATTCTCCTCCAACAGAAAACAAGCTAAAGCACAGGAGTGGCTTATTACAACTGCACGCAACCTGTACCTTTACATTTCACTTACACTACTGAATTAAACACGTTACTGGTAGAAAACTGGTAGTATCAAATGATCAAATGACCTACTTATTATAATTAGATTGGGGTAGGAGGCACTTTTTCTGCCTCTTTACAAGGTATTGTTTCTGGAATAATGAAATTGGCCTCCCTGGAAAGGTTGTGACCTTCTATAAAGGACAAGAGCCCAATAAATATAGAAGAAAAATGTCATTTAGGACTCAGCAAAAGCAGAACTGCTGATTAAATATTTTTAAAGAAGTGTCTGTTCTCAATCCAAATTTCAGAGGTCACTGTATCTTGTTATTGCTACACTAAGTGCTTACTAGCACACATTTTATTCAAAAAAATCTGTACAGAATAAACTAATTTACAGGTCTGCAGCATTGCCAGTAGTCAAAAAGAGTGATAGATCATGCTGGTCCTTCAAATGAGTATACTGGCATTTTTCACAAAAAAAGAAGCATTTCAAGAGAGGTCAAATAAATTTATATAAGCAGTAAGTCTAGTAGTTTTCATATACCAAGTTCTCGCCTTTTAAAAAATAAGTAAGTTTTGAAAAGTCTTCTAGATTTTTGCCAGGACTCTAACCCCCATTTTCCAGGAGGGTTGTGAGAATCGCAAATACTTTCTACCAATAACACTTTTTCTTCATGGATCACAACTGGGCTCCAGAGCACAGCTCAAAAAGTGCCAGGAAATGGCATAAAGACTACGCTAAGCTTACCAATAGATTCTTGTACTATTTTGAGGATTTGCCACTGTGGTTATACTTCATAATGTCAAAAAACCCCTCCCCAGACCCAGCAGTGCTTGTCAAAGACATATATATGTTTTATACCATACATTTTAATGGCCTAAAAACATGGTCTTGTCAAGTGACTGCCTTCTCATGTTAATCTCTTGTATTTCATAGAGAATATAAAATTTTGACAGTTATAATAAAAACTTGGACACCATTTTTTAAACAGGACAGTTCAGATTGCATCAAGTATATTTTCCCTGCATGGGTAACAACAGTGTAAGTGCAAGTAGCATAGAGGGAAGCCAACTAATATTTTTCCATTGATGCTCATCCTATTAACTCGATTGTGCCCACTATCACTTTAACTGCCTCTTACACTTAACACACTCTCTCTCTCCATCATTACCTTTTATCATGTAATTTGCTCACTCTCTCCCACAGTAAGAAGAAAAAGAAGACCTTATTTGGTTGGTTGGTTTTTTATCTGCACTCCACTGCAGCTTTCTCCTCTTGGACTGGAAAATCCTCGCGATGCTTTCTGCGTTTCTTGCAATGTTCTTTACTTCCTCACAATGTGTAAAACAACTTCTAATTAAAGCAACTGGTATCTTGATTAGACCCTTTTCTGCACAAATATGGGGAAGGATGAGCTGTTCCCCCATAGTTTCAATCATAATGAAAACAGGAAAGTGCAACCACTTGGGAAATTTCTTTAACCAAACTTCATCCTGCCTGAGAATCATTTCTAGTTCTTAAGAGTAACAGTAGTAATAACATCTAAATCTCCCCATAGTCCTACACATTAATTTTTCTGACACACCAGTTAAAGATTAATCTTAGTTTCTGTGTTAAGAATCAGTTAAGTTTTGAAAAGATAACTAGGAAATGAAACAGATCTAATTAAAACAGACAAATCTAAAATACACTATTTCAAACTGTTAATGATTTGTGAAAGGCAAGAAAAAGTACCAAGAAAATTCCAAGAACATAACAACTGTAAGAACATTTAGAGCAAAAGACCATCAAAACAGAGAAAAATAGGAACTTACGTTCTTCTGCAAACCCACTTCAAATACAATCCTATACTTTCCACACCTTCAGCATAAAAACACCTGGGCAAACACTGAACAGGTCTATCCTTAAAAACATTGATTTTTAAAACAGAAATAAGACAAAGACTGTGCCTTTGAACAGCACTTGTTTTCCCATGCAGGTTCCACAAAGATGGATATCAGTGCATGCTTTAATCCTGGCTGAAAATGACTTTCCACAGCTTTCATAAACATCAGAGCAGTGCCACAGACACACACACTGCTTACTTCACATAAATACGTTGGTTGGTACTTTTCTTTTTTCTTCCTTTTTCTTTACTCCTCTTTGAGACAGTACTTTGAAAGAATTACCACCACTGACAGGGTGGACTGATTTAAAACTAGAGTGTGTTATGAATTTCATTTACTTCAGATTCACTTTGATCAAGATTTGTCTTTGTACCTTATAATTATTTCCTTAAAGAAGGTCATATTCATTAATATGATTTTCAATGTACGGATGAAATTTCATTAGAGCAAACATTACTTTCTCCTATCTCAAGATAAAGTTTATCTACAGTTACCTACATCAGATATCATATAGTTTCACTTTTTTATTATTTTTACATATTTTTAATAGGTTTGAAAATTAGAATCTTCTGACCCTAACACTTTGCCTATCAAACTAATGCATGGCATTCATCATTAATCAACTAATAACCTTTATCAATCAATCAAATAACCTTAACAAGCTAGCACAAGAGAGTTATATTCTGCTTCTAACCCTGACTTGACTAACAGAAAAAATTACCTGCATTTAGTGAACTTAATCAATGCTTCCGATTAACATGTCTTTCAACATTTTCAAGTTAATAGATGTCACATCCATAAATTTAAATTTTCAAATATCAATTTCTGTATTAGAAGTGGGAAATGAAGTATCAGACTTCCTCAATTTTTCAGATCTCAGTAGATTTCTTAACTCTGAATGAATCAATCATTTAAATGACAAGACTGGATAAACCTGACACAAAGAATACATCTCTCAGTAACCTTTATCAAAAGCTGAGTTAGTTTTTCAACACACTCGGCTTTTGGGTGCTTATGTCATTACTTCTGGCAATTCAGCTATTTCAGACTTGGGCAACAATAAATATATATTAATTTGTTTATTAAATTTAGAAGTAAGTATTAATTTGACAATCTAAAATAAGTGAGATACACACTAAGCAAATCTGAAAACCTATTGGTGTTTTTTAGTTTTGAAAAGAGCATCTTTTAGAATAGAAGTTCAGTTGGAAGCGACCTACAATGATCATCTAGTCCAACTGCCTGACCACTTCAGGGCTCACAAAAGTTGAAGCATGTTCTTAAGGGCATTGTCCAAATGCCTCTTAAACACTGGCAAGCATGGGGCATTGACCACCTCTCTAGGAAGCCTCCTGCAGTTGCTTAAGCTTTAAACTGAAGAGCAGGTGAACTGCTGTTAAAAGAGTTTAATTTATACAAGGAATTCCTAATAGAGAAACTGGGAAGGAACACCTTGTCCACACCAAAGAATTACTTACCTCTGACACACTCTATCACCTTGGGTCTTTGGAGTTTAGATTTGGGAGAGGGAGAGTTGAATCTCAGATATGGTGCTTTTTTAAGTGTACTACGATGGCCCTGGTAAATTGGTTTCCCATAAACTTGACACAGATAGTCTTCGTTTTGTACCATTGCACTTCCACGCACAGGTCCCTGAGACACACCAAAAAAAAAAAAGTAGTTTACAATTCTTCATGTATGAAAATTTGAACACATTAGTATTGTTGCAAAGGTCTAGAGGAAAAAAAGTAAGAAGTTCTGCAACATACAGTATAAATTGCAAGCACACATGAGAACTTATGCATATAGAATACATACAAGCAGCTTACTAACAGCTGAATAAAATAGCAGGTGCTGGGTAAGACACTGATAACACGACAATGAATTCTACATTGTTATACACACTCAGCTTAGGCTTCTACAGCACATGAAAACAAGGACACTTCTGACAGAAATTCACAGGACAGGGCCATCACTTTCATTTAAAATTGTTACAGTTACACATACAAACAATTTTTCAGATGAATACTGCAATCTAAAGCATAGCAGTCATTACCAAGAAACCAACTACTTGGGAACTCACAGCTGCCCTTTTTTCTTTCCTCTGCAAACTTTCAGAAGAAAAGTAAGTTCTAAACCTCTGTTTGCTTGTGTCATCTTCTGCTTGCTTCTGCAATGGCTTAGCTGCAGATATAGGCTTCTTTGTTGAGCATCCTTGGATTTTTTGAGTTTTTCCTTTAACTTCTTTATCGGTCTTCATAGCCTTGATGTTTTGGGCTCTCTTAATCCATGGGACCTTTTGATCATATTTCACTTGTTCCGAATCATTCCTTGCCATTTCAGCCTAAAGATAAAACATAAACGTAATAGAAGGAGATTTTATCTTCAAGGCTGTCAGAAGACTCTGTGGATAACTTTGAAGTTCTGAGTAATGGTCTGTTTTTCATGTTAGCCAGCAACTATGACCAGTGACTTTCATTAAGCAACGAAAGTTTAAAAACAGAGGTAAATATTTTATTATAGCGTACTACATGCTAGTAGTAATAAGCAGTTTTCTCATGTTTTCAAGTTGTGAGTGAATCATGTTTAACTATTGACATGAAAGAACTACGTAAGGTGGAAAAATATAATGCAATAACCTGAGCTCGTTTTTTCCAGCCATACCTGGATTTCTACACTGATTGCCTTAATCCACTCATCCACAGTCTTTCTGATACGAATCTCTTCCAGTACATCTCTGAAATAGAAAAACTATTTTAGGTCAGTGCTTCTTAAATTGCACAGATTTGTTCCTGGGAAAGTAGTGACCTATAAACACTATAAAAAGAGAAACCCAGAACACAGAGACAGTAAGATTATGTACCCCTACAGTCTCCAAAAGGCACTAAGCATACCCTATCCGAGTTTCCCAAACCTAAATCTGTTCTTACATAATGCCACCTACAAATCCCACCCCTCCTTGTATATACTGTCATTATTACAAACATCTTCAAATAAGTGGCAGCCGTGGGTCAGTTCCTGTTTTCATCAAAAAGTGAAAAATCAAGGCAACAAAAACATTCCAACTCAAAAGAGGAAAAAACAGATGACAAAAATTACTACTTCCTCTTAAAGATAATAATAGCAGATATCATGCCTGAAAAAATCTTAACATTAAGAGAATAGTTACCTTCCTCAGGAAAACACAAGATTAAAGAGTATTTCAATAGGAAAACTTCCATTATTATTCCAGCAGAAGTATTTAACACAACTAGTTAAGCAAAAGTTCAAAAGCCAAAAGATCTACTGTAGGATGACTAATTCTGTGACATTTACAGGTTAATGAAGTCTCTTCTGTTTAGAACTATGAAATTACTGCTTAATTTTCCTATTAATGCAAGTTTGTCTATAAAAAGCTAAAGTGCCCCCTTGCCATGACAGCAGAGCAGTTTGTCCAGGTGATAGAGTCTCAGAATTCGGATTTAAGTTCTGGAGCACACATCACACCAAGAAATAACAGGTATCCCTCAAAAAATTCAATTCACATCAGAAGGGTTAAAAAACATCTGACGTTCAAGAGAATCATCTCATGATTGCAAAGAAGAATGAAGAAATACTTTTTTTTAGGGAACTGTACTAGTTCTTCAATGCATGGAGTTAAAAAAATTGAAAGAGAGTTGATAAAAGGTGAGCACATACAATGAGCAGTCACACAAAGCACTGAATAATAGGGTCTAACCTGTTTGTAGTCAAGGCATTAACAAAAGCGTACATGACATCCCCATCTTTTGCACGAATAACAGCTTCCAAATTTTCTTCAAGAACCTTCTTATTGTTTTGAACTCCTCTCAAAATCCTTTCAGCATCTCTCAGTATAGATTTTGGCACTTTAACATTTTGAAGGATAGATGGTTTATTGAGCCGATGATGTCCAGGAAAATCAGATGCAGCAGCAGGTTTTTTTGACTAAAATTGAAACAGAACTGCTAGCTTTTAATCAGAGATTGCAATTTCAATTTTCTACACACTGATCAGAATTCCTATTAATCTATTATCAAATCAATGCCCATCATACGAAATACCATCCACATGTACTATCATCAGTTACACAAGAACATTCAGTATGTTGCAAATATATTTAAAAGTTACGCAAATGGAAACACATCCAAAAGCTCTCAAATGCGAAATGATGTAATGTACGAGAAGCAATGCTAAGGAAGCAAATAAACATGTGAAAAGATGGCAATTAGATACATGAAGTAAGTATTGCATGCAAATCTCTCCATATAACAGTACTTAAATATAATTAAAAGCATAATAAAAAACAGTCCTCTAAATACATGCATTCATTTGGCATCAATCTATCCCAAGAAACACCAGTCAATATTCTTACATTTTAACAACAACAAAATAAACCCCTCAATAGCACCATGACCCTCTCCCCCTTTTGCTAATTTTTACTTTTTATAAGAAACAACGAAGCAACTATTAGCCTTTTACTTTGCAGAACCCTTTTACAGAGATAAAAATTGAGCATTTATTAGCTGCTAAATACAAAAGGAAGGGACACAAGTACAGGGGAAACACGGAGTCATACAGCTATAGTTCTCATATTCATTCTCATGCTCCCGATAAAACCCAGAGGGCCCCAGATAGAATGCTTCATTTTCCAGAAAGGAAGCAAAAGAATTTAAAAAGTGATAAATGTACATAAAGAAAAAGAAACCCCAAAACAAAATACCCAAACTTGAGTAGGTTCTGAAAGCATTAACTGAATGAACTCAAAAAAATTTCAGAGATCAAAAATCAGTTTTGGCTTTAAGGCTATTCTTCTATTAAATCAGAATTAAACAAAAGTTTATGTTCTAACAGGTGTACTGCCAAAGCCCAGTGGACATAACAAAATAGAAATCAACACACTGATCCCATGATTTTGTTTTTGCCTGGTGAGAAAAGGACAATATACCAAATTATCTACCAATTTTATATAGGTTTTCATTTTTAAAATGAAACTTTTTGACCAATACTAGCTCAATATGACAGGTGAAATTTGTGAGAAGATGTAAGAAATACAGATACATGTTCAACCACAAAATGATGTAGACCTGCCAATTAGACTCAGATCATGGAATCGTAATTGTATTAGCAGTCCACACCATGCCTGTTTTGAGGCGGCAGCTTTCTGCCAGACATTTGTATTATTGCCTCAAGATAGCTCACTAAGACTGAATACAATAAGTCAAAGAACAAGTTAAATCTGACTTTGAGTAATGCAATCTGCTCATAATAGCAACCTTTTCAAAAGAAGACAGGGATGCAATAGTTACTGTGCTGTTATTGCCAGCATATTCAAAACTGATTCAGTATTACAGTATTTAAAAAAACCCAAACCACAAAAATTCAAGGTATACCTTAATAAGATCATTC
Source organism: Morus bassanus (assembly GCA_031468815.1). NCBI lineage: Eukaryota > Metazoa > Chordata > Aves > Suliformes > Sulidae > Morus > Morus bassanus. The sequence goes on along the minus strand of CM062572.1, from coordinate 6,382,693 downwards.
ATGTCTGATTTCCATGAATTTGCTTCCTAAAAAGACAGAAGAAGAGCTGTTGAAACTTACCTAAAAACAGATCTGTCAAGGTAAAATCTAGAGTAGATATGTGATCAACTTAAATGAGCACAATGAATTCCTTGTGAACTACTAAATCTCACTGCACACTTCTTCTGGATTAGAGCACCACCTTCTGTTCCATCTCAGCTTATCTCAGTTAATTCAGGCCTTTCATTTGCTTGTATGACAAAGCTAGTGGTCATTTACCCCAAGCATTTATTTTCTTACTCTACATATCTTTCAATGACGAGAAGTCAATAGCTAAGTATCTAATTGACTCAACTCCACATTTGCTGAAGTCATCATCTCTGTCTTCCTATCGACCGTTTTTATAAGAAAGAAGATATTTGAATCCATTTATGTCAGCTGTGTCCTTCTCACCTGCCGTTCCTTCTCCCATCTTGTCCTGTTCTGTGCTGCCTATGCTAACAAATGTTATTCAATGTCAGTTTTTCGCAATATTGGTAAGCACATATTTGCAATATAAATGCAGCACATGGCATCGGTTCTCTTACTAGTAATAAGAGTTAAACGTGCAATCTACCAGTATCTTACAAAATCTATGAAACAATGCATCAGCTATACTCTAAGATATGACAGATGAAGTTATGTTTTCTATAGGTACAGTAACAAATAACTGGCACATAATGCACAGTATTTTTAGGGAAATATGCAAGCTGAAACCTTCAACCACAGAAGCAAGCCAATAGAATCAAATCTATGATGTTCCAAGCCAATTCACAAACCTGTGCATATTCAAGTCTTCCTTCTTTCCCAGCGCTTACGTTTACAGGAAAAGAGAGGACCACAGCAGACAGGCTAAATGATCAGGTATACCTTGCTTCCAGGTGGAACCAGTTTAACAAACAGATAAAAGCCTCGATTTTCAAAAGCCAGACATGAGTTACATGTTGCCAGCACAGAACCATTCTAGCACCAAAGGTACAAAACCATTAGCATGAGAAACAACACAACGATGTATGCCAGGCAATTCTTTGGAAACAGCATTCTTTACAAAAAGAAATGGCAAAATGAGAAAGGAAGTAGCTTAAGTCATCCCTAAAGTTGACTGCAGATAAATAGAACATTGTTCTTTCCCAAATGGGAATGTTACATCAGCTCTGTAGCTCTAGTATCACAGGAAGAGAGCAAGCAGAAACCAGGCACTGAAAACAACTGAAACCTTAAATCAAACAAATAAATAAAACACCTTTTTTTTTTTTTAACCTGTTTTATGTTTGGTAGAATGGCAGTAAAAGCCTCTACAGTCTCGTCTATTGCGTACTCACCAAGACATTACTTGGGCTCAAAGCCCTTCCACATACAAAGGCTATAATATTTCAAGTAATTGTAAACAAATGTCAGCTTTTTATGGAGGCAGAAGCAAGGGCAACTCTTTTACTGATACCAGGCCTCTAAGTTTTTCTCCACACTTTTTATTCCCCTTATTAAAATTCTTGGTCATTCCGATAACACGGACTTTACCTGTAGCATATCATGCATTTCTCTTCTCAACTGGCCAAGATCTTGAAGTAAATCATCTGCTTTTTTCACCGTTTTCTCAATTGAATTGCAATTTTGGAAGGAACTTTCAAAAGCAGGGAATGAGTCTGTACGCAAAGCAGTATGCCTGATGGGAGAAAGACCCCTGATTAAGTCTTGTGGCTCCTCATGTAGCCCAAGAAAGTAGCCAACTTTGAAACTGAGCATGCATTTAAAGTGCAAGAATACCAAACCTTTACATGGAATGAAATTTGCTTTTTCACCTGAGGTTAAAGACAGGTTTTTGGGTTTTCTCTGTTTATCATTTAACACCTTGAGCTGTATCCTGGTATTTTGAACAGTGAAACTACATCTACAATTCAGATCTAATAGAGAAACATTTGAACTTTGGATACTTTTCCACTTGAAGCAATTAATATTTTTGTCTATACTACAATAAATAAGACAGTATCTATGTAGCTGTTTCTCATTGTATTAGTGAAATAATGACATCCAACTCTTGCCTGGAGAAAATATGTTTCAAGACTGGATAGCTAAAAAAATTTCCTAACTCACTCTAAAGCCCAGAAATTGGTAGGCTGATGCTGCTCCTTCTCAACAAAGCGCTCTCCTACAGCTCCCACAAGCAGGCAGCTTGGAGCCTCACTGACAAGGGCAGTTCCACTTGAACACAGCACCTGCATAGCTGGCTTCCTGACACTACTCCACAAGCTGCTGCAATAGAAGAAATATACTCAGAAGACAGAAAAGCACTCCAAGCGACACCCACTGACCTCTGAGAAAGGTGTTACGAACTATCCTTAGCAACAAGCTTTCATCTACCTTCAGTACAACAGAAATGCAAAAGCAGCATAGAAATACCACTGCTTCAGTGCTTTACTTCAAGCACAGCTTTGGCAGAGTCAAGGACCACACCAGTGACTATTACACCATCAACATCTAATACACCTTTCTGGATTTCATGAAAACAAGCCAAAAATCTTCTTCAATTTTGGATTTTTAGGTTTGTTTACCTGTCTCTCTCAGAATGCCAGCTCATTTTATTACTGTTTAATGTTGCCTTCCCGGACAACTCAGTTTGTCTCAGTGGCATTTCTTGAGAATTCAGAATATGCTCAAGAAGACTCCCTCCACCTAAGGCAGAAAAAAAACAAAGTTACACTTACTGTTAAGTTTGGTCAATATATTTAAAACTTTCTTTCCCTTTCCAGATATTTCACCATTATATAATAATCGCCAAGGGTAGTAAAAATATTTTTTTAAATTTTAAAATACAGACTTACTTCAGATAAGTCAAGTCACATAAAACCACTCACACTAATCTACCTTGCTAATGTAAAGCAGTCATAGTAAAGTCAGAAAATAGATGAATGAAATTGTGACGGCAATTAACCGAGTCACAGAGAAACATTCTGTCCATAATGTCACAGATTTGTTCTTCTTCCACTGCCTTGTTTCATTTATTCCTGGACCCACAGAACAGTAGGAATATGTGACAGCTTTTTAAAAAAAAGTTAGAAGCAGCAGTCTGAGAAGGATCTGATGAAGACACAAACAGGCACTTTGTCTATGACAGAGTACAAACGGCTGCATCTTTTAAGTGTTCCTCCTCAATCTTAGATCCACAAGCAATTCTAAACACAACCAGCTAAAAAAAGATGCTTTATTTTTTGATGAAATCTACAAAACTCAGTTTCATGCTGCTAAACTGATCAAAAGCAGTAAATTAATTCCTTTGCTTTACAGATGCTATTTTCATTACGATGGCCTAGAGACCCTGTGAATGCATCTTTTTATGAAAAAAAAAACCCTACCAAAACAAAAAACAATTCGACCAATGATAATGACAAAGTTATTGAGTAGATCTCAAGTTTTTCATTATTCTATATAATCTTCCTTAAATCTCACAATGAACGGTCATTCAATTTTTCATCTGAGAAAACATTTCAGTGAGCAATCATGCGAAGACGCCATAGGTTACATTACTACTGTCATTAAGCCTTTAGTTAGTTCAGAGTAAGTGACTTATCCACAAAATGAACCCATCCCAAACATACTTTCAAATACATATATTCAGAATATTTAAGTGCCAGCAACCCAACAGCTCAGATTAGGTGAGGACCACACAAAGTAATCCTCAGGCCATACTGTTCATGCCCAGTGGAGGACAGGAGCGTCCTACTCACAGTACCTTCACGGGTGGGTTTGGGGATATTTTCCTTTTCTCTTACAGGGTTTTCTTTCTTTGAGATTTTCACATTTTTTGATACAGGTTCTGGAGCATACCTCCGAGGAACTGGTGTCTTTAGAGGAGATTTCTGTGTATGAATGCCATGACTTTGAAATTGGCTTGAATATGCTTCAGGGGGAAAAAAAAAATGTTATTTAAGTGTCAACAATTTTCTTCATAGGAAAACAAATCTAGAAAAAAAAAACATGCCAACATTATGAATTTTGCACAAAAATGCAAAACATCACAGAACTAGTTAAAAAGTAAACAGGAAGAAAGTTTCATACTTACAAGTGCTATTACAAAGGGATCAAAAAAAAAAAAAACCCCAGCCATAGTATGAGCTAGTTCACTGCAAGCTTCCACATCGATTATTTCTCAGTAAGATTATTTTAGGTTAAGCCTAGGCCTCTCTTGGTGCAGACTAAGCACTCAATAAATACTAAATTCTCACTTTAATTTAAACTGGAACATTTTCAGAATAAGGGGTATACGTTATATAGTATATTAGGCAATAAAATCAATTATACAGAGGAAATGTTTACTACCCATTACTGATGTGATGTACAATCCAATATGAACGGAAACAAAATTAATGCAAAGCTAACACTGGAAGTAAGATATTAAGGATTTGTTTTCACCTGGGGTGGGTGGACCGCTGGTAGGAAATAAACCCCTCTGACACGAAGACACTCCGTTAGTAAGCAATCGCTGTTCTGGCTTCTCAGATTGTTTTGTCACGAGACTGGAGGAAGGTACATGAATTTGCTGTAAGCCACCTGTGTTGACCGCAGAGCTGATGAGATGAGACTAAGAGACAAAATTACAAAGTATTTCTGATATGTGCATTAGTTTCTGCAAGTAAAACTGTAAGCATGAATAATTGCCATGTAATCATATTAATCAGATTTTGACATGCTATTTGAGAGAAAAGTCATTTACAACAACCTCAGAACACAGACATGCTTAGACATTATTCTGCCTTTCAAAAAGCATGCAGGACTCTCCGAAGAAACAATTTATAACTGTTCTTAGATTTTTAATCTGACTGGCTACTTATTAAAATGGAAGTTTCTTCAATTAACAAAGGTCTAAACAATTTTTTAGTGGGAATGAGAACATTTCACAATTTTTGCATTTACTTTCCACAGACACAAAAATTATGGGGGGGGAGGGGAGCAGATATCTGTGACAGAACCAGGACTAAAACTTTTCCCAAAAAGCTCTAAGCTCACGTGCTGGCCACTGGATCTTTCTTTCTTTCTAATGCTAGGATATAATCCAAATGATTATAACATTAACAATGAGATACAGAAGAAATTATTAAGCTAAAGCTTCTGCAATGTTACTTAGATACCTGAATATCCATTTGTTGCTCCTGTAACCTTTCCAAACGCTGAATCCGTTGCACCATGAAAGCATTCATTTGTTTTTCAAGCTCACTGACTCTTTCATGACAGTGAGGCTTCTCATGTTGAGTCATTGTATTTGTTTGCTGTTCAGCAACACGCTGCAGTTGTCTGTCTGTCTCCTGCAGTTTATGAAGTAATGCTGAAACCGAGTTAACTTTTGCTTCCAATTCATTTTGAACCTGGGAGAAAAAAATAAAAGGGGAAAAGAAAACCCTTACTGCAAAAGAGGTGCAAGCATGAAGGGAACAAAACATCCTTCCCATCATCATGGAATGATTTGCTTCCCCAAAGAAACAAATAAAATCCTAGTTACACCTAACGTTTGGTGGTTTATCTAACAGATAAATCAAACGGTCTTTGTCCATTTGCCCATTTAGCCAAATCCAGATTAGTTCTCTCTGGTATATTGCTCAGTAAGTCTGAGATTACTAACACACAGAAAAGAGTAAGCAGACACATTCAGTTGCTCTGGCTCTACTACCAACAATTTCAACATCTACTACTTCAAGTGGACAAAGAACTAATATTACCCCAAACTACTTACTTTAAGAAGCGGAGCTGCAGTAGCAATGGCAGCAGCAGTTGCTGCTGCGACGGTTGTTGCAGAATCGACTTCCCTGTGTGTTGACCTGGTGTCTTGGCCAACACTTTCCTTTTTGTCTGTGGAGGCATTTCCTACAAGCTGTACCTTCACCTCCTTAAGTACAGGAGTATTTTGAGTTCTGTAAAAATAAACAAGTGCCTGTAAATAGCATTGTTTTCTCCATATCCCCTCTAAGCAAATGATTTCCCACATGTAGCATTGGTATCACTACTTATATAGGCATTTCTCCTTGAAGCTCCTGATGCCCAAGAAGTACTTTTATTCTCATCTTTTAGCATGACATGGGAAATTTCTCAGGATTATGTTACAGATTCTAATATTAAAGGCATTTCCCTGTGATGACTGCAACCGCAACAAAGAATACGTTCACAGGTTGTATTTTGCAAAGTTCAATGTACTAGTAACAAAGTCCAACTAAGTTTCTGATCTTCATGATTTCCAGCCTACGGATAAACAGCACATGTCCTTATCCGTCTTTAAAAATATTATATGGTTCTGGCACAAAATGAATTACCTATCAGAGGAGATCTTGCCTGACTCTTGTATCATGAAATCATTAATTCAAATAGTCTAAAGGCATTACCAAAAATATGTAAAATAAACAAGATACTCCAGTGAGCTCTGAATGGTAAAATAAACTGAGAACACCTTCATATAAAGAAAAAGAATACTAACAGAGAACAATAAAGAATACTTTTTCCATACCAGCTATGTATTTTCACAGAAGCTGAAGAAGTAGTATAGTAGTACACCTGTACAGACAGAGAACAGCCGAGACACTAACAACAACATATACTTACTTTTGCTTTAACACCGCTCTCAAAGCCTCCTTCTGGCCAGTAGCATATTGAGAAATAAAAACATCGTCTGTGGGGAAGGACATAAAATATTCTTCGTCAGGTTAACCGACACAAAATGTCTATTTTAGAGGTAGACACAAAGCATTACTTCAACAGCAGGTACAATTTTGCTGCGAAGAATCTGTTGCCTGCACAAACCACATTATCTATTGAATAACAAACTCTTTCCCTTCACTAAGTAGCAGACTTAAATCATGGTGAGAGTAACAGTAGGCTTCATTTAACAAAATTTTATACAGTACTGAATGTTGGTATCAATAAAATCTACTTTGGTATGCTGTGAAAATGACAATACCTTACCTTCCTAAAATTTGGGGAAAAATGTCATATAAATGGTAACTTGAGCTCAGACAAACCGTTCAATAAAACCCTGCAAATTCTAACTTGAAAACAACGTAATTTAAAAAAAAAAATCATTGTCATGAATGACACCAAACTTTCTTAATAGCTTTAAATTATGCTAAAAGGATTGCAGGCCCTCCTTCATCCACTGTTTGCTGGGCAGGGGTAACAACCCGCGATGTGGCAGGCTCAGTGTTTCTCTGCTGCTGACTACACACAGCTAGTATGCACATGCTGATAAGCCAGCTAGCTGCTGCCTCTGTGAGCGTAAAAGAGGAAACTAAAGTATTGATTTTTGGCCTTAAATGGGGATATTGATTTGTGTTTCTTTCCTCTACACAGCCACAGGTATCCAAGAAACCTCCAGAGGTGTATTTTCTTTGAAAAGTCTTCGCTTCCCCAAATATTATTCAAACTGACCGGCAGATTCTGAAGTTAAAGAAAAAGCATCGACAACGTGATTTCTTAGATTCTTAAGGATTAAAAATATACTTTCTATGGTGTAGGCTGCTTGCAGAAAAACATGCATTTGTAGTACAATTACTCACAACAGGAAAATGCAACCAAACAAGGTCCCTCCCACAAATTCTCTATTCAGAGATATGAATAGTTCGATTAACAAAAGGAATCTCAACATTCTGGTGCACTGGTAGAAGTCCCTCTCAGTTAATCACAAGAGCTAAATAAGCTAGTGTAATGCCAGCAAGACTGAAGTAAAATTTGCACAATTTAAGAATGTAAATTACAATTATCGTCTTTTTATCAAAGAAACCTTTGAATGTTTTAACTCAAAAGTTTCTATAATGAAGAAAAATACCAAAGATAAAATGAAAGCTCCCTTTTCCTCTAATTAATCAGTTTTTTACAGAAAAGGGGCTGTAGCAGTACAGCGATGTGTCTTACCTTTAGGTCTTCTGCTATCCTCCTGTAGCAGTGAAGGATCTTCTTGTACTGCAGCTTCTCTAGGATAATTCTTCAGAAAAAGAGGAGCAGAAAAGCGTACATCAAAGCCTCGGGTATCAGTGGCCAAAATTTTAGAAGCAGATAAAATTGCTGAATACACAAATGTAAGCATCTCCACATGCTAACACAAGGTCTTGGAAGAAAACGTTAAGATCTCTGCTGCGGAATCATCTGGACTTCAAAGTCAAGAGGTCACATGACATTTTAGGGACAAAAACGCTAGAAACACAATTCAAATTTAAAGTATATATTCTAAGTAGTGCATTCTCCTCATTTATGGCCAAAGAAGTAGCAGGGAAACTACACGTGTTTAAGTTTATACAAGTTGCTAATCTCAAACAATTAAGGATTGCCCATGCATGCAGAATTAAGCACTTGTAACACTGACTGTGGAACTGAAGGGACAGAGCTGAATTCTCTTGAAGTGGAATCCGTGAATAAACAAAGTCTGTGAGGAGTCCTAAAGGCAAGTTAGGAAGGTAAAAATCTCTTTCTTAAACTTATTGGATGGTGGAGTATTCCACCATACTTTTGAGACACTTGTTCAGCTCACTAGGTCTACTTTGAGCCATTCAGAGACATTGCTGCAATCCTTGCACAGCACAGATTAATTTTATCCTCACGCACGCTGATCACCATATGGATCCCCTAGAGACAAGTTTCCACTCTATGTAAGGCACAACAATCAAATTAAAAGGAAATAAGCCTTTTAATTCTATGTATTAAAGAGTTCCATATAAACTAATGTCCATTTCATTATGATACGAAGAGAAAAAAAATCTACAAAAAGTTTTAGGGGTTTTAACAAATATTGTACCAAGTGTAACTGCCTTTTTAAAGGAAGAATTACACTAAAATTTAAAAATAAGCCTTAGTATTAATTATGCAACAGGTAGCAGGACAGTAAACAAAGCCCCCCCAAACACTTCAGCATTAATATCACCTTAGCAACAACTCAAAGAAGAAAGCAGCTGCACAGTTATTGTGCAGAAGGTGAGCCAAAGATCTGCCATGCTTTTACAGAAGCTACAACTTTTTGAGAAAAATGCCGTTCTCTTAGTTGGAGATTGCAGGAAGCAACAGTAACTTTTCTTACCATCTGTGATAAAAACATGGGCTCTGTAGAATTTTCTACTGAAAGCAGATGTTCCGGGCGTCCTTTAGCACTCGGGACTCCTAAAATAAGAGCAGTGTTACTGTGGTCTTAGTGACTTGTTATGCATTTTCAGTATACCTTGACTAACCCAAATCTCAACACTTCCTCTGCTTGTATCTTTGAATATCTAAACATAATGACTTTCATAACACAAACGACTGCAGCTGTCAAGCTGAAGCTTACCAATGTTAATGAATTCTGTGAGCCTGGATTATAGACTTGTTTTACAATATCTGAAAAAGTCTCTGAAAAACAGAGCATTAAAAAAATCTACAATGTCTAGCTCAAACTCAAGTCTAAAGATCACAGGAGCATAGAAGCTTACTTGTCTAGAGAGAATTCTTTGCTAACATCTCTTACAGAAGGAGGACATGGAGGACAGTACACATTTTAGATATGTCAGAGACTAATATGTCTTCCTAACACTATAAAAATAACATCTTTTGAAGCTGTTTGAACCTTGACCCCCAAAAGACTAAAATCCCTTCCCCAAAGACTATATTTGATATGTATTTTAAGGAAACAAAATGGAAGTTCTGACTGACTAGATAAGCAGCACAGATTGTGTCAGTTTTGAATTTGAAGAGTACATGGTACATCACTGCTAACTCATTCCGTTAAAAAAAGACTTTGTTTACTCAATACTACTACAAATAGTTTTAAAAAAAAAGTTACAGAAAAGGATGCAGTTTAGGCTTTTCATTTCATTTACTCATCTATGTGAGCTTCATTGGTACAGGCAGTTGACCAGTAGATGTTGTTTGTGTCAAGCAGGTGGGGTTTAGGAGGGGTAGGGTTGGTTTGTTTGTTTGTTTTCCAAGACTACAAGGGAAGAAAAATAATTTTAACAGGTAAAATTTAAAGTTATGATAGATAGCAGGGAAACTTGTTTTTTCCCTAAGAGTTTTTTGAATAGTTGTTTTAACTGACCAGTTCTGAAACTCATGTTGTTCCATAAAACCTGCAAAAACTCTGCAAATTAAAAAAAGACCACAGCTGAATGCTTTTCTCAGAATGCCTACTTCCAACATTTATTACCTTTCAAGTGTCCAATAAACAGTTCTTTAAAAAGACAAGATTGTACAGCTACAGCTTGAACATCTACTGGCTCAAGCTCTCCAGACAAAATCATCTTTAAAGAAGCAGAGAAAGAGAAGTGTTTAAAAAGACTTTTGATCTCTCTTCCAGTATAAAACCACAAAATAATTCACAAAATTCCATGAAAACACAAAGAAGACCCAAATATTGGGACTACTCAGAGCTGTAGGAGCTGTAGGACTCGGCAGGAGCAATATTCAGTTAGGCACAGATTAGCTTGCTGACTACACTTTGGGCATAAAATTGAAGAGATACATAAGGGGTCTAAAGAGATGAGCTATAAACTGCATTAAAAACTGTGACAGGCTGGAAAGGCATCAATCTTCTTAACTTTCTTCTTCAGGTTTCTGCCCATGTATGCTGTTCCATCCTCCAATGCTGCCTAAAACCTTCCTCCTTAGTGTATCTGTGAAATGTCATGACAGCCATAATTTTTCTGATAAAGATGATAATTGCCTAATTTAATTGGACTGGGAATCTGGACTCAAGACTGGAGCTCTGACTGACCACCCCACCCTGCACAAGTCGCTTTTCACGTGCAAAACGAAGTCTGGGAAAACAAAGAGGCAAACACAACTTTTGAAAGAGCGTTGTTACTTGCAGTACCAGAGTACCAAAATTTCCTTAATTATAAAACTACTACACCACTGAACACACCGCGCAGCGGTTTTACCTCCAACCTAAGCTGAACAGCCACGGTAAATCACGCACCCTGTGCCGCGCTGCGGGGGTTTCCGTGGGTTGCTGCCCCGCGGGGAGCCCTGTTCGCCAGCAAGGCTGGAGGAACGCAGTGTGCTCTGCCTTCACCCGACGCCGCCTCAGCCGCCTGGCAGGGAGAAACCGCTTCCCGCAGCTTCTTGACAGCGATCGTCACTTTCTTCGTACGGCCACCAGCTCCTGTCACAGCCTCAACGGGCTTCTCCCTGTGGACACCTGTGGAGTGGATGAGGACGTCGCCCGCCGTGAGACTCGTCAGGGAGTCGCGGCTGAGGCTGGAGCTGCTTTCTGCTTCCATGAGGAGGGTCTCATCGCGCAGCTCCGCAAGGGAGGCCGAAGGCAGCGCTCTGACAAGAGACCGTCCCTGAGGGCCGGGCGCTACGGCGGGAACGGCCCCGCGCACCGGGAGCGGCCTGAAGGCTGCGGGGGTGGGCTCCTCGCCCGCCCCGGGCACCTCCTGCCCGCCCCGGACACGCCCGCCCGCCACCGGCGGCCCGAAGGGAGAGAGAGGGGGAGGAGAAAGAGAAAACCCCTCCGCCGCCGCCGCCGCCGCCGCGCCGGAAGCACCCGCTGCCATGGCAACACCGTCCGCCCTCCCGCCCGCCCGCGCCCGGTGCGCTCGGTGCGCTCCTCAATAGCGTCCGGAAGGAAACCTCTGCCCGAGCCCCGCCCGCTTCCGGTAGAGCAACTGGGGGGCAGGTAAGAGCGTTGCGCTTGGAGGAAGGAGGGTAAAGGCGTCGGTAAGTCCGTCCTGGCCGATTCCCCGCGGTGGGGGGGATGGGACCGGCGGCCCTGGGCGGCACGGTTGGGCCCTGCGGCGCTGGGGAGAGCGGGGACCCGTACCTGAGGGGCCGGAGCGGCGGCGGCGGGGCCTCCTGCCAGCTGTGAGGGCGGCGGACCGGGGCCGCGCCGGGCCGGGCCGGGCCGTGAGGCGAGGCGAGGCAGGGGGGAGGGACGACAAACACCTCACGGGTGAAGAAACCCCGTCCCGGGGGGGTCCTTTGCTCGGCTCAGGGGGAGGTGGTGTGCCCGCGGCGGGCGCTGGGCCCGAGGGGCCGGGGCTGGGGCTGAGGCTGAGGCTGGGCCGAGCGAGGGTCCCCCCAGGCGGAGAACCTCAAGGTGCCCTTGGAGGCAAGAACGGGAGGGGGTAGTAAAAAAAAAGAGAGAAACCAAAGTCAAGGTGAAATTGTTTTATCTCTAGCTTAAGTTTTGACCTTTTGGGTCATGAGTATCAGTCAGGCCTAATCTAACTTAAACAGGAGACCGCTTATGGAAAAATATGGAGTTTTTTCCCCGGACAGAAACCCTCACCTGTGTTCAGTCTGTTCAAAAACACTCTCGGGGTGTCTGGTTTCAGACTTACTATATTAACTCTCCTTTTGCATTAGGAGACCTTTTCTACCATTAGCCTTTTTTTCTTCAGAGCACGGTCTGGCCCATGGCCACAAGATCATAGAATCACAGAATCATTAAGGTTGGAAAAGACCTCTAAGACCATCAAGTCCAACCGTCAACCCAACACCACCATGCCTCCTAAACCATGTCCCAAAAATGCATTACAATAACCTGTACACCAGGTACATCTTATTTTCCAGCCACCTTCTGACCAGTCCCTTTCTCATCTCACCATTTCCCTTGGAAGGCTGACCGTAATGTGCGGAGCGATAAGAAAGCTTTTTGTATGGCAGCATTGCAAGCGCTAGCCTGAACAAGAGGGTCCGGAGCCGTGCCGGGCGCTGCCCCTTCCCGGCGGGGCCGTGGCTGCTGGGCTGGTGCAGGGCGGAGGGCTGGTTGCCCAGGCACACAGCACCAGGAGTTTGGTGTTAAATTGCTTCTTGCCCTGAATTTTACGTGATTAGTTTAGCAGCCTGCTGGTTTCATAGGTATTTGTAGTTTGGTTAGAATCAGTAAGAGAGCTCTTTAAGTCAATGAGTTTTTTTTAATCTGATGTCAATCAAGTTCTAGCCTAGTAATTCCCAGCTATAAAAACAAACCCAACTTCGTCTACAAGCTGTGGGTGCTTTATCTTGACACATTTCTTTGACTTGATATTTTTATTCTTCTTTGCCCTTTTTATGCACATGCAGAAACACTTGCGTGGTGTTCTGTGTGTACAATTGGAAGTGAAGGTTTAAAAAAAAAAAATTGCAGCCTTGTGTGTGTAGAGTAGGCTGTATGTACACCTAATGCTGATCGTTAATTGGGATAACAAGTGTGATGAATTTATGGTGTCTCTCTGCAGACCAGTAAAATGTAGCTCCTTGCAAACAGGTTGGAAAAATAGCCCCAAAACACAGAGCTTGTTTCATTTCCATGGGAAGGGATACTGTTGACTCAAGATTAGGTGGTTAGACACTAATATTGCTTATATTAGTGGAGAGAAAGAACTTCCTCACTGCAGTTTACAGTGCATGTTTCACCTCTAAGAACTCTGGGCTGTTAAATGGAGACAGGCTGTTCAGCCACCCAGCAGCAGAGTAATAATAATCAAAGCTCTCTTCCAGTTATTAGAGCTTAGGAGTTACGTTCATGAGCCCTCAGCTTCCGAAGGTCTGGAGGTACAGCTGGGGAAGATGTATTTGCACAGATAAGAAGTTTTAGAAGAGTTCTGACCTCTGTAGTTCTAGCTCCTGTTCCTCCCCCCATGGAAACAGATAGATGATTGGCCTAGGTTAGTTAGGAATCCTTAACCTAATCACCGTTTTCATTTAATAAACGAGCTTTAGCTTTTTAAACAAAGCTGTCACTCTGTAGTGATTCCATGTTTCCATGGCAATGGGAGTGGCAGCTGCAGCAGAAGGAATATTGGAAGCATTTTCCAGATTCTAAAACAGGGCTGGGAGCTGGGAAGGGTCTTGCATAGAGAATAGGTTTGAATAGGCCTTTATTATCTTTAGAGAGAGGATGGAAAACCCATTATGCCTAAGTATGAAAAATCAAAACCTCAAGTTATCCTTAACTGCTAATTTTGCTCAGAGAGGCTTATCTTAAAATAATGTCTCTTTAGAACACCAAAACAGATTTGGAAGAGCTCCAGGGCGCTTCAAGAAGGGAGACTTTCCAGCTGTTGCTGCTTTCCTGGTAAACCAGTCCATCCAGACCGTGTGGCCCTTGTTGCAGAGGTTTATTCAGAGATAATCTTCCTTCAGTGTGACATGTTTAAAAGTGCAATGCCCAATTTCCAAATAGCATTTAGCCCAGGGGAAAGTAATCTAGGCTGTGTAGGCTTAAACCTGAAGCACGCTGGAGTAGTTTGAGCAGCTGTGTAAGAAACTGTGTGGTGTGTTAGTCGAGGTGCCAAGCCCTGTAATGGGCCCTTTCATCCCTTTGTTTTGGGCTTGTTTCACAGGCTGGAGGGGAAGGGGACAAACAACAAGAAAACTTGAAATGATACGTGTAACACGCTTTAAGAATAAACCAGATATGCACATTTCTGGGAATGTTCAGGTAGCCCGTTTTTAGATGTTAAGGCAACTGCCTGCCATTTATAGCTACTGAAGAGGTGAGGTAGAGCCCTGTAATTTCACTGCCCGCTGTGTCCAAAGTGTAAAATTACTGTAGAGGGACAAGTGCTTCAGACACTTAAAATCAGATAGTCCATTGTGCTGATTTAAATCTGAGCTATCTCCCAAGTGCAAATGTAAAAGCTTTGTGGAACTGCAGTTCAGTAGAACTGTAATTTTAAGCTTGCCAATCATGTCACAGAAGAACAAAAGATCATGTTGGTTATAAACAAGCATAATGAAGCAATACTGAGCGTGAGAAAAGGGCACTGACAGTTGAAGCTTTTAGCTTGCTGTGCCTGGGAGAGGACAAAAGTCTTTCCTGTTCTCTGTGGGTTTTAACTCTCTGTTTAATAATCTACTTAAACTGACTTTATAGAATTGTCACTGATTTTTCTTCTAACGGGCTGAGAAATGAGTGGAGCTGCTATCCATTCTCACAAGTTGTTGTCCCAGATGATAGCCATGTCCACCTCTCCTAAAACAAGTTAGACGTTTACATTAACCTGAGTAATACCTTGTTTCTTCTGAGCAACCGTATCCCGTAGGCTCTCCTGAAGAGTAACCTCTGTGACCTACCGACCCACGAGGAATTCTTTGCCATGGGGGTATGCGTCTTACATCCAAGAATCATATGTGCTCTTTACCTCCAGTCCCTGAATTGACTTGCTGTGTAGTGATGAAGTGTCATGTCAGGAGGCAGATGTTACAATTACTCTGCTGCTGAGTGGGGGTGAAGGGAGAGTGCATGCTTGTGAGAGTTCCGTAGTGCTATTTTTAGTAGCTTCATTTTCCTTCTGTTGTAGAAGTAATTATTAATGTCTTTTTGTCCTTGTTCAGAAGGCTTGCTTACCCTCTCCCTTCCCCCTGCCGAGACACTGCAATAGTTTGAAGCTTTCTAAAACATGAATGTCTTGCTCAAAAATTGGCAAAGCATAATACAAGATTAATTATAAGTAGCCCTTGCTAAGGGGCTAACTGAACTTTTTTCACAAAGTGATTACACTTCAGTGCTAATTTTTCTTCCACAAGTTGACGTGAATTAAACTGAAGGGTCTTGTTCTTGTCAATGTGTAATATTAGCTTGCATTATCATCTGTGATAGGTCTTAGAAAACACGTAAATAAAGGGAAAAGGAAGACTAGCTTTCAGTATTCTTCTCGGAGAACTGCAGGGATGCTTTCAAGCCTTAACTTGTTTACCGTGTTGGATTAGGAATGCACGTCTTCCTTGATACTTGCTTGACTTCTTGGATCCATGGCTGTTCATTCTTCCCTTTTTCTTTGTCTGTTTCACTTCCTTTGAGGCCATTCTCATTCTTCTGTGTTTTCTTGCATTTAATTCACTATATTCAGTGACCAGAACATTTGCTCTAAGGTGTTTGGTGAGAATGCAGCTACGTAGAAACCAGGCGTCTGCTTCTCTGATGCAAGCTGGCTTACGCTGCATCTGTTCAGAGTGGCTACCATTTCATGCTTGCCTTTTTTCCTTACTGTTTTTACAGATGACATCGGAAGTCACTGAAACTATAAGGCTAGAAGATGTTATTGCTTGCTTCTCCCCCGACTCCTGCCCTAGTGTTACTTTGTGAGCTTGAAAGCATTTATAAAATACCCTTTTTTTTTTTTTCCTTTTTTTTAGTAAGGCACTTGGCACTTCAACTGTTTGAAATGCTTAAGAAGCGTTTAAAGGACAGCAGTTAACAGGTGGATCTGGGAAGGTTTCATACCTGGAATTATCTTGGATGTTCTTTTAACTGAATACATTTCAAATAGATAACTTTCCTTCAAGTGGATGGCTTGAAAGTTTGCTAGCAAAGTTGCATTTAAACACACTTCAAGGACATGTAAAATTCCATTCTGTTGTAAAATGTTGCAGTTCATGTGTCTGCTTTTTGTGTGAAACTCGATTTTTATCTTCAGAATAGGTGAGTGAATCACAGGTGGTAGAATATGGCCGGACAAATATCGGAATCTGATCAGATCAAGCAGGTAAGATGCTGTATTCGTGAGTGGCGGCTTTGAAGATCTTATATTACTTTGTCATGTAGAGTAAAAGGTTTAAGAGAGGCAAAAAGTTTAAGTTATCTGAGTTAAGACTAGTTCTGTAACAACCAAAATTTAACCATTTGACCACTGGCAGACAGTATAGTATCTGATTTGAGTACTAGCAGCATTTGGTGCTGAAATCTTCTGACTGATAGTAAATTGTTCTAGTGACTTGTCCGTTAAATGTTAGTGTCACCAGGTGGCCCGTGCAGCTTGTGTGTAAGAAATTAATGTTGAATTTTTTTAAAACTCGTTGTCTGTTTGATTTTTATTTATAGTTCAAGGAGTTTCTTGGAACATACAATAAACTTACAGAAAACTGCTTCCTGGATTGCATAAAGGATTTTACTAGCAGAGAGGTTAAACCAGAAGAGGTAGGTAAATGTTTCCTATGCTTTTAATGACCCTTTGGTAGAACTGCTGTGTAGCGTTCAAATTTCAGAAGCAACTTAAAGTTTTGATCTTTCAACTGGCTAAAAAGCTAGTTAGCAGTCTTTAGTGGGGTATCAGTGTCTGGCATGTAGCTTCCAAGTGAGAAAGGAAGCAAGTTAGTGGAAGGAAGGGAAATAGCTTGTCTGTAGTTTTGCTTCTCCAAGAATGTCCAAAGGTCATGACAAATACTTCTTTGCACCTTAACAGTCTGTTTACAAAAAGAAACCAACCAACGAAAGGGAAGTGCTTTTGATGTGTTAGATCACCAGCTACAGACAAACTATGGGCTAGGACCACTTGAGAGTTTGTCATTGCATGCCCACAAAGAGGGAACCTTCCCGATCTCGCTCCGAGTATTGGCTGCTTATTGCAATTCTGTGTATTTTGTTCTGAGCTATCAGTGGAGGTTCTTGTGCCTCGGCTGGAGATGGGTGGTATCTTTATGGACGGAGAAGTTGCCCACCTACAGCCTGCATCTTGTTCTTTGAAGGTAGAATCCTACTGAAATACTTGTTTACCTACCCACGTTCCCTGCATTGTAGTGAGTCATAGAAACACAGGCCTCCAGAGCTCGGGCTGTTAAATCCACTTCTCTGCATTGCAGGGAGCTCCATCACACAGTCACCTGCAAAAAAGATTAAGCTCTCGATAAGATTAGTTGCATGATTTTTGCCTCTTCTCTCCTGTTGAGAGGCTGTTTCAGAATATCATGATTTTGTTGGTTAAAAGTCTAATAACCTTGGCTTGGCTCTCCTGGCAGGGGAAAAAAACCCCGAAGTTTTAAAGTAACTGTTGTTTTTGAGCATTTGCTGCCTCCTTGGAGTTTAACTCCTCAGCGCAGGCAAAAATCATGTCTCCTTTCAGCTTTTGTTTTGCTGCACTAAACAAAGCTCTCTTAGCCTCCCAGGGCAGATTCCTTGTTTCCCTGATCTTCTCTGCATCTGCTTTAGTGGAGTTTTTGTTGACTACAGGAGCTCGGAGTTATTCTGGATAAGGTCTTGTAACTGTCTTTCACCAGCTCATTTGGAATTGCTTGAACAATACAAGGAGTGTCACTTAACAGAACTGACAGAAGTGTTAGTGGCACAACCTCTTTACCCTTCTGGGATGGTATTTGATTTCCAGTAGAGGATTATACTTCCTTCTTCTGCTACCCAAAGTGTTTCTATAAAATAACAGTTCCTGTAGTCTTTCATTAAAGACCTGGGATCCAAAACCAAACAGTGCTCGTTGGAGGGGAATTAAACTTAAGATTATTTAGATGCAAAAAATATTCTTAGATGCTGATCTGCGTTTTTGGGTGGGGTTTTTGTTTGTTTGTTTGTTTTTGGTTTTTTTGCTTCTGTGAGCTGCAGAGGGGCCATGTCCAGCAGTTCAGGAGCCATTTGTTAATGATGGAGGATAGGAAGAAACTTTCTTATGGGAAGTTTTGTCTGTAATTATCCATTACGGGGTTTCTTGCAGATCATCTGGCTCTTGGCCTTGCTGGAAACAGGGCACTGGTCTAGATGGACCACTGGTCTGATCTGGTACGGAAATTCCTATGTTCCTATGGAAAGTTGTAATTTCTTATTAAATAATTAAGATGAATACCTCCGTGAATCTCTTTTGAGATCCTACATTTGAAAAAACAGCTTCTGACCTCCTTCCCTACAGCAAGTCTGCACTGCAAGTCTAGACTTCCCCTGGGCACCATATCACGAATACCAGGCCCTCTGGGAGAAGTGGCTTGGGGTGGTTCCAGAATTCGTTTCCTAGTCAGACTTAACTCCTGCTTAACAGGTTTTGCTGTAGCTGATGCCAGGTCATGAAGAGAGAAGGGCGGGTGGTGGGCGGTCTGCATAGCTGCATGGGTTTTTCTTTTTGCATCCCTTTATACTGAGCAGAATCAAAGCGATTTCTGTTTTTTTAGGAATCGTGCAAAGTGGTCGTCTTTCCTTTCTATCTAAATGTGTTAACTTTTACAGCAATAGCAAGGTTTAGAACCATGATACAGAATATCCAATTGGTAGAACTGTTGCTCAGAAATAATCTCGTAACTCTTTGTCTATACTTAAAGAAAGAAAAATGTCCCCCTCTGAATTTAAAAGGTAATGCCATGGGTGGAATAGGCCCTGGTATTTATTTCTCTGTCCAACTGGCTGATAGAGCTTCCGAGGGTACTCTGGTTGCTTTTGTGAAGGTTAACCAAGCAAGTACAAGAAGACTAATAGAGCTAATAGGAACAAGGTCAAAGAAAGGTTAAACTGAGCTAGCACACAGTAGACCATATTTGGCTGTAAAAAATAGTATGTGTTTGTAAAGAGAATTAAAAAAAAAATTTAATAGATTTAGTATTTATTGGAAAACAAAATGCTTTATATACTTCAGTTTCACAAGAGGAGCCCAAGGATAAGATGGTAATACCTCCTAGATCTGAGATGTTTTCCACGAAGACTTTCACATGAGAATGAATATTAAAAGATGTTTCAGACATCCCTCAAAACCTAAACTTCCCATTTTCCACTGCACAGAGACACTGTGCACAATTAGGCCCTCATCTTGAGGCTTAACACAGAATAGGAGATGTAGTCACCTAATCATTTATCCCTGGATATGATTATATCTTGGATCCTTTTTGGGGAAGTGTTTTAATTACTATTTGAAGCCTTCTGTTTCCCTCTTCCTCTAGATGACCTGCTCAGACCACTGCCTACAGAAGTATTTAAAAATGACACAAAGGATCTCCATGAGATTTCAGGAGTACCATATTCAGCAGAACGAAGCTCTGGCAGCTAAAGCAGGACTGCTTGGCCAACCTCGTTAGACAAGAGCACTCTGTTCAGACTTTACAAGCAGTGCCAGTGTTCACTGGACAAGAACACTTTTTGGGTTTTCTACTGTCAGGATGTATGTCCAGCAACCCAGAAGAGAGTTCTAGATGCTCTTCAGACAGTGGAAACCATGAAGGGTTAAACAAGAAGTTAGTCATGCTGGACTGGCAACGGAGTCTGTTTCTGAGGCCTTTTTCACTCTACAGTGGAGTAACATTGATACAAACTTTTCCAGGGCCCGCAGACGGGTATGTTTAAATTTCAAGGTGGGTGGGAGGGTTATACTTCCTTTTGCTAGGACTGGTTCAGATGAGAGAAGTGTACTATGGGAAATGCAAATTTTTTTTATTTAAATCAAGTAAAAATAAATGGGAACTGTATACTTGTATGTATGTTCTTTGCAAAGACACATTTTTAGGACACTGCTTGAGAGCAGTGTTTTGTTTGCTATGGTCTCGTTCCTCCTCAGCTACTACAAGGTTCTGTTTGTTTATTGCTGCGTTAAGGTGCTGATAGAGAACGGAACTGGTGACTTTGTTTCAGCAGCTGGGGATTTGTGAACCTGTTATTTCTCTTAATTCGGGAAGAACTTTTGTTGAGCCGCCCTCACGGAGCCTCATGATCGTTCTGACTCTCCTGGAGTGCTGGAGGGTGATGATGAGAGCGTCGAGGCGAGGGTGGTTATAAATGGCGGAGACGGCTGTAACTAGTGGGCTGCGGTAGGCAGGGATGCTCTGCCAGCGTATCCCTAGGTTATGTTCGCCTCATGCTTCACGAGATCATTTACAAGCGACAGGAGCATGTCATTAGCAGCACCGGTGCCCAAAGCAACTTCCTTGCACTCCTCGTTTCCCTCAGGGAACCCCAGGGGCCCTCCGAACCCAGCTTCCTTGCCTGATGCAAGCATGATGCGCTCCAAGCACGGAGCTTGCTAGCGGTTTTCTCCTTTAGTTCTGCGAATGCCAACAGAAGGCACGAGGTATGCACAAAATGATGTCTCTTTTACTGCTGGATGAGTACAGAGAGAGGTTTGTGGAAGCTAGCTGTTCTGAGGTGGTGGTTTTGGTTTAGAAAAAAACACCAGTCCTTTGAAGGGATCTTGATAGCTGAAATCCTGCAGCCAGATTGTTAGTGCAGTAGAATGATAGCTAACAGGCACATTTTACTTTAGTTCTAACTAATGAAATACAGTAACAAAAGGAACTGAACACCAGGATTACCGTATCGATTTTGTGATTTCAAGCGATGAAGACTGAAGCAAAGCTATTTCATGTCTGCTGCCAGGTTCTGTTGTTGGGTAGAAAGGCAACAGTAAGGAACAGAAGTGGAAGGAAGGCTGCCCACGCTTTTTTGTTGTTACCTTCTCTGTTGCTTTTTATTTCCAGCAGCAGTTTGACAGAATCACTTCCTGTCTTTTTTTCTTTACTACTCAATTCTCAGCTCTCCAGGCTGTGGATTATTACTAGGCCCTGACTGCAGCACAGTACACCTGCCGCTTGCACTGGGCGCTGCTCTGCTTGCTGCTGCTTACGGCTGCCCCAGCGCTCCACAGAAATCTGTTCACACACCTTTCAAAGGTAGAAGAAACAAGTGTGTTCCTACAGTCTCATTTACATGTGTTTTGTACTAGTTGTAGCACAGCTCCTTCCTACATAGCCCGTGCCTTGTTACCGTGGAGATGGCTAAGAGCTAACTCTAAAATAGTAAAGGCTAAAAAAGAGCCCAAATAAGGCAGCGAGTCTTCAATGTCCTATTTTTTCAAAGGAATAACAGGCTAATAATGCCTAGATTGTTGGCTACAATTAGGCCATAAATGTTATGGCCAATTAGAAATAATATATTCATAGTAAAGATTTAAGGCTTTCTTTTTGTTAAACATTTGAAAGTAATGCACAATTGAAATCATCCCATTTTCCATTGTATCTTAGTGTGCAAAGAGGACAGTCGCTCAGAAAAGTGACTGAAGAGTTTAAGTGATGGGATTGGAGAACGTTCATGTCCTTAGGGCTGGGGGCGGGGGGGATAAAAAAAAACCATCACAGTTTTCCCTCATGTTTCAGTGTTTGGGGATTTGGCAGTAGGAAGATGTTTAAATATTTGTTAAGACAGATTTACTGTACAAAAGGTTAAGCAAGTATTAGAGGGGCTTAGTTAATAAATTACTCACTTTTCTGGTTCCCCGGTTTCCTTTTACTCCAGTTCTAAAGCTGCCTTAACCCACTGTTCTCCCAGAAAAACATGTACTCTTAAAATCTAATTAGATGTCACATCCCCTGCCTCTCTCCACGCTCACTGAACGAGTAGGTGGGATGAAGAGCATCACTGGAAGTAGGAGCATCGGGTTGATAGCTGCTGCCCTGAAATGAAGCTGGCCAGACAAAAACTCTTGCCTTCCACAGGAGCAATGTGCTTATAGCGACTCTAGTTAGTTTACAGATGTGCCTGTTAAGTAGGGCTATTTCAAAGCTAACAGAAAGTGGCAAATAAGTTGCAATGCTACTGCGCAAAGGTGCAGATGGGGATGGAGTCACTGGCTTGCTCTTTTGGATAACCAGTTTTGTCCCGGCTCTGTTTCACTCAAAAAAATGTTGCTATCTTTCCACATCTTTCAATCCAGGTGACTGAAGAAAGATGATACAAATACGTTTTAGCTTGGAGATAAAGTGCATCCATATAACTAAAGCATCCAGGTGGTGCAGAAAGCAACAGTGAAATACTCTTAAAAGGTGAACTTGCTTTGCTGAGCTTTGACTTCTCTTTGCTTCCTTGGTGAGTTAGCACGCCCTGATGGCTGCCTCAAACCACGCCACTTAGAAAAGCGCATCTGTAAGATTTTGTTAACAGGACTTTTGGGTTGAGAATGATTCACAACATGACGTGTTTCAGTGCCTCTCTCACCGGTTTTACCAGCATGTATTGTCAAAGTGTCGCAGCTGGTCTTTCCTCCTTGGGGCAACATCTCCCAGCGCCCAATTCTCGAAAATATTTAACTGCAAATGCAAGAATCAATATTTCTGCAGTGCCTGGGTGGATGTCCGCTGTGAAGGCTGGGAATGTCTACACAGGCAGGCCAGGCTGCATGTTTTCTCTCCCAGCGGAGTATTCTAACCTCTGTGATATAGCTTAATCTGGAGTGTTCTCCATCCCCCTCTTGAATAGCTTCACGTTTGCACAGCATCATGAAATGCACAGCCAAAATCAGAATAAAAATGAGACTACAGTGTAGTCTCTGGATCCAAACTGGAAGGCAACAGTCTTTAAAGATAAGGTGTGGGGAGAGTAGGTGACTCACCTCGATGAGGCATATTAGGTTAGGTGCAGGAATGGAACCAATTCTGATGGAAGGAGGAGCGAAGGGTGAAAAATGGAGGGCTGCAGAGGAAGGAATACTGAGAAAGCTGTGAAAAAAGTGAGCCAGAGCGGAGGCAGGAGGGGAGAGAAGGCAACAGCAGCACAGCCTGCCAAAAACTGGCTTGATGAGGTGGGGCTAGTGTACGGATGCTCACTTGGAGGTGACATTCATTGCAGCAAGGACAGGAACACAGATCCTTCCTGCTGAAATGAGCCTCTGAACCAAAAGGCTAGAAAAGCATGCAATTACTAGTCAGCCCACAGAAAACAGAACAATTTCAGCAGGAAGGGTCAAAGGAGAGCCTTGCTCTAGACTGCCTGGTGTATCAGTGGTACTGGCAGAGTGACCAGATCAATCATCTGGAAGATTATAACAGAGGTCCCTTGAATTCTCTGAAGGATAGGAGCAAAGTCCTAATTTCTGTAACCCCTGCTGAGAGCTCCAACTTCTGAGCTCTCGTCTGGAAGGCAAAGAAAGGATGCGACTGCAGTGTTCTGTAAGGGAAGTGTGGGTTAAATACCTAATGCCCAGAGACAGAGCGTGGCTGCGACTTCAGTGCAAGGAGGCATTTTTCTGTACTCTTAAGTTTCAAGAAGACAGCATTAAAAGGCCTCTAAATATAAAGTTACAATTCTGCTAAATATTAGAATTTTTTAAAATTACATTTTACTTTAACTTCGTGCTCCTTAGCGTTTTGGTGTTAGGCTCTTCCTATAAACGCAACGGGGAGCATTCAACATTGAAGCTTCCGTAGTTCAGGACCGTAGGACCGTCAAATGATGGTCAAGTCTCTTTTCCCAGGATTTCTCACATACAGAAACAGATGTAACTGAAAGACATATGAAAGACCCTAAACCACTCTGAAAAAAAACAAAAGTCTACGCTTATGCAATGCTTCAACTGACTATGGCTAAAATTTTTTATTCTGTAACTCGCTTTAATGTGAGGGAAAGCGAGAGGACTGCTGAGGGAGCTGGGCTGCCTGTGTAAATATTTAAGGTAGTATACTTGACGTATCACCGTTTGTTTATGTAACGCAAAGGGGAGCTTATCTAAATTTCAAATAGTCAAAGCAGAAATGCAGTTAGTGGCTATTTCTGTATTTCACAGATCCTGCCCTTACTAGGATATGGAATTAGGGACCCTTTTCCTGTCTTTCTGTGCGTGCCACTGCCCCGGGGACTTGCCGAGAGCTCTGCTCCAAGTCATGACTGAGGGAAGAGGGTTTCAAGCCTCCTTTGCAGCAAGGCACGCTCTAACCACCTTATCGGTAGGACATGGGGGTTGGCCGCCTCTCCTGCCCTCTTCTTGCTGTGGGGCTTGCTTAGGTCTCTGGGAGAAAGCGCCTCTGCCCCACGGACGACATGGGTTCCCCTGGGGACAGCGGCGGGGCCTGAGGAGAAGAGCTGTGGGACTTCAGTCCTGCCACCTCCTCCCCCGGGGCCTTCGCGTGATGGCTGCGTGTGTGGAGGAAAGAAACCTTTAAGAATCCTGTGGGTTTTTTTCTGTTGCCTTCAGGTCACATAGGGAAGCGAAGTGCTGCGGCAGGTGACAAAGGTGACAGGCTGCGGCCATGGCGGGAGAGGCACCGTTTGGCTGTGGGGGTTGGCGGTGGGGAGGCTGCAGAGCTGGAGCCGCTGCCATGGCAGGGCCATAAACTGAAATGAAAGAGAACAAAGAGTGCAGAAAACAATTTTAAGAGACCCAACATAATGGGGACTTGAGATAAAAAGCAGCACTCCATGGAGAAGCTCATGGGTTGGCACGCGGTGGTCACTCGCAGGGTGGGACGCAGAATGTAAGCAGAAGGAATGGAGGATTTTTTTCTTTTTTTTTTTTCTTTTTAAATAGCTTTAAACCTTACCCATTCCTGAGGAAAGTAATTTGTAGGAAATGAAGGGGCATCAGGAGATGCGGTTTTAAGCTGCGCATACACGTAAACAAGTGGCTTGTTAAAAAGAAAAAAAAAATCCACCCTTCTGCAATATAACAAAGTATTTCATACAAATTCCACATCTTAACCCGCTTTACGTAACTGGCAGAGCTGGCAGGATCATGGCAAATTAGGTCAAGCTGTACCCAGATGAGGGATTAGATGAGGAGTAGTTTAGAAATAGCTGAAGACACTGACAGGGCTGGAATGGAAACGACGTTGGGTTACTCTGAAGAGCAGGGAAAGAGAGACACATCACCGGTAATACTTAACTCTGTCCCTCACCACCAAGGCTCGGAGGGGGAGTTAAGCAAACACGCTGCGGACAGACAGCCTGCAGGTTTTCACAGCTGTAATGGAGCTCTAGTGCTGATTTTCTTTGCTGACAAGGAATGAAACAGAACAAGTAAGCGGCGCAAGGCTTCTGTGTTGTTTTCATGAGTGAGCTCTACTGGTGAATTAAAGCAAAGTGTCATAAAACAAAGACAGACACATTTTTACCTTTGAAAACTATTCGTATAGTATAAGGAACAGCGTAATGGTACTAACTAATATAAATACCAGGTAGTTGCAGACCTGAAGCAGAACCAACCAGCACAGCCCTGCTCTGACAGAGAAAGTAGGATTTCGCTGAAAATGGGAAGAAGCACAAGTAGCAACATAAATAGGGCTGAAATAATTCAAAACAAAGAGGAAGCCAGGAAAGTCCTACTCTTAGAAAGGGTGAGAAACGGTCTGCTTTCACAATTAAGACTGCCGTATCTTTTCAGCTTTCTTTAAATGACAATGCAGTGAGTATTTGTCATCGGGCTGTGACTAATCACAAAAATCCACCACTCAATGGCATTAAAACAAGCACGTATTCAGACCAATAACACTGTTAACACAAAAAACTGAATTTACATATTCCTCCAAAGCAATGGATGAGACTAATGAATGCTTGTGGAATCTGGGAAACTCACAGATTTCCAAAACAAACAAAAACCCCCCAATAAATACCAGCTACTTGGTGGTAACTAATAAGGGCGAATAATTTTAAACTCTCCCAGAGACCTCTTAAAAAACCTATCCTATCTGGTGGAAGATAATAGGGTAGAATGACAGATTTTCTCAAAATTTGAGAGTAATAGCTTGATAAATAGTGTGAGCTAATTATAAAATGTCTTTTTCCTAAGCCCTGGAATTACAGTGAGTCAGTCTCTGGCACCATCCCCATTGGTTCCACTGCTTTATTATGTTCCTCACATCTCCAGAGGTAGTCTTTATCCTGCACATTGTAGCAAATAATAAAATCCCAAGCACCGAGAGGTAAAAATAACCAAGATTTTACTGCACAATATCTGCAAAATGGAAGGGGAGAGTGAAGTAAACAGCTCAACATACTTCTGTTAACACACTCATCTTCTGTTTCAGCTTCTGAATCTGTCTTCCGGCTCATCTGTCAGATTTGTTTCAAGCAATCAAACCAAACGTGCTCTTTTCTTAAAAAGAGAACAGCAGCATTTCTTAACTTACTGCTGTAAAAGAATTCCAGTAAATGCTGCCCAGAAAACCCATTTGGCTGCCTCAGCTATCCAAGAATATTTTTAACGGGGAAAAGAAGAACATTTTATAAGAATATTCATTTTTCTACTGTGAAATTCCATCTGGTTGACAAACCTATCTGGAGAAAGAAGGCTCTCTCAGGAGCGGATAATCTGACTGAGACACAGGAGCTGACAGTCCTAAGATTCAGAATCAATTTCCAGCTCCCCGCCAAAGCCATCGTGGGTAATTTCGGTAGCCATTACTACGTGGCTCCCTACACGTAAAATGAGAGTATGCATCCATTTAAAAAATTTCTGCCCAGCATATTCTAATGCTGAAGCTTTAAGAAAAATTAGATGCAAGTAGGACTTGTGCAAAATACCACAAACAGTGGAGAAGTGATTTAATCACTTCTTCTTTTCTACTGCTGTCCTTCAAATTAAAGGTCTTTGCTGCTCCCTGTGAAGGTCAGATACATTATGTTTCCTGAAGATACACACTTGCGTTTGCCTTTGTTACGCTTTTCTTTCACTACTAATTACTACTGTAAATGTTTAACCTCTGTTGAAATAACGGTTGTTGTTATTGTTCCGACATCTTTGCTTCTCCTGCCTGATCTGTTCAAACTGATGAAGTAAGAGAAGGTTTCTCCAACATGAGCAATCTGATGGAGGAGCCAGAAACAGTGGAGATTTAACTCGGTGTTGCTAAACTTACACAGCAGAGAGAAAATAAAACCTCAGTAGTATCCACGTCGCTGGTATACTTTATGGAAAGAAAGTAAAAACTAAAACAAGTCGGGAAATGAATCTTTTCTTACCTTATGTCCTTGCATGCAAATGTTTCAAGTTTTTTCCAACTTTCAGATATATGCTAATTCAAAAATAATAAGTCTGACAAAAATCTGACAGTTCTTTGTATCAGTTGCAGGAGGTGGGGGGAAAGTCTGAATTCTCTTACAGCCCTGCTCCTTTTAACAGTTCTAACGGTGTTTAATGTCATAATCTTAATTTTATATATATATATTTTTGACCTCCTAACTAAGCTTGAAATAACATATATCATTCTGAGAAAAATTGTAAAAGGCTAGAAGGCAGGAGAACAGCGTGAAGCCTGCCAAGAGGGTGCTTTATTTTTGATTGCTCTTGCAAACGTGATACCTAATCTCTTATTAAAAAAAAAAAAAATCCCAATTCAGTATAATCATAATTGCTGCATCCTCAACAGCATAAACTTTCATTCAAGGCATTGGAGGACACTGTGGAATTTATTTTATGTCAACAAAGCAGAAATAAGGGGATTATAGTAAAGTTAGAAATAAAAGGTCTATTAGGGTTTCTCATTGATTCCACCTCTAAGTACAGTTATAACATATTATACAGTTAATCTTCTTTTCCCTATGGTATTTTTAAATGTCATAAGAAACTAATTTAAACATCTACTGAATAATCTGGCTCACTGATACGCTTCTTGCCAGAAAGATAAAACTGGGAAATCAGTAACATGCTAGAGGCTCTGCCAGTGGCTTGGCAGAAAATCATCCGCCTTTTCTTGCAGGTTTAGCGTTCCGCCAGAATAGTAATGTTAGTTGTTATCGGGGGGGGGTGCGTCCGTCTGTCTGTCTGATGAGTACTAGTGCACGGTAAGCAGGTGGAAAGAGGAAGTAAGGAAGCGAGTTCCTTATGTCCATCTGTTAGAATGGGTTTCCATGTTTCATGGGACCATACCTTCAGTCTTCCACGCAATATTTTAACCATCCCTGAGAGGTCAGGAGCGGTTCGCGTGCACGCTGCGAACAGCGACCCTGAGGCGCAGACGGTTCAGAGCTCATCCATCATCTGTGCGTGCTGAGCGTGCGTAGTACATGCCTGCTTAAGATCTCACGCAGTTTGTAGACAGAGGTTAGAGATCTGCATAAGATATAATTCATCCTATTATTTCACTGACTTTAAAATTTACTTCTGCAAATATTAAACATGGAAGGTAATCTGAGAAAATGTGACCCATGTTATTTCCTTTTAAATGAGTATTGCTTTTTATTCATAGCTATTATAAGATTAACAGTAAAAGTTAGCTCTGGAAAAAGTCTTTACAACAATTTATGGAGATTAATTTTTTCCTATTTAGGTAAGTCCAGACATTTACAAGAACAATCACTTAAATAAAAATAGAATATAAAGCCTATGTTTAAAACACGGCCTTTATTAATGCTGTCTAGTGAGCTCCATATTTATCTTACATTGAAATAGTTCTCCTTTGCTTAAGAAAAGACAGGAAAAGTGCATTTACAAGAGTACTTTTTCTTTAATTTTCTGCGAAAATGGAAGGAATTGGAATCACAAGTTGACAAATGTTGTAAAATGAAATTTCAAGAAACATCCATCTTAGTAATGCTACGCCATCACTAGTGTTTCGTTCTGACTTTCTGCCGTGTGAACCAGAATATCCTGATATACAGTCTAGAGCATCTATGTTATTACTCTACAGCATATTAAACACAGAAAAAGGGGTTAAGAACCCCTTTCAATGTACAAACATGAATAAAAAAATTGATAAAAAAATCACTTTTATACATAATGTATATGCAAATTGTTTTAAATACATGGTTTTGGAAGAGTTATTTACAAACTGTATCCGTCTGTGGGACAATCCACAGACAAAGCATACACAGTTGCTTTACTTTATCGTCGCATCTCAACTTCGGGAGATATAAATTCATTCGGCAGTATAGCAAACGTAAGAACTTGTGACAAAGTATCTTAAGGGCAACCCAATAAATTTTGTTCCTCAAAACAATATAAGTACTAGGACTGCCAAAGTTTCCAAATAAAGTCATCGTTTAATCCAGATGCCCGCTTACAGATCTCCTATGGTGCGGAGGATACGTAGACAGACCCATCTGAAATACAGGCGTGGCTACTGGATACAACCTCCTTTAGAGCCGTAACTGATAAGCATGTTTTATCGAAAGAGTGAACTAACCTAGAATTTTTTTTCCAATTTTATTAATATTTTAAAAAATACATAAAAATACAACATCCAATGTCTGAATAAATATATTTAACAAGTTGCAAGATACCTTATTTTACACAAAAATTTCAGCTTTAGAAATCTTGTTAAATAACTTCATTGCTGTTATATATTTCATTTTTCGTCTTTTTGTAACAAAATAAAAACTCTGAAATTACATAGAAAAAAGACAAAATATTTTTGTCAAGGGATAAGATAGTCCACTGAAAACCTATTCACAATTCCACTGTAAACATTAATAAACATTAAAATATTTGCATAATTGTGTGCTCAAAAATCCTATAAAAAGTGGAAGACTTATTACAACTGTAGTTTTCAGTCAACTACACTTCCTTTCACAATTTATTTTGTCCCATTTACACCTTTAGAACTGGGCACACTGCTGAACACATACTTTGGCAGTTCTGTATAGCAAGTGCTTCCACAAAGAGGAACTACTCACCAAGAGTTACCGTACAGCTCGGTGAAAAGTGCAGCAGTTACTCACTTCTTTTCGATAATACTCTGATGTCTGCTTGGTGCACTTGCTTTTCTAAGATCTCCCTAGAACACCTGAATGCTTCATTGGACATAACTTTTCAAATTTGATAAGTGCCCTTTCTCTGCATTAACAAAAAAAGAAAAAAAAAAAAAAAAAAAAGGAAAAAAAAAGAAGAAAAAACCAAAACAAAACTGAACACAATGACAAGCATGTCACATTGTGCCTACAAACCTTCAGTTACCAACGAGCTTAATTTCTCTGAACAGTAAATTATACAAAAGAAGAGGGTAGGAGGGGAGAACAGGTACAGTCCAGCAGTGGAAGTGTGTACAGAATATACTTGGCAATGTCAAACCAGTTGAGTGCTTTCTGTGGTTGAATTTCAGGATTTAAGTCCATGGCAGCAAGTTGCTAGCAAGGCAGAGAAATGTGTATCACCTGCATTCTACAGCAAGCACGTTTTGTGGAGGAGAAGATGATGATGGACTCATTCCAGTGTCTGATGAAGCAGATGACATGGATGCTCCTGTATGT